>JAJEKV010000024.1:18581857-19124439 GCA_021234155.1 Isoetes taiwanensis
TGCGGTGGTGAACTGGCGTTTTCGCCTGTTCCGGATGATGTTGGCAGCGAAGGTTTTTCTGCAGCCTGGTTCATCTCAATGCCGCGTTCCCGGCGCACCTGGCCTTGTCGAGCGTTTTCACGGCCTCTCGGACTTCTGGCAGCATCCAGCCCCATCCCAGCGGTAATGCAGCGGGAGAAAGTTTTGGAGCGAAGCGATACGCCGCTCTCCAGCCTCTCCCGCTTTACCCGCACGAAGCGTTCGCCCGTTTCGCGGCCTTCATATGGTTCCTTTTTTTGGCAGTTCCGTGTTTCAGCGCCCTCTCGCTATCCAGTCAGAACCCATAAAGAGTTCGCCAACGTGGCCCCGTGAGTTGCCAAAGCCCAGTAGCCAGGGGTTGAAATTTGATATGAGTCATTGCGGTTAGAATGCAGCATGGGGAATTTGAGATGAATAGCTGAGGCAATTGTCTTTCCTGGTGGGCTGGGTGTAGTGTATGAGCTGTGTGGGTTTCATTAATGGAAAGGGATTGGGGTCTATTTCTTTCAGCCATTAGTTCTCTCATGGCTGTAATTGTGTTTTTAGAGGCATGCTCAGATTGGGTGCTTAGGAATATCTGGGGAGGTCTCGGAAGCAGTTGGTAGTTTTGGAAGCAGTTGCTGCTAAAGCCAAATGCCCATTCTCCTCAGTGGGGAGTCAGCCCTGCAGCCTCAAAGCCTCCTCCTCTCCTCTCCCTCTCCTCCTCCTCCCTCCCTCCCTGTTTTTCTGCATGTTCTAAAAGCGATAAGTGAAGATCATACTTTGGATTTCGGTTCTCAGATTCAATCAAGGAATTCCTGAGCCTGCGAACCTGGTCTGCTGGCGTCCAAAACTAACATCCGGGTTCGGAATATATCAACTACATACAGAAGGTTATGGTAGAAACTGGTGTTTTATCGTTTCTGGAGTATTATGAGTTCAATGGCGACCGGATTGGCCCGTAGTCGCTGGGCCACCGACCAAAGGCACGGCCATTTTGCAAGAGAAACACCACGCCTTTACATCAGGTTGCCGCAAATGGAGAGGGTTTCGCGCTTCTTCGAAGCGGGCGGGCTGGCAAAATCGGTCCTTTAGGCACGTCACGCTTCCGGAGTCCACCGCGATGCATCACGCTCCGGAGAGGTAAAGCCGTCCGTCCACTCCCGCACCCCACCCTCAAAGCCGTCTGCCTTAGGGTCCGTGGTTTCGCTAACACCCCTCTAATGGCTAAGACACGCGGTCCAGTCAACCGACAAGGATAGAGCTCAAACGAACTACAGTTAAGCAGTTCGAAGGGTTTGAAAGCCAAGTTTTAGCTTTATTCTTTGTTCCTGGACGCGGGTCGACTGCCAGCTGCGCGCCATAACCACAGTGTGATGGACGGAGTTTGACCCGCATCTCCCCATTGCGGCGCTAGAAGTCAAGGGTCACACACCTGAAATCCGCAACGTCTTACCTGACCCCAAACCCCTGATTTTTGTCACGGCTTCCTGTTACCAACAGTTGCGCTAACTTTCTGTAAGTACTTTGAATGCGCTTGGACTAAATAAGTTTAGAATGGCCCGGCAATGCGAGCGAAAATTGAAGGCCGGTGCACATTGTTTCGCCAAATAAGGCTTTATTTTGTAAGGCCCCACGGAGAATCAACCCCAAAGAGGCCATCCCTGCCCTGAGCAGCCTCCCAAACACTGCCTGGGGCGACACTAGCACTGTCCCCAAGTGATCCCACCCTGATCCCACCGCTAATCCCTTGTTCAAGGAACTGTCCTCAGAAGGTCCAAAAACCAACCCATCCCATCAACATGTCCCAGCTGTTTGTCGCCCCACGGACATGAGTTCAAATGTATATTTCCCACTACATCCCACTTCATCTGTTGTGGTCATTTTGTAAAGAAAGAAAACACTACTTCTCATATTTCAGCCACCTGAAGCACTTCCATTTCACTGCTGCCATGAGGTTATGCTTTCTGCTGCAACTTATCCAGGGTAATATCGAGTTTCAGTCCATTGGCATGTATCACGGCTCCGAGGGAAGCTGTAACGTTCATGGCCTTCTGAGGAAGCAGCTGACCAGGGAGCCTCGCTGCACCAGATATCGCCAGATACAAGCAAGGTCCAGTCAACGTTAAGGATAGCGTCCGCCCAACGCAAACCTATGAGCTGCTGTGTTCAGCAGGGGATGGCGCTTTGGGGCGCTGAAGCTTGGCCTTAATTTGGGATGTATCGATCGTTACGCCGAGAACGCCGTCGGCGGAACCACTCGAACGAGTTCGTAACTCGGTAATCTCCCACTGCGGGCAGCCAGAAGCTCGGCGGGCCCGCTTTTGGCAAAGCCATTCGTAATTTCAGAATAATGGTAAAATGCATTTACCCGCGATTTTTATAAAGGAAGCTTCCGGTTATCGCCAACATGGCATAATCTGCAATTTTGGATAGGCGTTTTGATCAGTTAGTTTGTATTAGGAACGTTCCGCTAAGCGTCAAAGTCCTGAACGGTATTAATTTCAGTCAGTCAAAACGGCATGCCGACCTTTGCCTCCTCTATTAGAGGGGGAGAAGCTCGAACTCAGACAGCCCAAAAGCCCTTCGAGGCGTTCTTCGGCGCCCAGGGCTGACGCTTTTGCAAGACCTCCACACTCTCCGCCTCGAGATCCACCGCGAAACCTGTTCGGCGGAACCGCATCCCAGAAGGTCCAAAGTCCGTACCATCCGCCCGGGAGGAAATATACCAGCCCGCGCCGGCGGAGTGGAAACTGCATGGTTGCTTGAGAAACCAGTGGCTTTTGCGCTTTAGAGCAGGGATTTCGATATGGAGTTCGGATTTCGCGATATCGTTCGGAATGCCAAAATTTCACCTGAAAATTCAAAGTTAAGGGTCATTTTCGCGAAAGAAAGCAAACACTCTACATTGTAGCACGCACGCACTTCCAGGTTAAATTTGACGTGTTGCACCGTGAGATAGTTTTGCTTCCTGAAGGGCGGTAGGGCTTCTCGCCAATAAAAATGGTCTTCAGGGCAATGTCGACGCTCGTCCATCACCGCCCAGAGGAAGCGCCCGTCCGCCGAAATTTTATATGACCTTGCGTCGCCCCGGTTTTCGGTGATCCGCTCGCCACCAACTCCCCAACGCCATCAATTCCGTCCCGTTCAAATCACACAGCGATAGAGCCTCCAAACGTAAAACCCATGACTGTAAAGCATGGTCAGATCAAATAGCTTCAGAATAGAACAACCGCTACCGCTGCTGGCACTGAAATGCCACTGGCTCAAGTCAGACCCAGGCCTCATGAGGAGGAGTTCCAAACCCCTGAGGCAGCCCCAAAGTGCTTCCCTTCAGGCAGCCTCTTCTGCCAGCCTCAGTGGCTAATGCCAAAGACCACACTCCTGGATTCTGCCTCAGACACCAAGAATCCTTGTTCATGAAACTTGGGTCCAGAACGTAAAACCAACATCCGCCCGAGTACTCAAACCACAGCGCCTCTACAAGGGAAAGTCTCATAGCAGCTGCTTGATGACAGTGAGTCGGGTCATGATCACTTTACAGGATCACTGTCTGGAATACCTGGGAGACCAGTGATGGTTATGGAAGATGGATGCTTTGAGATAGGATACCAGCCCACCCCAGCCAAATGACCACCGTGCCGCCACAGACAGCTCGCCTCGGTAGTGGCTTCAAACTGGTCCCTAGGGCAATGTCGACACCAGTCCACAGTACGTATCACGCCTTCCTGAGAGGGAAGCGCCCTCGCCCCGCTGAGACTTTGGGGTAAAGCTGCTTCGTGGGCGTTTTATCCGTGGTCATGCCAACACTCCCCTACGCCAAGACATTTGCGGTTCCCTGGCCAATGGATATGATGGAAGCCTCTAAACAAACCGGTCGCCGCAGCTCCTGCGGCTCTGGCGCTGGTGCCGGAGCGGCAGTCATTCTGCGTTCTTCGGACCCAAATTACGCAGTTGAGAATCGCAAGCAAGGGAAACTGACGAATGGAGTTTGACCTACCTCCGCAGTGTTGAAGTCGGCGCCGCTGCGAGGCGACGGTAACGCACAATGGCGACCAAATTTTATTTTGTCAAGAAGCTTCGTTATCGCCAACATAAGCAGCGCTAACTTTTCAAAATTTGATATGGTTTAGATTTCAATATATTAGAACGAACCGTAGTCGGCAGTTAAGTGCCTAATGTGGCCACTTGTTTGCCAGCCGGGCTGGTAATCTGTGGGCCCTCCTCGGTATGAGGGGACCAACTCGTGAGGTAAGCTCCGCAGTGCCTGCCGGGCAGCGCCCACGGGCGCATGCCAGCACCAGCACTCCTGATTCTTTGCCTCCCAGATCCCACTGCTGCAACTTCGTTCAAGAACCCCGGCCCGAAGTCCAAAACCATCCGTCCGGAGAACAGTTATATCGTAACTGCTAAGCCCCCAAGGGGCCACATGGCAGGAAACCAAAGTTTCGCCCGTCGACATTATGAGCTCGAAGGAAGTATTCAATTCATGATATTCAATGGGGCCTACTCGAATAAGCGGTTGCAGCCATTTTACGCTTTATTTTGATATTTTAGTAAATGCACTTCGCTATAATTTTCTTCATCTGGCACGGATATGCTTTTCGAAGGGGGTGGCTGCCGCAACTTTGCCTTTAGGGTAATGCCGACGTTTTCCGAGTCCATCGCGGTAATGCATCACCGCCTGGTGAGGGGCTTCGCCCGGCCGCGCCCTCGGCGACTTCGGTGCCCGCGCCCACCCCCACGCCAAGACGGCGGTCCCAGCCCAAACCGACAGCGATAGGTTTTAAACCCGGCGAGCTGCCGTGCCCTGTGCTGCGGTTTGGCGCTTTGGGTGCCCAGTTTTACCACCTCGCACCGTATCACGGCCCACCCGCGCCGAGAACGCGCGCGTGGAACTGACGAAATTGAATCCAGACCCTCCCGCCCAGGCGCCAGCCGTCAGCAACATCCAAAACCGCACCGCTACCGTCTGACCTCAAACTGATTTTCGTCACGCTTCCTTAATACCAACATGTAATGCGCCGCTGAGATAAACCATACCCTCGCATGTTGGGTATTGGTTCTCATAGCGGGGATTAAATTGCAATATATATATATGTCGCCGCGGAATAAATGAAACACGGAAGCATGATATAATTATTGGCAAACCCAACCTTGTAAAATCTAAACAAAATAAAATTCTCAAGATAACCACATCTTTTGCATGCTGCAAGGTATTATTATCATAGTACAGTATTACGAAGAGAATCATCAGATATAATTTATAGTTCAAATGGATGCACAAAAACATTGAACATTCTATGGTGGCAGATATAACTTTAATCTGTAAGCATGTCAACAAAAATCCTCTCTTTATTCAGCCAAATGCAAACCCAGCGTACCGCAAATACATTTTCTTTCGGTCACAAAAACATCGCGCTATAAACCGCCATTCAACAACGCTCGCGCCATGACCGTCACAAATTTTATCATTGCGAACGACGACTGCGGATTTTAACCCGGAAGCGTATTCGCGATAAAGCGATGAGAGCGTGAAGGGATTTCGCTGGATCATTGGTCTATTTTGCGGAAGATAAAGTTTATGGGAGCAGGAAATTATCACCTAACTTGCTGGAATTAAACGAAGCGATGGAGCGATGAGTTTGAGCCGACCTGCGCGATGCCATTTTATCGCCGGAGAAGAGAGTTTTCGAGCGAGCGATGCTGGAGCGATGCCGCATTTTGCATTTAATCTTTGCGCTTTTTCAGATTCTCCCCTCTATTTTTGTTCCTTCTTTATTCTTTTCGGACTCTTCTATTCTTTCTATTTTTTTTTCATCTATAAGATTTGCTGTTAAAAGATTTATCCTTCTTTTTTCAAAATTTTTCCTTTATGTTTTTATTATTTTTCTCAATTGATAATTTTTTTGTTTTGTATTTACACTGAATAAAGGTTCTGCAACAACTTTGCACCTTCTTTCCAGGGTATAGATTTCTCTGACGTTTAATACTAATAAAATACTATTGCTTATTTAGGTTAAATTGAAAGATTCCATATAAGACGCTGAAACCAACCTCCTCACATTGATTTTCATATTTTTCCTTGAAGAGCTTTATTTTGAGTAACATTATTTTTCTGAATCATTAATTGATGAGCCATAAAAGACTCCTGAAGGTACTGCTGTTTGTGCAAAACAAATCTTATTAATTTATACCTGTATACATTTCTGACTCCTTCTAATATTTTTAAATGGCTGATTAATGGATGGAGTTTAATTTATTTATTAATGATGAAGCAAAATTAGTTATTGTTTAGGAGTGGAGATGGTTACATTTGCCTAATGATTTAAATCTATATTTCTTTTTATTATTAAATTGGCCTTTATAGGTTTCAATATTAAATGGTTAATCCTCATTCATAATAATGGATATTATTACTTTTTTCAATTTATAAAAAAACTTTGAATTGCCTTTGACTTTTTTTATCTGAGCATACCTTTGTATAAATAATTTGATATTATTAAGTAGGTTCCTGTTTAGGCTGTAATTAACCTTAGGGAATGACTATGTTAGCATTTTATTCAATATTATCAACTATGCTTCAAAAGAAATTAACATACCAATATCCAATACCGTGAGGATCCCAAACGCAAATTTTCCCTTAATAACCCAAAACCTACTCCAATAGTTTGCCAACACCAACCAACTTCACAACCAAATAAACCACCACCATACTTTGACATGGCACGAATTTGGAGTTTATTAGTTTCTCCAGGTTCTCAATACGACTCAGAATTTCATACCGGTTTTATCTGCAGCTTTTTCCCCACCTTTGCAATACGCAATGAGCGTTATTCCGCACGCATCAAATATTAAGCGCAAAAAGGCTAGAATGGTTGTTTTAGTATGGTGGCAGGTGCTTGTGGGATCTTTAACTCCGCCAACCCAGCAACCGAAACCGAGCGGAAACCATTGATAATCTTAAATGAAAACCAAGGCAAAAATACTGCATGAATGCTAAGGATCGAATGATCGTAATGTTTTATGAAACAGACCTGTTTCAAAGGATTGCCCGTGTGGATTCTACTCTGACATTTAATATGGTCTTGATGAGGATTCTGGTATTTTCATCATTGCAGAGAGCCTAGCATTGGCAAGATTGAATTTGCAAAATAATTTAATACGAACCAGCAGAAAAATCTCAAAGCGTTACAACAAGATGCAATGACCGCCGGAATCCTGCCAAAGCTAACACTCCAGGCTCATTCCGCGAACCAGCCACACCATCATACCACCCTAAACCGAATGCCCGCATAAACCACATGCAAATATCTATGAAGTTAAAATTAGCTAGGCGGCTCGAGGAGGTCACCAGCCCAGCGAGCAGCTTTTGGAACTAATGGAAGCCGTGGCGGAGTATTCATAATATTCATGAATCCAATGCTTTAAAAATAGTGGCACCTTTTGTTGGCGGAACCGTAATTAGCCGGTTCAGCAGGTAATGAGCCCGGATTTATAGCGCGAGTTTAATGAGAGAGAAAGGAGTTGAGTTGACCAGTTTCTTTTAATGTAATCTAGTGGACCCAATACCTCATTAGAGAGCTCCTTTGACAATCTACATTTCATCACATTATCCTGTATTTGTAGATTCTCATACATAATAATGAGGCAAGAGACGCCCTTTATGGGCAAGACTCTGCACAGCCCTTGTGGTGGCGCCCCCTGATCTGCTGGCCTGCTCATCTTAAGATTATGTTTCTAATAAGGCCATACAAGATTTCTGTACACCTAGCACTCACTTCCACATATGCCTAAATGCAAGCTCTCACTGGTTAAATTATCGACCATCACCACAGATAAATTTAACCTGTTATTGTCGATCTATCGGCCTGGAAGCTTAATTTCAAAGACATACCCATTCCTTTGGATACATAATTATCATGCTATCTTGAAGGAAGAACTTGTTGCTTATTATATAAAACGCAGCCCACACTTAGTCGCAGACAGGATACTTTTGAAGAATCAACGGGATTAGATCTAAATTATATGAAGAAAACTAGCATCTTAGCTTCTCTGGAGACTCCGGCGAATTTATAAGATGTTCCATATGAGCAATTGAATCGATAAGGCAACAAACCTATTAAGACGCTTCGAGGCGGTCGGAATGCCGGAGTCGCCCATCATCGGAATTCGCCATATTCGGATCTCCCGGCATACACCGATTATTGGCGCGCCACGGTTATTGATCTGGTTTGGCCTGAGGGAGCAGCAGGTGCTTCGCCTACGGCCAGCATTACTGACTATACGTAATTACACTGGCAATATCCGGAATTACACCTTCCCATGCTTTCAAAGTCGTCCGGCAAACCTTTGGCCGCCTGGCGATGTCGTTTTCAGCCGGCTGGAATGCTGCGAAGCACACCGCAGCTACTGCCCCATTCATGGCACTCCACATTGCAGCCGAGGGGAACCCCAAAACATATGCTATATCGGATAACGCCAACCCAATGCCAGCCATACTCCCACTGGAAGAAAACGGATAATGTGAGCTTCGTTAGGGCGAAGTGCGATGAAGTGGCTATTCGGTTTTGAAGGGTTTGGAGCGAAGGTGTCGAAGCATTAATGTACTTTAAAAATACGGATGGAGAAGCGCTACATGGAAGAGATACCGTCAAATGCCCATAATAATCTTATTTTAGGCTCTCGGCTTAAATGTATCTCGATTTTAAAGCACCGGCTTCAAGGCCTTCCCAACATCAAACCTGCGCAACGCCGGCCAGCACCTCTGGCGCTATTTCGGTGCACCATTAGCAAACAAAACGCCGTACGATTCTCAAGAGTCCCAAATGGACCTGCTGGGCTTAAATTCATCAATAAAAAATCCCGCCACTCACCTTCTGGAGGGTTCGGGATAAACCCAGAACAACGAGAACCGCCTGATGTCCCACCCGGCTGGCCCATACCCAATCTTTATCCTGGCCACACAAACATTAAGGCGATAACCTGGTGCTCACCACCCCATCCCACACCAGCATAGTCTGATTTACTGTCCCGCCCTCTAGAATTTTTCCAGCTCATTCAATAAATCCTCAAAAGTTTGGAAACCTAACTCTAACGCAATGTTCATATACTGACCATAGCGTCTGTTTGCTATTTATGGTTCCAAATGGAGATCATTGCCTTTTCAAATCAATAGGCTTTTTCATAGTTTTAAGCAAATGCTTATTGTCGTATGAATCATGAAAACTTTCGCCTCAACCATTACTTTTAACCATCATAGGTTATTGATCTCCTTCTTCTCATCCATTTCTCTTTCCTATATTATCCAAACAATATGTCAACTGTTAGCATGATAAAATTTGAATTTAATGCAAGCATAGTCGAGGTTATTGGTATAACCAATACCTTGAGTTAAAACAAAAACCTTTTAAATCTGTCTCCAGGAGACTTTTATCTCGTTATACCTTTGCAAGGTAGCGATACAATAAGCGGCCTAAGTTTAGTCGGGGTGTACTAACAGGCCAGGAACTATGTTGCTTTATTAGGCAGCATTTAACTATAAGCCAAGAAATTAAACATACCAATAGCTGTCGTACTTTCAAATTTAGCAAATCCAGTATAAATTTTCCTTGATAATGTTAGCCTATCAATAGTTTATAAATACCACCACTCACAATAGTAAAATGGCAGCTGTTAGCCCGTATTTACATCATGCCGATTAATGAGGTCGGGTAGGTTTGGTGGCTTAGCAAAATTTGCCTCGTTATCGCGCACAATCTCTTCATATGTATCCGAGTGGTCTTTATCCACGACACCACTTTTTAGAGAATAGGTAACAATGAACAAAGATCACGATTGCACCAACATTACAAAAACAAGCATTAGAAATGGTTGCTTTGTACATGAGTAGCGGTGTCATGGGATCTTTTGGGGTCATCCCTTCACCTTTGCTATGTAAAGCAAATCAAAATGAGTAAGCCGAATCAAAGAAATAAAACCATTAGAAATTGAAAACCGGACATAATCTGGCCAGATGAAATAGGAGCGATACCGAATACCGTGATCAGCGGTACGTATTTCATGTGAACAACTGAATTGAAGCATCGTAAAATGGATCTCATCTCATTTAATGTGGCTGATGAGGACTGCGGTATTTCATCTACTAGTACGATTATATCTAGCATTTCACGACATCGAACTTGAGAAATAATCTGGCTTATGACTCTAGATGTTGAATCATAGCAGTAGAAAAAAAATTCTAAAGTAGCAATAACAACATGCATGACATAATAACGGACCTTTGGCAATGCAAAAGCAATACTCCTAGGCTATTTAGATCCTTATGAAACCTTGACTTAGCTACAATGATGCATACCACCTAAGCAGATACCCATAGTTAATGCGATTGCCATGGAGACACCCGTACCAAAATATCTAAGCAATAGCTTAAAAGCAGGTTGTCTTTAATGCGCCGATGCATCAGGTCTAGCTGACTTAATGATATGCTTTAAACTTAATGCAATAAAATTTGTTTATATATAATATCCAAGAATCCAAATGCCTAAAAATAGAATGCTTTCTAAATACATATGGAGCTGTGGCACTTTTTCTGGTACATGTATGCGGTAAGAGGAGAATTATTCCTAGATCTACATGTTTTCCTAAAGCTCAACTGTTATGCAACATAGCGGCATATACATAAGCTTATTTCACTACTTCACGTAGTTTAGGTGATTACTTGCAATGTGTAATCTAGTGGAACAATACCTCATTTAGAGCTCCCTTTGCATTGACAATCTACATCCTTTGCCATTAACATCATAGCTAGAAGACCGTTGCGTAACATGTAACACTAAAATGCAAAAGAGGCGTCTCTATAAGTAAGACTTCTAGAGAAGCGACCTTGTGGTGCATAAAATTCCACACGATGCTGATGCGGCTCATCTTAAGATTAATAGCCCCACAATAAGGCCAAGATTTCTGCAATGTTAGTTCTAGCACTTCGCTTCACATATTAGCAAGTGACGCCTCTAATGGTTAAATTATCGGACATATGCATTGCGAGATGTATCAGCTTAACCCATATTGTCATGATCTATCAGTCTGGCTAATTTCAAGACACTGCAATATCTCTTTATACATAATTATCATGCTAAAGTGCACTATCTTAAGAACAACTTTGTTATTATTATAGCAAATGCAGGTCTACACTAGCTGCAAGATGTATATACTTGAAGAATCACTCAGAGATTAGATCTAACTATATATATGAATACAATGAAAGGATTCATATCTTAGCTTCTCAGAAGACCACATAGAATTATAAAATATTCATATTAAGCAACAACTCAAGCAAAAAGGCAATCAAACCTTATTAAAAGGCGGCGGGGCTGCTCCGAAAATGTTTAAAGATTAGATCACATCATTGAATCAGCATGCAGATCTTTGGACTTCCCACATGCCACTGCATTGGCTTTGAGCAAAAGCCACAGACATGATCTGGTCGGTGGCCTTGAGGCAGAAGCTAGTGTTATGCTTCGCTCATTCTTGCCATTACTAGACTTATCCTCAGGGACATTGCAAACAGCTGCACCAATATCTGAATTACAATCTTCACCCATGTTTCCAATGTCCTGGCAAACCTTAATAGCGAGGAATGAATGTTTACTTACATGGAATGTCAGGCAAGTGAAGCCTGCTTTGCAAAGCGGTTCCTATCTTATGCATTCTAACAGCACAGAGCCAGAGGGGAACCTAAATATATAAGCATTTGATACTACTGTCAGTCACAATTAGGTGCAGACATAGCATTCCATTGGAAGAGTACCAAGACAACGTGTCTCCGTCGGTATAGGCCAGCCATGCCATCGTTCAAGCTCCAGGGCCATCTTGCCCTAAAGTGTCTAAGAGTTTCCAACAAGCTCGAATAATTGTCAACTTTTAAAATAATACGCTTATTTGAGAATATTTCTCTACTAATGGACATGATACATACCGTTCAAATTTATTGGGGTAAACTTACTCTAGGCCCTTGCCTAATGCATCCCCTTGATTTCAAAAGCATCCACTGCAATATCTTCCAGACAATATTCAAGTCCCATAGGCAAATCGCCATTACATCCCAAGTTATTTGAAATATGTGTACCATTACAACAAAATGCGTCAGGGTAATTATCTTCAAAATTTTAAATGGACTCATTAAATCCCTGACTAATAAAAACCACGCCACCTCTGGTAGGTCGAGGGGGACAAAGTGAGAACAAATTCATAGCAACAAAGTGGGACCTTGTTGCACCAAAATTACACTATATTGCTCATATTTTTGCCATGCATCTTTTATTCCTATTATTAATAACATTTGTATATGATGTGGAAATACCTCGTGCATAATCTTTGAGTATGGCTCCTTTGATGGCTGTCAAAGAGCTTCACCATTTTTCTCAATATATTCAGCCATCTCCTCAAAGTTTAAAGCGCAGCTCGTGAGAGCGATGAATACTCATATGAGGCATGACCATAAGGTCTAGCCATATTATATCGAATGGAATCGATAGCCTTTTCAATCAATATAGGCTTTTCATAGTTTAAGCAAATGCTTATTGTCGCTCAATGTGAATGATGGCTTTTACGCCCCTCAACCATTGCACCCAACCATCATGGAGTTATTGATCTCCTTCTTCTCATCAATTTCTCTTTTCCTATGTTAGCCAAATGATAATAATCCTTTATTAGCATGATAAAATTTACGCTGAATTTAATGCAACATAGTCAGGGTCCGTGGTATAACCAATACCTAGCGGTTAAAAAATAAAACCTTTTAAAACTGTCTCAGGACTTTATCTGCGTTATACCTTTGCAAAGGAAATAACGATGCAATAAGCAGCCTAAGTTTAATTGGTGTACTAACCTTAGGCCCAGTTATGTTACTTTATTAGGCAGTAACTATAAGCCAAAAGAAATTAAACATACCAATATCAATGCTTTCGGTGTGATCAATGTAAAATTTTCCTTATTAATATTCAAAAGCCTATCAATAGTTTATACAAATACCACCACTCACAATCAAATAACCACTATTTAACCATATTTACATCACACGATTAATAGAATTGAGTAGTTCATTGTAGCTCACTTAAATTGCCCTCCACGATATCTTTGCAATCTCTTCATGTATCCGTGAAATTGTATCCGGCTTCCACTTTTTTAGAGAATCGTAACAATGAGCGAGATCATTTTGCACCAACATTACAAAAACAAGCATTAGAAATGGATTTTACGCTTTTGTACATGGTAGCAAGGTGTCATGGATCTTTTGGTCATCAACTTCACCTTGCTATGTAAACGTAATCAAAATAGTAAGCGAGAATCCAAAATAAAACCATTGAAAGTGAAAACCAGACATAATCTAATCTGGAGTAAAAACCAAGAACAAATACCAAATACTCATATGATCGACTGCAATGTTCATGTGAAGCAACACGATTGACATCACATCCATGTGGATCTCTATCTCATTTAATATGGCTGATGGGGACTAAGGTATTTCATCTACTAGTCACCGGTATCAATGGCATTTTCACGACATCGGCGAACTTCAAAAATAATAAAACCCACTGACTCTAGATGATATTGAATCATAGCGATGAAAAATTCTAAAGAGTAGCAATAACAACATGCATGACTGCTTTGGCCTTGTATGCAAGACTCATATACAAGGCTGGTAGCGTGAAGGCGCTGGAAGCTTCCGTACGTAGATAGCGGTGCATGATTGGTACGTGCCATGGAACACGCGTAGGAAAATATCTAAGCAATAGCTTAAAGCGAGTTGTCTTTGCAATACTTCTGATCTGTCGAGTCTAGCCCAGCTTAATATTATTAACGCTAAACTTAATGCAATAAGCTGTTTATACTTATAATATCCAAGAATCCAAATGCCTAAAAACAGGGTGGCTTTCCTAAGCCATATGGAACTGTGGCACTTTCTAACTTGCGTAATGCGTTAAAGAGGAAGAATTATTCTGAATCTACATGTTTTCTAAAGCTCCGGTATGCAACATAGCAGCATATACATAGGCTTATTTCACTACTTCCTGTAGTTTCTTGTTCTGCAATGTAATCTAGTGGATCAATACCTCATTTAGAGAGAACAAGCATTGACAATCACATCAACGCCATTAACATCCTTATCTAGAGGGCAGTTGCATGTAACATGGCAACAACATAAAATATGCAAGAGGCGTCTCTATAAGTAAGACTTCACAAGCGACCCGCTTGTGGTGCATAAATTCTGATGCGCCCGATTACGGCTCATCTTAAGATTATGCTTCTAAGGCCAGACTTTCTACGTGTTAGTTCTAGCTTCACTTCACATATGCTTAAATGCAAGCCCTTCTCTAATGGATTTAAGAATTATCAGACCTTATCAGCTGCGGATGTATCGGCAACCCATATTATTAGCGATCTGCTCCGGTCACGAAATTTCTAATTTCAAGACTTTCTTTGCAATATCTCTTTATACATAATTATCGTACTAAAGTGCACTATCTTAAGAACAGCACTGTGTTATTATTATAGCAAATCTGAGGTCTACACTAGGCGCAAGATGTATATACTTGAAGAATCACTTTCGAGAGATTAGATCTAACTATATATATGAACCTGTGAAGGTTGCATGTCTTGAAAGCTTCTCAAGCAACTCAAGCAAAAGGCAATCAAACCTTGTTAAGGCGGCTTTGGGCTATCGAAGCTGCGCATGTTGTTTGGAATTAAGTCATCATTGAATCGGCGTAGGATCTTTGGACTTCCACGTGCAGTACGTGGCTTTGAGCAAAACCCGGACATGATCACGGTGACGCGAAGCTAGTGTTATGCTTAGCTCATTCTTGCCATTACTAGACTTATCTCGGGGGACGTTACAGCGGCTGCACCAATATCTGAATTACAATCTTCACCCGCTCTGGCACCGATGTCGGCGAAGCTGTATGCTTGGGAATAGATGTTGCCACATGGAATGTCGGGAAACAAAGTGAAGCCTGCTTGCAAAGGCGGTTCTATCTTATGCATTCTAACGACCGCCGAGCCCGAGGAGGGGAACCTAAATAAGCATTTGATACTCTTGTCCGTTAATTAGGTGCGGACATAGCAGTTCCATTGGAAGAGTACCAAGATAGCGATGTCTAGTCGGTTATAGGCCAGCCATGCCATCGTTCAAGCTCGAGGGGGCCATCTTGCACCAGAAGTGTCTAGAGTTTCCAACAAGCTCGAATAATTGTCAGCTTTTAAAATAATAAACGTTGAGGAATATTTCTCTACTAATGGACATGATACATCTGGATTTCAAATTTATTGGGGTAAAACTTACTCTAGGCCCTTGCCCTGGCCATCCCCTTAGTTTCAAAGCATCCATTTACCAATATCTTCGGTTATTTCAAAGTCCATGACGGTAGCCATTACATCCGGAATTACATTTTAGTATGCGTATTGCCATTACAACAAAATCGTGGAGATTGATTGTCTTCAAAGAGTCCCAAATGGACTCGTGTCGACTAAATAAAAGGCCGCCGCCACTACAGGTAGGTCGAGAGGGACAAAGGAAGTGAAATTTCAGGAGAATTCATAGCAACAAAGGAGAGTAGGACCTTGTTGCCGCCAATTCCCTACCCCACCTATATTGCTCATATTTTTACCCATGCATCTTTTACATTCCTGTTATTAATAACGGTATGATAGCTGGAAATACCTCATTACGCATAATGCGAGGTATAATCGCTTTTGATGGTATCGAAACTTCACCATTTTTTCCTCAATATATTTCCAGTAATCTCCTGAGTTTTAAAAGCTGCGAGCTGCATGAAATGAAGCGGTAGAATCACTCATATGAGGCATGACCAAGGTCTAGCCATATTATATCGAATGGAATCGATGGCCCTTTTTCCGTGTAAGGCTTTTTCATGGTTTTAAGCAAATGTATTTGTCATGTGAATGATGACTTGCGCCCCTCAACCATTACTTTTCACTGCTTCCTTCATGGGTTATTGATCTCCTTCTTCTCATGTTCCTCTTTTTCCATATATTATCAAAACGTATAATGCTGTTAGCATGATAAAATTTCGCTGAATTTAATGCAACATGGTCCGAGGTGTTGGTATGTAATGCCGAGTTAAAACAAAAACCTTTTAAAAGCTTTTGTCTCGGACTTTATCTGCGTTATACCTTTGCAAGGAAATAGCGATACAATAAGCAATACAAAGTTAGTCGGTGTACTAACCTTAGGCCAGGACTATCGGTACTTTTATTAAGGCATTAACTATAAGCCAAAAAGAAATTAGAAACATGCCAATATCCAATGCTTTCGATTAATGATCCAGTATAGAATTTTCCTTATTAATATTCCGAAAGCCTATCAATGGTTTATACAAATACCACCAACTCACAATCCAAATAACCCTTTATTTATCACACCCGGTGTAAATTATGAGTAGTTCATTGTAGCTCCGCCAAAGTGCCCTCCACAGAATATCTTTACCAATCTCTTCGTATGTATCCGTGGTCTTTTATCCGACACCCACTTTTAGAGAATAAAGTAACAATGAGCAAAAGATCACATTACGCACCAACATTACAAAAACAAGCATTTAAAGTATAGTTTGCTTTGTACATGGTAGCGGGTGTCATGAGATCTTTTAAAAGGTCATCAACTTCCTGCTTGCTATGTAAACAATCAAAATAGTAAAGCGGAATCCAAAATAAAACCATTAGAAAGTGAAAACTACGGACATAATCTAATGGAGTAAATAGAGGTAAATGCCAAATACTCATATGATCGTGGTACCAATGTTCATGTGGGAAACAACACGATTAAATATCTGTCCATGGATCTCTCTATCTCATTTAATATGGCATTGGGACTGCGAGTATTTCAATACCACTGGTCGATATATCTAGCATTTTCTGACATCGAACTTCAAAATAATAAATAGCAGCTCTAGATATTGAATCATACTTGAGGAGTAAAAAGCATGAAAGGGGTGTCTATAAATGTATCCTTTTTAATTATGGCTATATTACACAAATCTTAAAGTACCCAAAAGTGCATGCATAGCCAAAAACATATCGAGAAATTTAGCAAAATGTATATGCAAGTACATAAAAATCGAAAAGTGTATGGAACATACAAATAAAATAACCAAAATGTAGTGAAAAGTGTATATTTGTACATCAATTGATTACAATGTCACGTACCTTTCATGCTTTACCCAGTGATGAAAAATTCACAAAAGTAGCAATAACAACATGCATGACTGTTTGGACCTTGTATGCAAAAGCAATATACTCCTGAGCTATTTAGATCCTTATGAAACCTTCAGCAGCTACAATGATGAAACACCACCCTAAGCGAATGCCCATGGTTAATGCCCGATTATATGGAACACACACATGCAAAATAATATCTAAGCAATAATGGCTTAAAAGCAGGAGTTGACAATGCTTCCACGATCGTAGGTCCTGGCCCGGCAATATTATGCTTTTAAACAATGCGTAAAAGGCTGTTTATACTTATAATATCCAAGAATCCAAATGCCTAAAAGCAGTGGCTTTCCTACGGCCATGGGCGTGGCACTTTCTGGGCTGCATGTGTGCGTTAAGAGGAAAAGGTATTCCTAGATCTACATGTTTTCTAAGCTCAGCGATTATGCAACATAGCAGCGCCTCGCCGGCTTATTTCACTACTTCCTGTAGTTTCTTGTTCTGCAATGTAATCTAGTGGATCAATACCTCATTTAGAGAGCTCCTTTGCATTGCGACGTCTACATCAACGCCGTAACATCCTTATCTAGAAGGCCGTTGCATATAACATGCCAACACTTATAAAATATGCAAAGGGCGTCTCTATGGTAAGACTTCTAGAGCTTGACCTTGTGGTGCATAAAATTCCTTGATCTGCCAGTCTGGCTCATCTTAAGATTATGCTTCTAATAAGGCCAAGATTTCTCTGTGTTAGTTCTAGCACTTCACTTCACATATGCTTAAATGCAAGCCTTCTCTAATGGTTAAATTATCAGACCTTATCAGCTGCAGATGTATCAGCTTAACCCATATTGTCATGATCTATCAGTCTGGCTAATTTCAAGACACTGCAATATCTCTTTATACATAATTATCATGCTAAAGTGCACTATCTTAAGAACAACTTTGTTATTATTATAGCAAATGCAGGTCTACACTAGCTGCAAGATGTATATACTTGAAGAATCACTCAGAGATTAGATCTAACTATATATATGAATACAATGAAAGGATTCATATCTTAGCTTCTCAACAACTCAAGCAAAAAGGCAATCAAACCTTATTAAGACGCTTGAGGCTATCAGAAATGTTGCTGGAGTCGTCCATCATTGAATCAGCATGCAGATCTTTGGACTTCCCACATGCCACTGCATTGGCTTTGAGCAAAAACTGGAACATGATAAATTCGGTGGCCTTGAAGTGAGAAGCTAGTGTTATCTTGACTCATTCTTGCCATTACTAGACTTATCCCTCGGGGACATTGCAAGCGGTACTTTTTAATATCGAATTACAATCTTCACCCATGTTTTCCAATGTCACGGCAAACCTTAATGGCCGGGAATAGATGTTTGCTACGATGTCGAGCAAATTGAAGCACTTTACCAAGGCGGTTCTATCATATGCATTCTAACAGCGAGGCGAGGGAACCTAAATATATAAGCATTTGATACTCTTGTCCGGTCCACAATTAGGTCGGGTTATAGCATTCCATTGGAAGAGTACCAAGACAAGCGTGTCTCGTCGGTATAGGCCAGTAATGCCGCAATAGTTCAAGCTCCGGGCCATCTTGCCCTAAAGTGTCCTAAGAGTTTCCAACAAGCTCGAGATAATTGTCAACTTTTAAAAATGTAATACTTATTTGAGAATATTTCTCTACTAATGGACATGATACATACCGCTCAAATTTATTGGTAACTTACTCTTAGGCCCTTGCCTAATGCATCCCTTGATTTCAAAAAAGTGCCATCCATCGCGAATATCTTCCGCATAATATTCAAGTCCCATAGGCAAAATCGCCATTACATCCCAAGTTATTTGAAATATGTGTACCATTACAACAAATGCGCTGTATAATTATTATCTTCAAGAGTCCCAAATGGACTCATTAAACTGACTAATAAAAACCTCAGCCACCTACCGTAGTCAGACCTTCAAAGTGAGAATAAATTCATAATGAAGGGAGAGTAGGACCTGTTGCACCAAGGCCCCACCCCACCTATATTTCATATTTTTACCCATGCATCTTTTATTCCTATTATTAATAACATTGTATATGATAAACCGAAATACCTCTATTCTCGCATAATGCCGAAGTATAGCTCCTTTCATGGTCACAAAAACTTCACCATTTTTCTCAATATATTCAATAATCTCAAAGTTTAAACCGCGAAATTGCCAAGCAAGGCGTAACGAATACTCATATGAGTAAATGACCATAAGGTCTAGCCATATTATATCCCAATGGAATCGATACTTTTCAATCAATAGTTTTTCTTATAGTTTTAAGCAAATGCTTACGGTCGCAATTACGCTTTTCCGCCTCAACCATTACTTTTAACCATCATAGGTTATTTATCTCCTTCTTCTCATCCATTCTCTTTCCTATATTATCAAACAATATGTCATCAAGTAGCATGATAAAATTTCTCACTGAATAATGCAACATAGTCCAAAGTTATTGGTATAACCAATACACCGGAAGTTAAAACAAAAACCTTTTAAAATCGCTCTTCCCGTGACTTTTTATCTCAAGTTATACCTTGCAAGGAAATAACTTGATATTGTCAGGTTGCTCTTAAGTTTAGTCAGTGTACTAACCTTTAGGCCCGCACTATGTTACTTTTATTCACATTAACTATAAGCCAAAAAGAAATTAAACATACCAATAACCCAAATGCTCAAGTGATCCAATGTAAATTTTCCTTATTAATATTCCAAAACCTATCATTAGTTTATACAAATACCACCACTCACAATCCAAATAACCACTATTTAACCATATTTACATCACACCGCTATAAATTGAGTAGTTCATCAGAGTCTTCAAGAAGTGCCCTCAATGATATTCTTTGCAATCTCTTCATATGTATCCGGTCTTTTTATCCAAATTTTCCCACTTTTTAGAGAAATACGCAACAATGAAAGCAAAAGATCCTCAAGTACTGCACTAACATTACAAAAAACAAGCATTAGAAATGGTTGTTGTACATTGTTGTGTGTCATGGGATTCGGGGTCATCCCCTTCACAATCGCTATGTAAACAATCAAAATAGTAAACGAATCCAAAATAAAACCATATTAGAAAGTGAAACCGTGTATACCCAATGGAGTAAACCGTTAGGCAAATACCAAATACTCATATGATCACCGACCGCGAATGTTCATGTGAAACAACCTCGCTCAAAGATTCGCCCATGTGGACTTATCTCATTTAATAGTGGTTCGATGA
Source organism: Isoetes taiwanensis (assembly GCA_021234155.1). Taxonomy (NCBI): domain Eukaryota; kingdom Viridiplantae; phylum Streptophyta; class Lycopodiopsida; order Isoetales; family Isoetaceae; genus Isoetes; species Isoetes taiwanensis. The sequence continues at coordinate 18,602,352 of JAJEKV010000024.1, forward strand.
GGACTCGTATTTCCATCTACTAGTACAAAGATATCTAAAGTATTTGCCAAAGATCTAACTCAAATAATCTCGCTTAACAAATTTAGATATTGAATCATAGCAAAGAGAAAATTCTAAAGTAGTACAATAAATACGTACGACCTCGGGCCGGACCTTGTATGTAAAAAGCAATATACTCTAGGCTATTTCGCCCTTATGGTAAAACCTTCAAATTTTAGCTACAATGATCATAATACCCACCCTAAACTAATGTCTATAGTTAATGCTGCCATGGAAATCCCATTACGGAAAATATCTACAATAGCTTAAAATGTAGTTGTGTCATAATACTTCCCTCGACCGTCGTACTAGCCCAAATTTTAATATTATGTTTTAAACTTAATGCAATAAGTCAAGTTTATATACTTATAATATCCAAGAATCCAAATGCCTAAAAACAGGGCGCTTTCCTAAGCCATATGGAACTGTGGCACTTTTTCTAGCTGCATGTCTGTTAAGAGGAAAAATTATTCTAGATCTACATGTTTTCTAAGCTCACTGTTATGCAACATAGCAGCATATACATAAGCTTATTTCACTAACCCAGAAGCTTGTTCAAGTAATGTAATCTAGTGGATCAATACCTCATTTAGAGAGCTCCTTTGCATTGACAATCTACATCACTGCCATTAACATCCTTATCTAGAAGACCCGTTGCATGTAACATGTAACACTTATAAAATATGCAAGAGACGTCTCTATAAGTAAGCACTCTAGAAACAAAATTGGTGGTGCATAAAAATTCCCCGACCGCCACCGCTCATCTTAAGATTATGCTTCTAATAAGGCCAAGATTTCTCTGTGTTAGTTCTAGCACTTCACTTCACATATGCTTAAATGCAAGCCTTCTCTAATGGTTAAATTATCGTGACGCACACTTGCATGTATCACCTTTAACCCATATTGTCATGATCTATCAAATCAAGCAATTTCAAGACACACGAATATCTCTCTTTCTTTATACATAATTATTATCATGCTAAAGTGCACTCATCTTAAGAACAACTTTGTTATATTATAGCAAATGCAAAATTCACACTAGTCAAAGTAAAGATGTATATACTTGAAGAATCAATGAGATTAGATCTAACTATATATATGAATACAATGAAAGGGATTCATATCTTAGTTTCCTCAACAACCTTCAAGCAAAAAGGCAATCAAACCTATTAAGACGCTTTGAGGCTATCGTAATGTTGCCGAGTCGCCCATCATCAACAAGATGCGTATCTTTGACTTCCCACATGCCAATCAAGAGATTGGCTTCGAAAGCAAAAAGCCACTGCATGATCCGGCTCTGCGCCTGGAGGCGTAAGCCAGTGTTATGCTTCCGCTTCATTCTGCCATTACTAGACTTATCCCCTCGTGACATTGCAAATGTACCGCACCAATATCTCACTACAATCTTCACCCATGTTTCCAATGTCCTGGCAAACCTTAATAGCCGGAATAGATGTTGCCACATGGAATGTCCAGAGCAAGTGAAGCACACTGCAAGATTTCGCTTCTATCTTGCGCATTCTAACAAGACATTGCAGCCGTGAGGGGAACCTAAATATATAAGCATTTGATACTACCACAAATTCCAATTAGGTGCGTACATAGCATTCCATCGAAGAAGAGTACTAAGACAACGGTCTCCGCTTCTGGTGATAGCCCATGCCATCGTTTCAAGCTCCGTGGCCATCTTGCCCTAAAGTGTCTAAGAGTTTCCAACAAGCCACACCAATAACTTTTTAAAAATAATACGCTTATTGGAGAATATTATTTCTCTTACCACGGACATGATACATACCGCTCAAATTTATTGGGGTAACTTACTTCCAGGCCCCTGCCTAATGCATCCCCTTGATTTCAAAAGCATCCACCTAATATCTTCCGCATAAATATTCAAGTCCCATGAAAATCGCCATTACATCCCAAGTTATTTGAACATGTGTACCATTACAACAAATGCGCCAGTGGTAATTATTCTCAAGAATCCTAAATGGACTCATTAAACTGACTAATAAAAACTCCTCACACTCCAATGAGGCTTCCGTGGGGACCAAAGTGAGAACAAATTATAGTAACAGCAGAGTAGGACCTTTGCTGCACCAAGGTCTCTACCCCACCTATATATTGCTCATATTTTACCCATGCATCTTTATTCTGGCTATACAAACATTGTATATGATAACCGAAATGCCTCACCCGCATAATGCCGAAAAGTAGCCCTTTGATGGCTGCCAAACTCACCATTTTTCTCAATATATTCAATAATTCCTTAAAGTTTAAAACCGCGATACCAAGAAGGTAACGCGCGAATACCATATGAGGTACACCATAAGGTCTAGCCATATTATATCCGAATGGAATCAATAGCCTTTTCAATCATAGCTTTTTCTATAGCGTTTTAAGCAAATGCTTGCCGGTCATGTGAATGATGTAGCTTTTCTCGCCTCAACCATTAACCATCAGGTTATTGATCTCCTTCTTCTCATCCATTCTTTCCTATATTATCAAACAATATGTCATCATAGCGCTTGATAAATTTCGCCTCAATTACTGCAATATAGTCCAAAGTTATTGGTATGTCCAATACATCGAAAGTTAAAACAAAAAAACTCTTTTAAATCGTTCCTTGACTTTTATCTCGTTATACCTTGTAAGGAAATAACTTGATATTAATAAGTGTACTCTAAGTTTAGTCGTACTAACCTTAGGCCCGCACTATGTTACTTTATTCTACATTAACTATAAGCCAAAAAGAAAATAAACATACCAATATCCAATGCTCTCACGTATCCAAATGCAAATTTTCCTTATTAATATTCCAAAACCTATCAATAGTTTATACAACACGCCACCACTACAACCAAATAACCACTATTTAACCATATTTACATCACACCAAAGGTAAATTGAGTAGTTCATCAGGAAGTTCAGCAAGTGCCTCACCATACCTGCAAATCTCTTTGTATATGTATCCTGGTCTTATCCACAAATTTTCCAATTTTTAGAAATACGTATCAATGAGCAAGTGATCCCTAAGCATTCCAATTCAACATTACAAAAAACAAGCATTAGAAATGGGTTGTTATACAGCAGTGTCATGGGATCTTTTGGGGTCAGTCCTCTTCGCTAATCAAGTAAACAATCAAAATAGGTAATCTGAAAATAAAACCATTAGAAAAGTAAAACTGCATATAATCTAGCCTGAAGTAAAACTACCAAATACTCATATGATCACCGACTCCTAATGTTCATGTGAAACAACCTCGTTTCCAAAGATCTCATGGGATTCTGCCCTATTTAATATGGGTATTCCTCGATGAGGACTCTCCGTATTTTCATCTACTGGCCAAAGATATCTAGCATTTTACAAAGATCAACTTCAAAATAATCTCAAGCTAATGTTTCTAGATATTGAATCAGCAGCAGGTAAAGCATGAAAAGGTGTCTATAAATTGTATCCCTTTTGGTACAGCATATATTACACAAATCACCAAAGTACCCAAAAAGTACATGCATAGCCAAACATATCCTAAATTTAGCTTAAATGTTATGCAAAGTGCATAAAATCTAAAAGTGTATGTTTATACAAATGTACACAACCAAAAATGTACTTGAAAAGTATCCATATTTGTATTATCACAATTCCAAGACAATGTACGCATAATCTCTTTCATGCTTTACCCAAATAGTGAGAAAAAATTCTAAAGTAGCAATAACAACATGCATGACCTGCTGGACCTTGTATGCAAAAGCAATATACTCTAGGCTATTTCGTCCTTATGAAACCTTCAGCTTAGCTACAATGATCATACCACCCTAAACGAATGCCCATAGTTAATGCTGCCATGGAACTCCCCAAAGACATGCAAAATATCTTTAAGCAATAGCTTAAAAACAGAAGTTGCCGCAATATTTCCTCGATTCACGGCCTAGCCCGTACCTTAATATTATGCTTTAAACTCTACGCAATGCTGTTTATACTTATAATATCCAAGAATCCAAATGCCTAGTGTACCATTTCAAGCCATGGAACTGCGGGTAATTTCTTTTTCAGCCTTGTGTCCGTATATGAGGAAAAATTATTCTAGATTCATATGTTTCTAAGCTTCATCATATGCAACATAAAGAAGATATACATAAGCTATTTCACTACTTCCCTGTAGTTTCTGTTCCAATGTAATCTAGTGGATCAATACCTCTTAGCTTTAGAGAGCCCTTTGCATTGACAATCTTACATCACCGCCATTAACATCCTTATCTAGAAGACCCTGCATGGCACATGTAACACTTATAAAATATGCAAGAGACGCTCTATAAGTAAGACTTCTAGAGAAAAATTTTGTGGTGCATATAAAATTCCTCTTTGATCCGCCACCGCTCATCTTTAAGATTATGCTTCTAATATGCCGTAAGATTTCGTGTTAAGTTCTAGTGACTCTTACTTCACATATGCTTAAATGCAAGCCTTCTAATGGTTAAATTATCGACCTTTTATCACCGCAGATGTATCACTCTTAACCTATATTGTCATGATCTATCAAATCAAGCAATTTCAAGACACCTAATATTCTTTATACATAAATTATCATGCTAAAGTGTACTATCTTTTAAGAACAACTTTGTTATATTATAGCAAATGCGTGTCATGCACTAGTCAAGATGTATATACTTCACAAAACTACCGTAGATTAGATTCAACTATATATGAATACAATGAAAGGATTCATATCTTTAGCTTCTCAACAACTCAAGCAAAAAGGCAATCAAACCTTATTAAGACGCCAGGCTATCGAATGTTGCCGGAGTCGCCCATCATCAATCAAGATGCGATCTTGGATCTCCACATGCCAACGTGATTGGCTTTGAGTAAAAAGCCACGCATATGATCTGGTCGGTGGCCTTGGAGGCGTGTTTTCAGTGTTATGCTTCGCTTCATTCTTGCCATTACTAGACTCATTCCCATACGCAAACAAACCGCACTCAATATCTGAATTACAATCTTCACCCATGTTTCCAATGTCCTGGCAAACCTTAATAGCCGGAATAGATGTTGCCACATGGAATGTCCAGAGCAAGTGAAGCACACTGCAAGACGGTTCTATCTTATGCATTCTAACAGCACAGAGCCAGAGGGGAACCTAAATATATAAGCATTTGATACTACTGTCAGTCACAATTAGGTGCAGACATAGCATTCCATTGGAAGAGTACCAAGACAACGTGTCTCCGTCGGTATAGGCCAGCCATGCCATCGTTCAAGCTCCAGGGCCATCTTGCCCTAAAGTGTCTAAGAGTTTCCAACAAGCTCGAATAATTGTCAACTTTTAAAAATAATACGCTTATTTGAGAATATTTCTCTACTAATGGACATGATACATACCGTTCAAATTTATTGGGGTAAACTTACTCTAGGCCCTTGCCTAATGCATCCCCTTGATTTCAAAAGCATCCACTGCAATATCTTCCAGACAATATTCAAGTCCCATAGGCAAATCGCCATTACATCCCAAGTTATTTGAAATATGTGTACCTAGTCAAGCAACAAAAATGCTGCCGCCGTAGTAATTATCTCAAGAGAGTCCCAAAATGACTCATTAAATCACTATCAAAAACCGCCACCTAACGTAGGTCGTGGGGACCAAAGTGAGAACAGAAATTATGTAGTAACAAGTGAGAGTAGGACTTGTTGCACCAAGGCCCTACCCCACCTATATTGCCTATATTTTCACCCATGCATCTTTTATTCTATTATTAAATAACATTGTATATGATAACCGAAATAATTCCTCATTCGGTATAATGCCGAGTATAGCTCCTTGATGGCCGCCAAACTTCACCATTTTTCTCAATATATTCAATAATCTCTCAAAGTTTAAAACCGCAGTCACAAGAATCGTAACGTGAATATTTCATATGAGGTACGAATTCATAAGGTCTAGCCATATTATATCCTATCGGAATCGATAGCCTTTCAATCAATAGGCTTTCATAGTTTTAAGCAAATGCTTATTGTCATCTCAATCATGGCTTTTCTCTCTACCAACCATTACTTCTAACCATCATAGGTTGATCTCCTTCTTTCTCATCCATATATCTCTTTTCCTATATTATCAAAACAATATGTCAACAAGTATACGATAAAATTCTCACCAATTTAATGCAACATAGTTCAGGGTTATTGGTATAACCAATAATAATCGAGTTAAAAAACAAAAAACCTTTTAAATTCGCTCTCAGACTTTTATCTCAAGTTATACCTTGCAAGGAAATAACTTTGATACAATAAGCGTTCTGGTATTTTACCAGTACCAACCTTTTAGGCTCCATCTATGTTACTTTATCTCGACATTAACTATAAGCCAAAAAAGAAATTAAACATACCAATATCCAATGCTCAAGGTAATCCAATGTAAATTTTCCTTATTAATATTCCAAAACCTATCAATAGTTTAAATACCACCACTACAATCCAAATAACCACTATTTAACCATATATTTACATCACACCGTAAATTGAGTAGTTCATTGTAGCTCCGCTAGTGCTGCCCTACCTATATCTTTTGCAATCTCTTTCCATATGTATCCGTATCTTTATCCAAATTCAATTTTAGAGAATACGCACAATGAGCAAAAGATCCCTGCTATCTCGCACTAACATTACAAAAAAACAAGCATTAGAAATGGTTGTTTTGTATACGGTAGCAGTGTCATGGGATCTTTGGGGTCATCCCTTCATTAATCAAGTATGTAAACAATCAAAATAGTAAATGTAATCCAAAATAAAACCATTAGAGTGAAAACCGTATATAATCTAATGGAGTAAACTACAAGTAAATTAAATACTCATAAGGATCACCGACCGCACTGTTCATGTGAAACAACCCTTCAAGATCTCATTCATAAAATTCTATCTCATTTAATATGGCCTGATGAGGACTCTGGTATTTCATCTACTAGTACAGTATATCTAGCATTTTACAGCATCGAACTTCAAAATAATCTGGCTTAACAGCTCTAGATATTGAATCATGCTAAAGAGAAAAAAATTCTAAAAGTAGTACAATAACAGGCCACCGTCATTGACTCAGATGCAAAAGCAATATACTCTAGGCTATTTCGTCCTTATGAAACCTTCAGCTTAGCTACAATGATCATACCACCCTAAACGAATGCCCATAGTTAATGCCAGTGCCATGGAACCTGCACATGCAAAATATCTAAGCAATAGCTTAAAACAGAGTTGTGCTGCAATACTTCCCTGATCTGTCAGTCTAGCCCAGCTTAATATTATGCTTTAAACTTAATGCAATAAGCTGTTTATACTTATAATATCCAAGAATCCAAATGCCTAAAAACAGGGCGGCTTTCCTAAGCCATATGGAACTGTGGCACTTTTTCTAGCTGCATGTCTGTTAAGAGGAAAAATTATTCTAGATCTACATGTTTTCTAAGTCATCATGCAACATAGCAAAGATATACATAAGCTTATTTCACTACTTCCCGAAGCTCTTCGCTCCGCACATCTAGTGGGATCAATACCTCATTTAGAGAGCTCCTTTGCATTGACAATCTACATCACTGCCATTAACATCCTTATCTAGAAGACCCGTTGCATGTAACATGTAACACTTATAAAATATGCAAGAGACGTCTCTATAAGTAAGACTTCTAGAGAAACAGCCTTGTGGTGCATAAAATTCCCTGATCTGCCAGTCTGGCTCATCTTAAGATTATGCTTCTAATAAGGCCAAGATTTCTCTGTGTTAGTTCTAGCACTTCACTTCACATATGCTTAAATGCAAGCCTTCTCTAATGGTTAAATTATCAGACCTTATCAGCTGCAGATGTATCAGCTTAACCCATATTGTCATGATCTATCAGTCTGGCTAATTTCAAGACACTGCAATATCTCTTTATACATAATTATCATGCTAAAGTGCACTATCTTAAGAACAACTTTGTTATTATTATAGCAAATGCAGGTCTACACTAGCTGCAAGATGTATATACTTGAAGAATCACTCAGAGATTAGATCTAACTATATATATGAATACAATGAAAGGATTCATATCTTAGCTTCTCAACAACTCAAGCAAAAAGGCAATCAAACCTTATTAAGACGCTTGAGGCTATCAGAAATGTTGCTCGAGTCGCCCATCATCAACGCCATGCGCATCTTTGGACTTCCCACATGCCACTGCATTGGCTTTGAGCAAAAGCCACGCATATGATCCGGCTCTAAGGGTCTTGAGGCGTGGTTGCGTTATGTCAGCTTCATTCCTTGCCATTACTAGACTTATCCTCGCACACGCAAACACCGCACCAATATCTGAATTACAATCTTCACCCATGTTTCCAATGTCCTGGCAAACCTTAATAGCCGGAATAGATGTTGCCACATGGAATGTCCAGAGCAAGTGAAGCACACTGCAAGACGGTTCTATCTTATGCATTCTAACAGCACAGAGCCAGAGGGGAACCTAAATATATAAGCATTTGATACTACCTGTCATTCCAATTAGGTGCGCATAAAGATTCCATCGAAGAATTTCAAGACAACGTGTCTCCCGGCTTCTGCATAGCCAGCCATGCCATCGCTCAAGCCTCCAGCCATCTTGCCCTAAATAAGAGCTTCCAACAAGCCTACAATTGTCAACTTTAAAAATACGCTTTATTTGAGAATATTTCTCTACTAATGACATGATACATACCGCTCAAATTTATCAAGTAAACTTACTCTAGGCTCCTGCCTAACGCATCCCCTTGATTTCAAAAAAGCATCCACCCAATATCTTCCGCATAATATTCAAGTCCTTATATAAATCGTGCCATTACATCCTGCTATTTGGAAATATGTGTACCATTACAAACAAAATGCGCCAGGTAATTCTAAGCAGAGTGCACCCCTTTCAAGAGTCCCAAATGGACTCATTAAATCCGGACTAATAAAAACCCCGCCACCCTACCGTGAGGTCGTAGACCAAAGTGAGAACAAATTCATAGCAACAGTGAGAGAAAATCTCTTGTTGCACCAAGGCCCTACTCCCACCTATATTAAGCCTATATTTTTACTCATGCATCTTTTATTCCTATTATTAATGTAACATTGTATATGATAACTGAATTACCCTCATTCTCGCAGATAATGCCGAAAGTATAGTCTCTTTGATGGTCAGCCAAAACTTCACCATTTTTTCTCAATATATTCAATAATCTCCTCAAAGTTTAAAACCGCACCAAGCAAGCAATCCTAACGTGAATATACTATATATGAGGCATGACCATAAGGTCTAAAGCCATATTATATCCTAATGGAATCATAGCCTTTTCAATCAATAGGGTTTTCTATGTTTTAAGCAAATGCTTATTGTCATGTGAATCATGGCTTTTCTCGCCTCAACCATTACTTTTAACCATCATATAGGTTATTGATCTCCTTCTTCTCATCCATTCTTCTTTTCCTATATTATCAAACAATATGTCACCAAGTAAGATGATAAAATTTCGCCCTAATTTAATGTAACATAGTCCAAAGTTATTGGTATAACCAATACACCGAAGTTAAAAACAAAACTTTTAAATTGCTTCCGTGACTTTTTATCTCATATACCTTGCAAGGAAATAACTTGATATAATAAGCAAATGCAAGTTTAAATGTGTACTAACCTTAGGCCTGCATCGATTTTACTTATTCGACATTAACTATGCCAAAAAAGAAATTAAACATACCAATATCCAATGTCAAGTAGATCCAATGTAAATTTCCTTATTAATATTCCAAAACCTATCAATAGTTTATACAAATACCTCACCACTCACAATCCAAATAACCATCACTATTTAACCATATTTATATCACACCAAAGGTAAATTGGAGTAGTTCATTGTATTTCTGTAAGTGCCCTCACGATATCTTTTTTGCAATCTCTTCATATGTATCCGCGGGTCTTTATCCAAATTTCCACTTTGTAGAATACGAATAACGAGCAAAAAGATCCCATACCCTCGCACTCAACATTACAAAACAATGGTAGCAAAATATGGGATCTTTTGGGTCATCCCCTTCACACCGCTATGTAAACAACCCAAAATAGTAAAATGTAATCCAAAAATAAAACCATTAGAGTGAAAACTGCATATAATCTAATGGAGTAAACCAAGGCAAATACCAAATAACACTTCCATGATCATCACCTAATGTTCATGTGAAACAACCTGTTGAGATCTCTGCCCATGTGGATCTCTATCTCATTTAATAATATGGCCTCATGAGGACTCGTATTTCATCTACTAATACAAGATATCTAGCATTTTACAAGATCAACTTCAAAATATCCGCTTAACAGCTCTAGATATTGAATCATAGCAAGAGAAAAATTCTAAAGTAGCAATAACAACATGCATGACCTCACTGACCTCAGGTGATGCAAAAGCAATATATACTTCAGGGCTATTTCTCGTCTCTTATGAAATCCACTTAGCTACAATGATCATACCACCCTAAACTTAATGCCCATAGTTAATGCTGCCATGGAACCCAAGACATGCAAAAATATATAAGCAACAGCTTAAAACAGTAGTTGTGCCGCACACTGACTGGCCGGGCCTAGCCCAAATTAATATTATGTTTTTAAACTTAATGCAATAAGTCAAGTTTATACCTTATAATATCCAAGAATCCAAATGCCTAAAAAATTGTGGCTCTTTCCTGCTTCATATGGAACTCCATGGCACTTTTTCTAGCTGCATGTCTGTTAAGAGGAAAAATTATTCTAGATCTACATGTTTTCTAAGCTCACTGTTATGCAACATAGCAGCATATACATAAGCTTATTTCACTACTTCCTGTAGTTTCTTGTTCTGCAATGTAATCTAGTGGAACAATACCTCATTTAGAGAGCTCCTTTGCATTGACAATCTACATCACTGCCATTAACATCCTTATCTAGAAGACCCGCTGTATGTAAATATTACGTAACACTTTCTATAAAATATGCAAGAGACGCCTCTATAAGTAAGACTTCTGTGAGAAATGTACTCTTTGTGGTGCATAAATTCCCCGACTGCCAAATTGCTCATCTTAAGATTATGCTTCTAATAAGGCCAAGATTTCTCTGTGTTAGTTCTAGCACTTCACTTCACATATGCTTAAATGTAAAGCTTCTCTGAACGGTTAAATTTATCGCATCTTTTATCACCGCATGTATCGCCTAACCCATATTGTCATGATCTATCAGTCTGGATAATTTCAAGACACTGCAATATCTCTTTATATATAATTATCATGCTAAAGTGCACTATCTTAGTTAAGAACAACTTTGTTATTATATAGCAAATGCGTCTACTAATTAGTCGCAAGATGTATATAATTTTGAAGAATCACCGAGATTAGATCTAAATCTATATATATGAATACAACCAAGATCTATATTCCTAGCTTCTAAGACTACATAGAATTATATAAAATATTCATATAAGGCAACAACTCGGGCAAAAGCAATCAAACCTTTATTAAGACGCTGAGGCTATCGTAAATGCTTGGCTGGAGTCAGCCCATCATTGAATCAAGATGCGATCTTTTGACTTCCTACATGCCAATGCATTGCTTTGGTTAAAGCCACGCATATGATGATTCCGCCCTGGGCCTTGAGGCGTAAGCTAGTGTTATGCTCGGCCTCCTGCCATTTAGCTAGACTTATCCTCGTGGACATTCCGCAAAATACCGCACTAATATCTCAATTACAATCTTCACCCATGTTTCCCAATGTCCCGCAAACCCTACAGTTTTAACAGATGCTGCCATGAAATGTCCGTGAGCAAGTGAAACATCAGAAGATCTGCCTTCTAATTCCTTATGTATCTCTAACAAAGACGCAGAGCTGCAGGGAACCTAAATATATAAGTTATTTGATACTACCGTACCTACCAGTACATAAAGATTCCATTGAGTACCAAGACAACGCGGTCTCCGCTTGCAGATAGGCCAGCCATGCCATCGCTCTCAAGCTCCGTGGCCATCTTGCCCTAAAGTGTCTAAGAGTTTCCATCAAGCCTAATAATCACAATCCAAAAACATTATTTGAGAATATTTCTTACTAATGGACATGATACATACCGCTCAAATTTACAGTAAACTTACTTAGGCTCCTTGCTACGTATCCCCTTATTTCAAAAGCATCCACCGCAATATCTTCCACAATATTCAAGTCCCATAGCAAATCGCCATTACATCCTGCAAGTTATCTGGAAATATGTGTACCATTACAACAAATGCGCCGTGGTAATTCTAAGTGTGAGTGCACCCTCAAATCTTCAAGAGTCCCAAATGGACTCATTAAATCCCACTCAAAAAAATAAAAAAAAAAAAAAAAAATAAAAAAGCACTTTTTTTTATCATTGCAAGTAAACGACGCTGTTTACGCGCGGCGCCTTGGTATGACGCCGTTAAAGCGATCTACGTAATGCAGCTGCCACGCCGCGAACGACGGCCGGGTAATGCCGCCACGCCGCCGCGCGGCTTGCCGCGGTAATGCGGATGTCGCAACGACGCCAAACACGCGGGCCGCCAAGAACCGCTGCCGACGCGTATCGCCGGGCCGCCGGGCCGCTGCGGCGTTTCCACGCAGGCCGGCGCCGCGAACGACAAGTACATCGCTTAAGACGACGCCAAGGCGACGCCAGAGTAGCGACAAGGCCTCGCTGCTGTGAAAAACGCACGTGCGTATTACCGCTATAGGCGCCGCTATCGACTTCTCGCGCCGCTCATCGACGCTCAAACGACGCCCCGGACGCCGTAATAGACGCCGAATGGCAACGCTAGTGAAATGTGGATCAATTCCTCTCTATTCATATTCACTTTCCATTTCCTTGACAAGGGAAGAAATTCATCTTGAACAAGTAATCTATAACACCTGGAAACAAAATAGCCTTCCTCAAGAAATTGATCCACCAACCAAAGCTCACCCACCAACGAGTGTGCATACTACAGAATGAAACGAACTACAAAGTCCTAGATTTTTCTTCTCTCCTTCCTTCAATGCAAAGGAATATCTAAACACATGCCAAGGGACAACTCGTCATGATTGGTACCAAAACCCAACAAACTCAATACCTGCTCTCTTAACCCTTCTTTATAGCTTCACATCTACAATAGAACATAAGGGTTAAGCACTCCATCTATTACCGAACCACAAGCATCCTCCCTCGAGATGTAAATGTAAAGATCTTACCACCGGGTGTTTTTAAGTAATCCCTTCCAACAGCGAAATGTCTTACCTACGCTTTAACTTATAAAATAGCCTGTATCGTGAACTCCGTCGCATCAGATGCCATGTACCATCAGTACATAGAAGAGTAACAACTGAACAAGAAGTTCCAATCCCAAAGAGTTGACATTATCATTCAAAATCTATCATATGAACTTACAGAGCAGCACCTTACAGTGAAGGTCAATGTTGCAGCACCTTACAGTGAAGGTCAATGTTTATCATCCCCAAGCCTCTGTGTGCCTTATTTCATACACTTTTCCCAGGCTCCTTTGACATCTGCATGTACCTCATTATCTCCCCAAACGAAGTTCCTTACTAGATTGCACCATTCTTCTATCTTATCTTGAGGCGCCAATATGACCGAGGCTACATACACGTGTGGTGGAGAGTACCGATTTAGCTACTGCTATCCGTCCTACCATGGACAATCCTTCATGCCATGGATAGTTTAGCGACTTTCCATTAATTGAGGTGCTTGTTTAATCCCAACATAATCTCATCCTAAATTTTAAAAGATATCCGCACACCTACTGGGATGGATTCCCAAAAGTTTAAAACTAACGGAGATTTTATAATCTGGGATAGAATACATAGACTCGAAGACACCAATCTCTTAGAGGCAGGTCATTCAATACTAGACTAATTGAAGACCCTAAGTCTAAATTGACAAGATATATACACTAATACCAAGTGAACGGCTAAGATTGAAATTTGCTCAAGATCGAAGGTATGGATATCATATGTCATGTGATCGTGGGTCCCACCGTCACAGAATAAAATACCAAAATGGATAGAACAGACAGTTTTTGGTTTCAGACAAGAACTGCAAGATCTCTACCTCTACCTGTATAACGCAAGAAAATATCAATGCCTAAAAATAGCACGACGTTTTGAATCTCGCTCTTTTCAATAAAATCTGCAAATAGATTCACTTTACATGGGCATATGTACAGCAATCACAAAATTTGGTGTCTCTTCTGAAAATATGCATATTTTACAGATCAAAGTTTCGAGCATGCCAGATTTGCTTGAAATTTTTGTTAGTGGATCTTTGATCGCTTTGTAGCTTGCATGAAGCAACTTATGACTTGCAATTCGTCCATTTGCTGCCAAACAGAAACCAGATAAAGTATGTAAGATCCTAGTAACATAATATATGTTTCTTGATCTGATCAGATGGGATCATTCAAAGGAAAACGATATCCATTGGAGTAAAATTTGAATTTTTAATATGTGGCAGAACTGCAATGCTAGGTATGACTTGCCTGTGACATGAAATGCCTGCCAACTGCATGAAGAAGTTGTTCTTTGGATGAGTGAGGACCTACATCAACCTGTACAAGATCTACTGCAGATAAGAATATTATATGTAAAACCCATTATGGCCAACAAATTACAAAAACATTCCCAATTTCATGCTTAATATGTGTCATATATCTCCTCAGTGCTGCTGTTTCAAGCTTGCTAAGATCAACCATCTTGTAAAGTTTCTCAACTTAGTTAGACAAACATTACCAGACCAAAGGAATTTTATCAACATTGCTAATGCTTTACAGGAAGGTCATTAGATATAGTTTAGAACTTGTTTCTATATCTGCTTTTATCTCTGATCTGCAAAATCTCGTACAAAAACAAGTAGAGCCGTCTGTAGACCTCGGGAAATCGCTTTTAATCCTGGTTTGCTAGGCCTTCGCTAGATTTAAATGTTGTTGAAAAATCGTCTGCACCAAAATGAGACGAGTTTTTAGAATTTGGAGACTGGCAAAAGCTAAATGAAAATGCACTGACCTAAAGCATTACTGTTAGGAAAAGGATCTTCAACTTCGGGCTCTTCGTCCTGATTATTGGGGGCCTCAATCACGCTTAAAGCATTCCGCTGCAGCTTCACTTCTACGCCGTTTGTAAGGACCTGCATAAATAAAAAACCCATGTCTTTTTATCATCTGCATGCAAATTATGGCCACGAATTTTCACTAATTGATTACAGAGATTTCTTCATTCAATCAGAAAGCTGAAAGTTGAAATTACCAGCCAGTGCCAACCACCAAGTCCGACAGCCTTTTTAACAACTCCACGGAGCCCAACAAGCACAGATTTGGTTCTATTATTTCCTGTAACAATAACTTTAGTGTCTCTGGGAAGCACAGAGAGCTCTTCTTCGTCGTAACTAGTACAAGTGGGAGGGAAAAACCCCACCGATTCGCCTTCTGTCTCCAGCATTTAGTCCCTAAATCTGCCCTTCTAACATATACTCGCAATTTGCAAAGATCTGTTCCATTACATGAATGGCGAGATTGAAATGCTGATTCAGAGCCATAAAACATCGAATTAGGTGCTACCCATTTTGGATCTGGACCAATTCCTTGGGATCATTGATTTAGAGAAACGAATTTGAGAAGATTTGCAAAGAAATGGAGAGCAGAGAAGGCGAATGGAAGAAGCAAAAGCACAAGCAGCGCAGAGAGGGAAAATCGCAAGATGGGTGTATTAACCCCATTGGAATTTGCAGTGGAATCCGGAAGAGCGTTGGTATAAATTAAATGATTTTGAAGGAACTCTGAAATCCGCTTTTTTGTTGACTGCGTGAGAATGCACGTGACAAATTATAACATTTTCGACCCAAGCCCAAACGGCCAAGCAAATGCATGAAAAACCAAAAATAAAATTTTGGATTTTTTAAGCTTTAAAAATACAAGAACTTCGCTGCTTTGTACTTTTTAGTCTATTTTGTATTTTTAGTCTGTGTTTTGGAAGGCTTGTTAGAAGGCTTGTTTGTTGAAGATGGAGGGCCAAAGAAAAAAGAGACTAGAGGGCCAAAGAAAAAAGAGACTAGATTGGCTCGGGAAAAAAATAGCTAGTGTCATTATGGCTCTAAGATAATCATCATAGATCAATATATAAGAAGAGGAAGAGATAGTGGAGGTTATATGTAATGAGGTACATGTTCATAAGAGATCTAGCACAATTTTAAGCCAGCTATTTTGTCTAGCAAAGTCTTGCATTCAGTTGACCAATCGATAGGATTGATATTTTGAATCGCAATCTTTTGCCTTCGCCTATTCATGTACTCAGAATGACCACTACATAGAACATTTAAGGAGTCCATATTGGTTTTTGAATTTCTTTCTGGTATGTTGGTTGATCTCGCGGGTTCGAATTGTGATTAATATGTCATCAACAGTATTTCCACTCAAAGAATCTCAAATTGCTCGTTGAAGATCGATGCCTTAAGCTTCTCCGGGGCTTGAATCATAATCTTGCTCGACAATACATTTGGTAATATTGTAAATCTGGAAATCGAAAGTTAAACAAAGGTAATTAGATATGCTTTTAACAAGGTTTAGAAATGAAATCCACTCCTATTTCAATAGCGCTTGAAAGATTCCTTTCATAAAAATTGAAAACTTGAAAAACCTTGTATAAAATAGGAGCAAAATAGATTAATGGAAGCACTTACTGCCGGACAAATACCCCCAAAAGTAACATTTTGAGTTTCTTTTACTTTTAAAAGAGGGCAAAAAAAAATGCCTGCTTTTAAGGAGAGAAACATTGTTTTGAAAACTCACAAGTTCTATCATAAAAGAAGGAAATATAGTTTGTCTTTTTGCACCTGCTTAATGTAGTACCATTTAAAATCAAAAAATATAGAAGACAAAGAGTGTGAAATCATGGAGCATGAAAGAGAAGCGCTAATTAAGCATCATAGAAGACAAAGCTTTCAATAAAAAAAAATTGGTGAATATATATTATAATTTAGCGCCATAGTTTACAATGAAACTAGAGGCAATCACACAATCAAATAATTATAATAAGATTTCAACTGCTCCCAGATAAACTCATACGGAGGTGGGTCTTCCCACCATAGGACTCTCGCCTTAGACTGCTCTACAGGCCACAACAAATGAGACGCCTCGCCTGATTCCAATCCTATTGGCACAAAAGTGGCTTCGCAATGTGCTCCACAGCTCTAGGTCGACAAACCCACCTCCCTCATCTTTTCTCCCCTCAGTAGCGGAGTAGTCGGATTTCAAGATAAGTGCCTTTGACACGCCAACACCGCTCTTGCTCCTAGTTCCTCGCTTTCATCAGAAAGGATTCACAAGAGCTTATCCTAGTCCTCGAGCAAACTTATTTTATCCGGGTCTATGTCGACGGAGACAACATTGCCTGGCATGCAAATTGCCGCAGGATCGCTCCAAAATGCATCCAAAATCCACCGAGAAAACCATTGTATTAAATTATTAATAAGCTGGCTTCGATAATGGGGACACCACGCTTCTCACGCTTTGGGTCTCTTAACCGCAGCACGTACTCGTGAACCTAAAAGCATTGCAGGAGGAGTCTTCTATCTCCGCTGCGATTGTATCGAGCCATGGTTTTTAAGGCCCGCGACCGGTAAAACCCAGGCTGGAAATGTGCTCAAACAGCCATCACTAATCTTCACCACCGTGTTTCCGACATTCGCTTTAGCCCGCCAAACAATACAAAGAATTAAAAACTAGTAGAAAGAAACAAAATGAAAATAATTAGTCCAAGGTGTGGCGGTATAAATTTATAATTACTTGGTTAGTTTCGCTGTGATAAATTCTTGAGGCAACTCACTTGCCTTGTCAGATAACTTATACTCATCTGTTAGCCTCGCCAGATAAATTCATACCTTAAGGCAATCGTGCTATAAATTTATACCGTGGAGTTACAAAGGTGAAAGAAAAGCAATGAATGTGTTTACCAAACGCAGTTTTCAAAGTTTTCTGCCAAGCATGCATCAGCCCTAAAGGTTTAAGTAATCGACATTGTTTGAAGGTCGAATGAAAAATGATAACCCGCCAGCTTGCGAGCATATTGTAATATCCTTTAGCCCGCCCAAAAGCACTTACCAGTAATGCGCGCAGCGGCTTCAACGCCAGCGCTATCTTTAATTTTGAAGCCGTATGAATATCAAATTTGGTGACAATGTAAAATTTTTGTTTGTCCAAAAGGCCCCGCTTTGGTGTAATCACTCCGGAACAACCCTCGCATAAGCAGCCTCCCGCATCAAACATTGTAAATCTCTCTATAGCCGGCGGTCAAAACCGGGCCAGCCGCCTGCTCAATGGCCTACCTGCTTGAGAGCAAAACTATTTGGAGTATATTATCAGAAATGTACGGTTAGCATAACCCATATATATTCGGCTGGGTTATCTATCAACAATGTTTTCCTGCAACTCTCGTATACTTTTGGACAGATCCTTAAGGAAAATTGGCTTATTAACCACTTTAATTTTGTGTTGGTGTAGCCATCCTCGATTCCAAATAAAAAGAATCATTCTTTATATTCCCGCAAAGAACTTTCTCACCAACAAGTCAACATTACGTTTCCATGCCGACCACAATGCAACTCTCAGCCTTTGAAAAACACCATTCTAAGAACTCTCAGAATCCAGCCCGAAACCGCTTTTGAAGGTTCCACTGAGGGCCACTGCTCCTACCGGATGCAGTGGATTCTCTCTTTCAAGTCAAGTAAAACTTGCCTAAAACCCCCATTAAAATCCGGGTATCAAGGAGAATTTCAGCTTAACCTCTTAGTTTTTCTCTTGGTTGAGGTTGTATTGGACTCAAGTGGAGCGCCGCAGATCTTGTCCGTAATCCCGGTTTCTTTGTCAACTTCATCACCGCGATCCGCATTCCGTTTGGCGTTCAACACCAAAACTTCTCTCGTGAAGGACCCCGTGTAAAACTAATCTCATGGAATTCAATTTCTCCCCCCAAAAACATGCAGGCATCTAGAATCTCTTCTGATGGCTTCCCGCTACAAAAGAGTATTTATCTCTCTGTGAACATAATTGAAAATGAGGAAGACCACAGTAAAAATACAAAAAAAAAATAAATCATGTATGTAGCATCTGCATTTACTTGATAATACGACCGCATTCCTGGGGCCTTCACTATCCAAATTTCGCTTTTGGAGTCTTCACGCCATCAAGAAATGGGATTGACTTAGAAGTATCAAATGGGGTGAATTCTAGGTACAACCGGAGGTATTCCTGCGCCTCATAATCGATCGGTAGCGCTGGATAACCGCGTTGGATATCCTTCTTTTGGTCTCACCCTCGCACCAAGTAAAACATTCAAGTCAAGAGGACCTCGTGGACAACATCAGAAATACAGTTAAGGCACTTACTTGTGTCTGTTCTA
Organism: Isoetes taiwanensis; assembly: GCA_021234155.1. Lineage (NCBI taxonomy): Eukaryota > Viridiplantae > Streptophyta > Lycopodiopsida > Isoetales > Isoetaceae > Isoetes > Isoetes taiwanensis. The sequence goes on from JAJEKV010000024.1 coordinate 18,621,831, forward strand.
TGGTAGCACTCAACACCAAAAATCCAAAAGCCATGTCTCAAATATAATGTGGGCACAAATTGGCCAAGTAGGCTCTAAAGTGTCTCGCGAAAACAAATTCAAAATCACAGAGTTCCTGCATCTAGGTTGGGGAGATGATAATATTTACCTCAAATGGTGTGATAGACATGGAATGTGATATCAGGATCGCAGACTTACCATCACAACCGGCAACATTTTACTCCTCCCATTTCGCATAATGTCCACAAAATGCAATAACCTTATCACCTCTTCTTCTCGCCGAAGCATTCGGCGCAGATCTAAAGGAGTGTCATGACCACTACGCCGTAAAATCTCAAATCTTTTGCATTCGGTAGCAGCCCAAAGCAGTAGTTCACATGCCTTTTTAGCTCACTTCTGCCGCTAGTCCTTACTTAATTGATTCAAACTTCGTGCAACACCGCATCATTTACCATCCTTTAGTTCGCTTACAACCCAACACCCTCTCGGCCAGTTGATTTGCCGTCATGATTGGATTGCCATCCGTGTAAAATCAATTTCGGCGCTGGCGCTCCATCAACTCACCTTCTTTGATATCATTTTTCCTATCCTCGCTTGCTTCGGGCAGTAATCATTAAGCTTGGTATCCCCATCAAACCTACCTGATGCTGCTCAACCATTCCTTCACAAGTTTGGTTGTACCCCAAAACAAAACACTCACGCATATGTCGGCCTCCCAACACAGTAAGCCACGCATCGATGGAAAAACCATTAATCACACACCACACAACACAAGGTATTTTCTTTTCATTAATAATTAATTATTATACCACACACCACACACATCATACGCAAATGCGACAATAATTTCACACCAACACGCCGTGGTGGTAGCAAGAGGTGGCCACGCCAGTGGTGGTGGCTGTGGTGGTGGTGGTGGGTGTGGTGGTGGTGGGGTGGTGGTGGGGTTTGGTGGTGGTGATGGTGGGTGTGTGGTGGTGGTGGAGTGTGGTGGGACATGGTGGAGTGTGGTGATGGGGTGGTGGTGGGTGTTAACAAGGTTTAAAATGAAATGCACTTATTTAAGAAGTGCTGCTTGAAAGATTCCCTTTATAAAAATTGAAAACCTAAAAAAGCAGTACAAAAATAGGGAGCAAAATAGATTGTTGAGCACTTAGCTCTAATACCCCCCAAAAAGTAACATTTTTGAAGCTTTTTCATTTTAAAAAGAGGGCAAAAAAAAATGCCTGCTTTAAGGAGAGAGAAACATAGTTTTGAAAACTCACAAGTTCTTATTGCTTTGCAAATAGAAGGAAATATAGTTTGTCTTTTGTACCAAGTAATGTAAGTACTACTAAAATCAAAAATAAGTAGCATAAAGAGTGTGTTCCATGGAGCATGAAAGAGTTGTGCTAATGTATTTGTTGAAGACAAAGCTTTCAAGAAAAAATTCTCAGAAATATATATTATAATTTAGCACATAGTTTACAATGAAACTAGGAGCACTCACACAATCAAATAATTATAATAAGATTTCAACTGCCCCAGATAAACTTATACCTAGTGGTGGGTCTTCCACCACGTGACTCTGCCCCCTTAGGACTGGTTTAGGCCACAACAAATGGAGAGACTTACTGATTCCAATCCTATTGGCACAAAGTGTTTCTAAAGTAATGTGTGCCCACAAAGCTCACAGTCGAGGAGATCAACTTGTGATGAGATTAGCCAGCGGCCTTCCTTCCGGCGAACATAAGATAGCACGCTATTATGCTTTACAAATTGAAAAGATACAAGATAAGATAAGATAAATTTTACGCCCCACCGAACCTTAACGTTATGGATCAAGATATGCAAGGGCAACTACCATCTAAAACCCTCGGGACTAAATTCCCCATTACCAAAACACACAACCAAATATTAAAAGGCTACCAAGAATAAGATAAGATAATGTTAATGCTAGTAGTAGTAATTTATGCTTCTAAATTATCTAGACATAGCCAAATTCAAGGATTAGCGCCATTGATCTAGAATAATTGTTGGCGCTCTCCCTCTCAATATTAATCGGCCTATTTCCTTTTAAAAAGGGCTGCTCCTTTCACTCGCGAGCTCCTCCTACTTCAAGCGGCCACCGAAGAGGGGAGAGGTCCTCCCCGTACCGGTGAAATCCAGTCCCTTCCTCGAGATGGTTTCATGTGTCAAGAACATGTAAGCGCTAAGAGTACCCTTGAAACCAACCAAAAGATGGCGAGGACGCATCGGGTCTTGCCGCTTCTCCCACCCTAGTAGCTTTGCGACAACTCCACCAAATTTCACATGCATGACATCGCGAAAAAATGCTAAAGTACACCGTATTCTAAAAGAGGCCCTTATACAAGACGCTTATTTCTCCTCTTCTTCATTTGATCATGTACAAAGTGTATGTAACTCAATATGCTTTGTTCTTTTCATGTAAAATCGATCTTAGCCGCGGCAAATACAACTTGTACTATCACAATATAATGGTGTTGGTCTCTGAATAATTCCAACTCGCTAGAAGCCGCCCTGCCGCATACAATTCTCTAGATGCAAGAGACATCACAGCATATTCCAGCTTTTGCTTGTGGAAAGCAATAACAGAGTGTTGTTTCTTACTTTTCCAAGAAATAGCGTACCTCCTAGCAAGCGCGTGCATATTCTCGACCTTGATTCATGAAGCTCGACCACCTCCCCACCGCATCCTGAAGCTATCAAGTAATAGACCTTTGCATCTTACACCATGTTCACGTCAATACAAGCACGCGCCTCAGTGCCTTTCAAAATCTTAAAATAATGCTTTATGATTTCCAAAGGACCTTCACTGTGATTATTTAGAAATTGGCTTAACACATTACCGAGCAGAAATATCGTGACGTACAATTTCTGGATACATATTCCAATAAGCTCTCTATAAGGACTATCTTATCATGATATGCTCTTCTTCTTTTGTTTTGGGACACATCTCGTAGGCCGATTCTTTGCCCAATATACTGAGTGTTTGGTGTTTTACACTCTTATCATTCCAAATTTTTTAAGCATGCCTAAAATATTTCATTTTTTGAGTAATAGCTATAAATCACTTTCACCATAAATTTCATACCTAATAAATCAAGCTAAGCTCAAATCGCTTTCTCATTTGAAATCTTTTCTTTAGAATATCTTTGCAATGATTTAAGCAAACTAATATCATTAGCGCCATTACGCTAATCATCTACATAAACCGCAATTATGCAAAAGTATTCATCTTCCCTATAGATATAGATATTTCCATCCATATTTATTTTTCAAAACCCAGCGCGCTTTCAAATGATTGTCAATATATACATACTCACCGACGCGGAGCTTGTCTTAGGCTACAACGCCGCCAATTTCCATATACCTTTATCTCCATCAACTTCGTGATCCGTAGAGGCTTGCTCATATAAATTTCTTCATCCAAGTCCAAGATTGAGGAAACAAGCACAAACATTCATATGATGCAACTCTAAGTTTGCATGTTAGTAGGCCATAATTGCCCCTCATTAATTTGTTAATTTAACAATTGGAAAGAAAAGTTTTATCATAATCAATAATTTCTTTTGAGAAATCCTTCGCCACCACTGCTTTAAATTTCTAAAATTCCTGCTATTTACTACTCGCTTTAATTCTAAAATCTACTATTTGCCAAATCAACATTTCCTATTACTAGGTCCTGCCAATCCAGTTTATATGTTCATGTAATGCTCAAAAGAGCTTAATTCTAGTGGACACACCTTCTTACCGTAAGATCCCCCAAAGCTTCCACGCCCCTTCTTTCCCTTTTGTACATATATATCGCTAGATGACCAAATTTCAAGTAGTTTAGCATGAACTACCGATTCTATGCCAGCTATTTTAATATGTCCGGGCCTCCACAACCATAACATCGCTATATCCTTACTTTCCTCTTCCTCTCCCAAAATATAAAATATTATCTCCCCTTGATCATAAATTTTCCGCCTCTCTTTATGCTGATTTCCTCAGCCCTGCAATACTTTTATATAGCTTTTCCTTTAGTTCTAGCCATCGCGTTTAATTAAAAGATGCAATATTTTCTGTCATATGCAAAGAAATACATCTCGAGATATAAAAGAATTTTGATTGAATGTAAAAGAGGTAAAGACCTTCTAAATCCATAAATATTCCTTCCATTTTATCAAATAACTCAACTAGATCTCTGAATTACTTTCATGTTTCAACATTTAGTTCTTGTTCCAATTTATGTCTCCAGGATGCAATTTAATCGCTCGTGATTCATTTAACAAATACTCGCCACATATCCGTGGAATCATTACTATGAATTGAAGCTATAATACCATAACCAAGCTTCAAATGATAATACCTTTTGCTTGAGCTAAATCTTTTGCAGCTTTTGTCGATTCTTCGCTAAGCAGATAATTTCAAATTTTGGACGACTTCAAGCAGCCTTCATTCTTCATAGTTACGCTTTTGCTTCAGCCAGAGAGGGATCTTTAATTCAAATCCCACAAAATTTTGCTTCCAAAGTTTCAACTTTTGCTATCTCCCATGCTTGAAAACTGTAGCCTCCCTTTATACACTCCACCGCCACTTGTAGAATGTATAAAGAACCTTATTAGATGCCATCTCCTTTTAGACTCACCTACCATACTGTGATGTTGGAATCAAATGCTTTGAGCCCGAATTGAACCTTAAGAAAAAACCGCACTAATCTTCCTTAGTAACTTCTCCTCTTTTAAATCCAATACATTTACCTGCTCAAACTGAATTGAGATCCACAACTTAATCTTTACAATGTGATTGAACTATAATATCACACGTAATCGAACTATTTCACAATAAAATCTGGACGCTTTTGGCCACAGAGCATAAGATAGCAATCATCACCTATGCAACTCCGCCCAAAGACTACAACCGACAAAGCATACCTGAAAGCCCAAGTTCTGCTTCAGTAACGGACGCTGTGTACAAACGTGATCCAAATTTCAAAATATGACGCTTCTTACCGTTTCGTGAGTTCAAAAGTCCGTTTCGTTTCATTCTGCCATTTTACTTTACCCTTTCTATTTTTTCTTCCATGCAAAATCCATGTGTAAATGCCTACCAGGTGTAATTTGGATCAAATGCCTCACTTAGGCATGTAATTCCAACAATGCCAAGGTCAAAAAGTTGCCTAAGTAATCTCAAACTAAGTGTAGCTAGGTGAGATTATGTGACCATGAGTTGAGAACTTATGATTAGAAGTTCATGAATCGAAGTGTTGGATATTATCTAGAAGATAATATACAGATGACCATAGCAATCTCTCACATCAAAAATGATGCCCACATCCTCCTTAAAATACCCCCTTTTGGAAATGGGGGATTAACGGGCAAAGGATAATTTCTTGAGGGGAAGGGGATTCTAGTTCTATGTTAGGGCACCGAGGCAACAGGGATTGCAATCTAGAACAAGGGATTTTCTCAGAAAATGAAGAATGGGGATGAGGAGAAATGGGGCACTGTGGGGTACTAGGGGTAACCCAGGGAGTAATAAGGGCATCAGAATTTGTGAACATGGGGATTTCTTTACTAAAAAAATGAAGAATAGGGATGACTTAGAGATGGAGTAGTCGTGTATAGTAGGGTAATGATGGAGTAATAGGATTGCAATTTAGAAATCACCTGATTTTGTAAAACATGAAGGAATGGGATGAGGACAAATGGGTACTTTGTGATAAATTAAGGTACAAGAAAGTAATAGGGATTGCAATGTAGAAGATAGAATTCTACTAAAAAAGCCACAAAAGAATGAGGGATGCTGGGTTAGTAGGGTAATGAGGGAGTAATGAGGGATTGTAATTTAGAATATGGGGATTTCTATGAAAAATCAAGAATGGGATTACAGAAATGCGTCAAGGTTAGTAGGTACGATGGAGTAAGTAATTGGGGATTGCAATTAGAACATAGAGATTTTTTATAAAAATGAAGAATCAGGATGAGGACAAATGGGGTAGTCAGTATACTAAGGGTACAAGAAAAGTATTAGGGATTGCAATGTAGAACATGGGAATTCTACTAAAAAAAAAATAAAGAATGAGGGATGCTTCAAGTTAGTAGGGGTAATGAGGGAGTAATGGGGATCAGAATTTAGGACATGGGGGATTTACTAAAAATGAAGAATGGGGATGGTGAAATGGGTAGCTCGGTTAGTAGGGGGTAATGAGGGAGTAGTGGAGGATTGTACTTGAGAACAAGGGATTAGAAAATGGATTAGAGTAAAGTACTTAATGTTGTGTGATGAGATGGAAACACCATTAATGACCCTTCCTGATGTGGCATCTGCCAATACGTAGGTTTACTTTAGTCGTTGAAATATACAGGATTAATGACTCGGCTGGAGCTTGGGGCTTTTGGAAGAGGTAATTTTCACCGCTCCAAATTGTAGGTGAAATTTCAAGGCCGCCAAAGCAGCCGCAAATTACAAGCCATGAAAATTCTAATTTTAAAAAACAGCGGTTTGAAATTTGCCCCCATATGTTTCCTTCCTGCCATATCAAGTAAGTTTTTATACCGCTTAAGGTGGGAAGTGAGTTCATCAAGCAGAGAGCATCATCACAGTGGAGGGGCTAATCGACTTCAAGCTTCGACCAAAACAAGCTCAGCTTGGGGTCAAATTTCCAAGCCTCCTGCTTTTTCGCAATGCCTAAATTTGAGATCCATGGTTGAAATCTAGCTATGCCAATTTGGATGAGGTGGCATCTTATAATATTTTATTCGTTACCGTTTTTCTCCGGCCAGAACTTGATGTTTCCGTGACTGCTACCAAACTAGGTTCACGGGATATAATGAGATCGAAGTTGAACTCGCTGTAACATTTATAATATCCTTCCGTGTTCTTGGTTCCTCCCAAATGTACAGGGTGGTTCCCGCGGGTTTCGCATCCTCCTCATACCCTAGCGTCACCAGCCCGGCAATCAAAGTGCCGCTGAAGGGGATTTTCAAAGCTCGACGCCATCAAGCGCGACCAACTGATTTCGTGTTCGCACATCGGGTTCAGGATTCGTTTGTTCTCGGTGTTCAAACCACACTTTTCGTGAAGTAGTTCTTATTCTCTATTTTTTCAAATTACCTAAGATTTATAGTTTGATTGCTTCATTTCCTTTTATTGCGTATATACGCATTTGGAGACGCATGTTAAAGTCTACTAAATTATACCCGGCTTAGACAATGAAGCCGCATAAGCCGGGCCGCCATTACATGATGATGCTACATTTCTAGCCAGCTTTTGTCTCAAAATATCAAGTCGGGTATAACCTTTTCCCGCATTTATATTAACACCTCTATTATTTGAAGGATCTCATTCTCGCTGTTTTGGTGGACAACTACGTATGAGCATCGAAGTTTTAGCAACTCGATGAATGGCCTGTGGTGAAGGCAAACATGCATTTATGCCTTGATGATTGAACAACGTCACATATTAAGGTTTTGTATTTTACGTAAATTCTTTTTTGTTTTGTTAACAATAATATATGGGAGGATGTGTAGTGAAAAGTTTGGATCTTCAACTCCCGCATAAAATTTATCCTCGTGGCTCATTTTGAGGCTCCTCACCGTCCTCATTAATTTAGTTCCTTTCCCTTTTCTACAATTATTCTGGCATAGTCTTGGTGCCCACAGTGGTGCCTAGCCGGCAACAGAGACGACCGACCTCGACTACATTAGTGACGCCGACACTTATAAGAAACCTCACTCAAGGGTTTTCGGGGAAAAACCTTTAATAGTAATGAGCTCAAGTAATGCCCAAAATTATTATCAGATCCTTTTTTTCTATCATTTTGGATTTTACTCACAAGCACATCCTTTTTTCCATCCGTGGATTTTTGATTCCCATGCCGCCATTAACTTTTCCATCATTCGATTTTGGATTTTTTCCAAGGTTACTGGCCCTTTTTCCATCCCATTGATTTTGAAATCGCCACCCATCCTTTGTATACCACAAGTGTATATTTCTATCCTCGGCCGCAATATTTCCCTCGGCCCCTCCATTGTGCTACCAAATATTTCTGAATTCGGTCTAGCTTTTATCCTGCTTTCTATCCTGCTTTTTATCGCTATCCCCATAGCCCGCCGCCTTCCTCAACATCCATCCTTATACCGCTGCCACCCTCATCACCTGCCCCGCATTTCTACATTCTTGGCTATGGAGTCTGCCCGCATTTGAAGGTCCTTAGACTCCCCTTTGACGCCAACTAGGCATCCTGAGCAACTGCCCTAAATATTCAAACCCTCGCCATATATCCACTATCTAATCCACTCAGCCTTGGGTATCAAATTCCATTCCGAAAGCATGACCATCCCATGGATATCCCTTTGTAAGCAAAGCCTTAAACCTTAAATTTTATGCTGCAAAACCTTAAATCAAGTAACAACTGCTAATGCATGTTCTCAAAAAGAGAAGGTTACGCAATAAGAATGCCAAATCTTCCCTTTCTGGAAAGCTAATAGCAAAGAGTCAAAGATGGGGATCGCAAGATCGGGCAAGCTTGGCCGAGAGCACTAATCGCTGGCCGGTGACATGTCGGCTGCGCTCTATCCCCTTTTTTTCTCCCGCTTCCTTTGTTGCATCCTCGCATATTTCCTTAAAATAATCAAGTGATACGAAATTTATCTAGTACCCGATTGGAGCAACTAATGGAGATAATCGTAGATTTGCTATCGCTCACCAAAAACAACAATGCTTCCTACAACTAAAGCCACGCTGTGATGTTTATAGAATCCGGCCTTTGATGTCAGATCTAGATGGTCTCAGAGAGCCTATTTCTACATAAATACTTGAGAAAGAAATGGATGCGAAGTTGCCTTGTAATGATCTTGAAAACTGAGCATCAAAAAACCCTATAAGATTAAAAGACATTCGGAAGCTCGTGTAAGAGAGCTACCGCTTACTAAGCATCACAACCGGAATTGCAAAAAATATATGGAATGGATTGTACGCACGTAGATCATCTAAGCCTCGCTTTGGCCCTCGCTTAATTTTGGTGTCAGCCGTTGCCGCCTCGCTTCTAATTTAAAACCAATGTTTCCTACTTAATTACGCACCGCTGTGATGCTTTGTAGAGTCCCTTTGTTGTCAGATAGAGATTGTCTCAGAGAGCCTATTTCCTACAATAGCCAAGTATCATGAGTTGCCCTCAGAGATCCGAAAAATCAAAATCGGAACCTAAAAAACTCCAAAAGATTAAAGGCTTCGAGCCTCAAAAAATTGCTACCGATTTAACTAAAAAATCACAAATGAATTGCATAGAAACATATGGGAATGGATTATAATAAATATGATTAGCGGCTTATGGTTTTGGCCCCGCCGCTTTGCGGCGCTCAAAGATCTTGCCGCTTTGGCGCATTCCTCACACGCTTATAATTTCCGTGTCTCCAGATCTCATTCACTAGTCTTTACAGATGTGCATTTCTTTTGGCTCTCCATCCATTGCTTCCTTTCTCCCATGGGCATTATTCATCCACTTTCTCCATCATCATAATGCACTTTCCTCAAGGGGTTGCTACCGCTGGGGAGAGACTGCGGCGCACTTTGTTTCAGCTCCATCCAATGGCCCTGGCCACGCATCCTATGGCAGCCAGCTTTGCCGGTGGATCCCTTGGTGACGGGCCAAAGTGTATTTCTGTCCTCTCGGTTCTCTCTCGGCCCATCCATTGACACAAATACAAGTGGCTAACAAATGTGTGCCTACCAGATTCTGCATGGTATAAATGAGACAAGATTGTTGACTCGAAATGAGTTCAAATTGGTTCTCCCTCCTCGGCCGGGACCGCGGCATTTGGGAAAAAGTAGCCGCCACGCTGCCCTCCACACACCCACAAGATGTGGCTCCCAAGCTCCGATGGTTCATGGCAAGAGCTATGAGGAGCACCCGGCACTCGGAGTATATGTGGTCCCGCTCATCCTAAAGTGTTGCCTTTATCACCAAAGTGGCCTTTAGTTATCCCCTCGAAAGCCTCTTCATCAGAAAGTAGTTCCAAGGATAGGGTATGGGATAAATTGCTCCATCATAAGCTCGCCTATTTTATGGTGGCATCACCATAGATGCGCATGTAAATAATCGTTGTTCATCGATTTCGTCCAAGTCTCTCGGTGGATCCGGCCTCCGCTTTGCATGCAGAGGGGATGAGACAATTGAGCATCAGTTTTGTGTCACCATGTTCCGGGCTCCTGTCGGGCAGCTGGGTTTCTTTGAGTTTTCCATTGTGACTTGAATAGTCGCTGTGTCCTATTGTCACTATATCCTAGTTTTTGGGACAAGTTGGCAAAGAGGGCATAGGAAACCAATTTAGCATCCGCCGATCATCCGGTTCATCCGAAGAGACAAAAATCTCCTACCCCAAGGGACAGTTCTTTCGTGACACGCTATGCTTACGATGCCCATAGCTCCATTTTCAGAAGGCGCATAAGTGTTCCTCCTAGATGACATCAAAACCGTCATTTGGGAGCAATATCTTCAGATGCGCATCTACCAGGCAAAATGCTTGTGCTCGTGGTGATATGTGTTTCTCGCTTCTATGTTATGCGTATGTGGTGGGTAGTGATCGCTAAAAATCTCTTCTTCTTCTTCTTCTTTCTTCTTTCTTTTCTTCTTCTTTCTTTCTTCTTTCTTCTTCTTCTTCTAATGGATATCTTCTCCAACGGGGTTTTGAGTCCTCCTCGTATTCTTTTGTATTCTTTTGAGTAATAAAGATCCACCTTTAAAAAAAAAAAAACTCCTAGTCAGGGATAGAAGAGGGCTTACATAAAATAGTAGAGCTCCCACTTCAACCGCAGAGATATTGTGCTCAAGAACTGCTTGAAGAAAGCTGTAATTTAAAGGGTGAAAGCATGCTAGGGTGTACCATATAAATTACTTTTTAGGGTGAAAACTACCCAGAAAAGTACCCAATACTGGGTACTGGGAACTTGCACAAATGCCTCAATAAACAATAAGTTTGAGAGTTAATTAATTTATTTTAGTTTCTAATGGTATTGTTATCCTTTGATACTATAAATTGATATGTTGTTGACCTTCAATTCAATTTTTTTTTATTGATTTTAATGGAAAGAAAACTATGAAAGTACCAAATTTGAAAGAACCCAGCGTAGTTTGAGAGTTCCAAAAGTGGTACACCGTAGCATGCTTTCACCCTAAAGATATTGCAAATTCAAACACTCAAGCTTGCCACTTCTCCAAATCATGCTCCATACTAAGGACTTTTTGCTTCCTACAGTCTACTAAATGCACCTTTTCCTCCTTCCCCAAATTGTTTCACATAAAGTAAATTGCTCAAACCAGAAGCCACTAAATCCCAAATTATCCTGGCTACTAGAAAGATGCTGCAACATTGAAGCACTCGAGATGCCGGCTCAATAAATCTAGGGCACTCTTCCTATCGCCCCCAAATACCTAGAACCAAAGTTTACCGTAAATGTATTATTCCTTCAAACATGACTAAGTGAAGCAACTACTCTAATACCTAAACCGCAATGCCCTTTGTCCCCGCCCCATCCACATGGAACCTTGAACATTAACACCTGGACATTGTGAGACAATACTTCTTCCATGTCTAAAAACCGAGGACAACCTCTGTAGGCACATACCCAAGCCTTCCCATAAGCAACAAAGAACAAGAGTATAACAAGAAAGCATAGCCCTGCAATGAGTGCAGCAAACCATTTTCTTTTTTCCTCTTTCCTTTTGCCCTTTTTAGGCTCCCCTTTTCCCTCTCCTTCTCTTCCCTTTCCCCTGCCCTTTGTTCCTTTCCCTTTTTCTAAGGGACTTTTTTCCTTCTCTTTTCATCCTTTCCTCAGCCAGCCATTCCCTCTTATCCTCGCCTTCTTTTTTCCTTCCTCTTTCCTTCCTTTTTCTTTTTTCTTTCCTTTCTCTCTTTCTTTCCTTTCCTCTTTCCCCTATTCCCATGTCTTTTCAATACCTACCCTTCTCTCTTTTTTTTTCTTTTCTCCATCCTCTTTCTCCCCTTTTTCTCGTAGCTTCCATTTCCTCTCTCTCTTCCTTTTTCTTTTTCCCTTCTTCTATGTTCTTTTTTCCCTTCCCTTTTTCCCTTTCCTCACCCTTTCCCATCTTTCCCTCTTTTTTTCGTCTCCCTTTTCTCTTTCTTTTTCCCCTTTTTCCTCGCGGCTCCTTTTTCGCTTCTTCTTCTCCTTTTCTTTTTTCCTCTTTCCCTTCTCTTTTCATCATTTCCCCACCCTTCTCTTTTTCCCTTTCCTTTTCCTTCTCTGTTTCCTTTTCTTTTCCTATGCTTTTTTCCCATTCCCCTTTTCCCACTTTTTTCATGTGCCCCTTTTTCACCTTGCCCGATCTTCTTCTTCTTTTCCTTATGCCCATTCCCCCTTCCTTTTTCTTTTTTGCCTTTACCATGACCTTTTCATTTCTTCTTTCGTCCTTCCTCATCCTTTCCCTCTTTCCCTTTTTTCCATGCTCTTTTCCCCTTCTGTAACGGTCCTGGCCACCTAATGGGTCAATATACCTATTTATGTATGTATATGGTTATTATTCATGGCATATATGCAAAGATGAGATTAGGTTTTGTTCTTTGAGAAAGGGATTGTTGCAGAGCATGAAGGTAGGGAGTACCTCAGCTTTGGAGCCCGGTTTGAAGCATCATATCTCTGCAAACCCAGATCCTTTCGGGCTGTTTCTTGGAGCTAGAAGACTATCTTTGAGGCGCAATCACTACAAGGGGTCCGTGAGGTCTATGTGGAAAGAAATTATCGTGTGGGGTTTTGCTTTTGATCAATTGAGGTGTGCTATGAGCTGCCATGATTAGTTCAAGAGCATTACGATTTTTGCATGCAAATAAGGATATAGATTATGAATTTGTTGGAGACTCATAAGGCTAGAGAAGCAAAATCAATGATTGGAAACATCCCTGTAAGGCTGATTTTAAGTCAAGAATGAAGCCAATATTACATGAAGAGCAAGCACCCCATTCAACATGGAAACTTAAAAAAGCGCGTAATTAGATTGATCTGGCCTACACTGTGCCTCCAACGCCATTTTGTGTTCATGTTATGTTTTTGTCATTTTGGTTTGTGCTTTATTTCGCTGGTCTTGTATTTGCCGCCTTTCTTCAATTTATTTTGCATGTCCTAGTATGAAGCTAAGTCCTCATAGATGAATTGGGTTGTATCTCGAAGCTAGCAAAAGAGAGGAGACGGAGCATGAAGAGTCGAAAGCGTAATAATCATAATAGTAAGAATATGCATTTTGCTTGATAATTGTCTAACCAGGTAAATTCTAAGGTTTGGGATAAAAGTATCTTTCTTAGCTCATGGAGATGGGGGCTACGCCGAAAAGTAGCTCCAGTTACTGATGTAGAGCGCCAACGACCCCTACATCAAGGATTTCGTAAAGATCAAGTTCGCGATGTGGATCTTGAAATAGGAATGTTTACCATCCGGACATCAAGGATTATTGATTGAGACGGGTCCACATTGGGTACAAGGAGTGAGCCATGAAGCTCGTTTCTCAATGTGACTATAGCATGAAGTACATCTAGTCCGAAAAGCGTAATCGTAAGTTTTCAAGTTGTTGCATTGTATTTTACCAAGAGCATCATAGCTAATGGATTCAAAGTATAAACGCTATGGAACGTTGTATTCCTCATGGGAAGATGGTTTCGGAGGTAAGTTTTGCATTATAGAAGATGTTGCATCTTTCCTCGATCAACGATATAGGTATTGAAGCTACATCAATGACAACAAAGCTCATAACTTCCTCCACATGTTTGTATCATGGATCATGATCTTCACCAATGAGTTAGCTACTTCTGCATGGTGAGGTAGTTGTATGGGCAACCTCCATTAGCGTGGCCAAGAGTATGATCTAGGCACATGTTTAATAAATATTGTAATGAACCTCACATGTCATGGTCTTTGCATTGCTCACAAGTTGTCTCGTGATTTGATTTCTATGGCCCATTGAACCTCCCGGCCTGACCTCTAGGTTCTAAGTGGGCCTAGGTTGCTCCGCATGCCATGTTCATCCTCGCGGATTCTCCTCTCGTGGGTTCTTGTGCTCTATGACACCGCTTAGTTTCCCCCGACATCGTGAGGCTACGGCCAACTCTTGTGACTCCATGGTAAGAGGTCCCTCCGCTGCCGACGTATCGAAAGAGGGTATGCGATAGCGAGGTTCACCCCACCACCGCCATTGCGGCTTGGAATGTAAGTCGGGCCGGGCAACATGTCGCTAACGGGCCCGTATGCAGGCCGGCCGAGCTACCCATTGTCCCTGAGTTTGTTTATGATGGTTTGGCACTGCTATGTTCTTTTGCTCTTGATGTTCATGATGTTTTCTTTATTGTCATCATAGTCTAGCTGCACCATAGGTTCTTATGTCTTTGAATTGTTATGTTTGCTATCCAAGATTCCGTATACTTCCATGCATGCGCAGGCAGCCTGTGGATCCCCACTTAGTCACGCAGGACTAACCCCAAAGTGAGTGCATGTGCAAGTGAAAGAGCAAGAAGCATGGCAATTCAGCGTCATAGGCTCATGGATGGGCGCAGAAGCTTCTAGATTGAGTTGCTAACATGGATGTCAGAACTATTGAGAAATATGGATTCTTTGGATGTTAATGTTATCTCATTATATTGAGATATCGGCATTTGCTCATTGAGTTTTGAGTGTGCAATTTACGGCAAGAGGAAGATTCACCTTCACCATATTCAATTGTTTGTCTTACCAACCTAGAATTAGCGTATATTGACAAGATCCCGAAGCTGCTCTAGAGGGTCAACTCTGTGCTCGCTACAGCTTGGTATCGAGCAGCCTGGATCTTTGGGAGTTGGCTTGCTTTCTGGTTGCATTGTGATGCTAATGATCTTTCTTCAGGAGACATCAAGAGATGGTATCCCTCGTGAGGGATAAGCAATATCTAGGGTGGTTAGCATGAAGATGCCAAGGCAAGCAAATTTTGACGATGTTGAAGGTAAAGGCCCCTTTGTGGCATGTTCAAAGAAGATGATAGCAATTGTAAAGATGGTGCCGTAAGATCGAATATGATTGTGGTAGAGTAAGTTGCTAACGAAAGCTGAAGTTTTGAGTTGAGTTGAGCTTTTCATGCTTGATCCGAGATTTGAATCAAGAAATTTTCAAGAATCTCCATTTACCTTATGAGGACATGGGTTAATTTTTAGAAGGGGAGATCAGAATCTGCCCCGCTACCTAATGGGTCAATATACCTATTTATGTATGTATATATTATTATTCATGGCATATATGCACGCGATGAGATTAGGGTTTTGTCTCTTTGGAGAAAGCGGGATTACCGCAGAGCACATGAAGGTAGGAGCAATTTCGCGCTTTGGAGCCCGGTTTGAAGCATCATATCTCGCAACCCGAGATCCTTTTCGCTTTTGCTTCTTGAGCTAGAAGACGATCTTTGGAGGCTAACTCACTCACAAGGGGTCCAGAGGTCTATGTGGAAAGAAATTATCAAAAGTGGGGTTTTGCTTTTGATCAATTGAGGTGTGCTATGAGCTGCTAAGGATTAATCGCATTACGATTTTTGCATGCAAATATGATAGATTAAGTGAATTTGTTGAGACTCATAAGGTTGTGCCAGTACCAATGATTGGAAACATCCCCTGCTGATTTTGGTTTTAAGAATGTATGAATATTACATGAAGAGCTAACTTCATTCAACATGGAAACTTAAAAAAGGCGTAATTAGATTGGATCCGCCTGCTAATTTGTGCCTCCAACGCCATTTCCTCTTGGTGGCGTTCATAAGTATGCTTCTGCCAGCTTCTGGTTTTGTGCTTTATTTTGTTGGTCTTGTATTTGCTGCCTTTCTCAATTTATTTGCATGTCCTAGTATGAAGCTAAGTCCTCATAGATGAATTGGGTTGTATCTGCTTAGCAGCCAGAGGAGATCTGAGTATGAAGAGTCGAAAGGTAATAACTGCTAATAGTAAGAATATGCATTGTTTGATAATTGTCTAACTATGGTAAAATTCTAAGGTTTGGGATAAAAGTATCTTTTTTAGCTCACATGTGGAGGATAGCCAAATGCTGAAAAGTAGTCTAGCACAGATGTAGAGCCAACTTACCCCTCAAGATCAAGGATTTCAGCATCAAGTTCGCGATGTGGGATTCCTGGAATAGGAATAAGCTGGGCCATCCGACATCAAGGATTACTGGTGATTGAGACGGGTCCACATTGCGCCGCTATGTTTTCATGTGAAGTTTCGGGGTTTCAATGTGACTATAGCATGAAGTACATCTAGTCTCGAAAAAGCAAGTAAATCGTAAGTTTTCAAGTTGTTGCATTGTATTTTATCAAGAGCATCATAGCTAATGGATTCAAAGTATAAACGTATGGAACGCTGTATTCCCTATGGGAAGATGGTTTCAGGTAAGTTTTGCATTATAGAAGAGATGTTAGTATCTTTCCTCGACAACGGTATTGAAGCCATACCACGACAAATGCTCGTAAATCTCCTCCCGCCATGCTCAGACAGGATCATGATCTTCACCAATGAGTTAGCCATTTCCTAAGATGTAGGAGGTTGTATGTGGGCAACCTCGACAAGGGCTAAGAGTATGATCTAGGCACATGTTTAATAAATATTGTAATGAACTCACATGTCATGGTTCCTTTGCATTGCTCTGTCTCAGATGGATTATATCTATTGGAACTCTCCGGCCTGGACACTTGTAGTTCTAAGTGGCCTAGGTTGCTCGCATGCTCATGTTCATCCGTGATTCCTCTCGTGGTTCTTGTGCTCTAAGAGACACCGGGCGTTTCCTGATCGAGGCTACGCCAACTCTTGTGACTCCATGGTAAGAGGTCCCTCCAAAGGACACGTGGGCCTGAGAGGGTGGCGCGATATGAGGTTCACTCCCACCACCGCCATGTGGCTTTTGGAATGTAATGGCCGGGTAACATGTCGCTAATCTGGGCTCAGAGTGTAGGTCGGGCTGGAGCTACCCATTAACCTTTAGTTTGTTTTATGATGGTTTGGTAATTGCTATGTTCTTTTGCTCTCGATGTTCATGATGTTTTCTTTATTGTCATAGTCTAGCGCTGCACCATAGGCTCCTTATGTCTTTGAATTGTTATGTTTAAGTATCCAAGATTCCGTAGTATTTCCATGCATGTGTGCAGGGCAGCCAGGGATCCCCACTTAGTCAATGCAGGGACTAACCCCTGAGTGCATGTGCGCGAAAGGTTGGGCATGTATGGCACCAAATACTGCTAGGCTCATGGATGGGCTAGAAGCTTCTAGGATTGAGTTGCTAACATGGATGTCAGAACTAATGAGAATATGGATTCTTTGGATGTTAATGTTATCTCATTATATTTGAGATATCAAGTATTTTGCTCATTGAGTTTTGAGTGCAATTTTAATGCGGTAAGAGGAAGATCACCACCATATTCAATTGTTGTCTTAACAACTCAGAATTGTTGTAGCTTAGCATTGACAAGATCCCGAGTTGCCTATGGGTCAACTCCTGCTGGTGCTCAAGCCACACCTTCTCTTCACTGCTTTCCCTTTCCCCTTATCTTCATGCCCTTTTTCCTTCCCTCTTCTTCCTCACTTTCCACCTTCCGCTTCCTTTTTCTTTTTTTCCTTCACTCTTTTCCTTATATTTTCCCATCCTTTCCTTTTCCATTTCTTTTCTCTTACACACTTATCCCTTTTTTTCCCTTACCCCCTTTTTCCTTTTCATTCCACTCCTTCATTTTCTTCTTTCCCCCCTCTTCCCCTTTCCATTTCTTTTCCCATGTCTTTTTACCCACCCTCTTCCCCTTCCTTCGTGTTCTTTTCTCCTCTTTCTCCTTTCCTCGCTTTCCCCTCCCTTTCCCCCTTCCTTTTTGTTTTTCCTTTCCCTTTCTCTTTTCACATGTCTTTTTTCCCTTCCCTTCTCTCCATCATATTTCTCTTCCTTTTTTTCCTTCCCTTTTCCGGTTGCCCCTTTTCCCCTCCATTTCCTCCATCTCCCCTTTCTTTTTCTTTTGTTTTTTCCTTTTCCCATGTCAATTTTCTTTCCTCACCCATTCCATATTCCTTGTTTTCCATGCCCTTTTTCCCTACCTTTGTTCCCTTTCTCTCTTTCCCTTTTCTTCTTGGCTTTTTGCCCTTTACTTTTTCCCTTTCGTCCTCCCTTTTCCTTTTCCTTTTCCTCTTAAGAGATCATAACATAACCAATCACGACGGTGGGAAGTCATGTGATAAATCTCGGCCTTCGGATGCAACTTGATGATCGTAGTCGTCTAGATTACGGCATGGTCCATTACATACTTATGCTATAACATTATAAGTATAAGAATAGAATAGAATAGAATTGTTTTTTATCGCCCACTTGAGACCAATCTACTTATATGGGACCCAATAATACAAAAGCGAAATTGCCACATTACCGCCTCAGATAAACCCTCGTGCCGAAAGAAGAATGGACAATTGGATAATAATATCTGCGACCAAGCTTCTGCGAAAAGAGATGAATTTGTTGGAAATGACAAATTTATGTGTCATGTGATATTCTAATCTATGAGAAGCGCTGGCAAGAGATTAGAGGTCAACATTGGATCCCAAGTGAGAAGCAAAGGGCAAAGATCAACCTAAGGAAGTATGAAAAATATGTGAAAAGCTAAGGTGGCGGGCGTGTACTACCCAGACGCTAGGCTCGCTGCAATGCGTTTCTCGATACCCCCACCGGGCCACTTAGGGTTTTAGTTGACTGTCAAACAGTCAAAGCTTCAATCTATTGTACCGAACTTAAGACGTTAGGCATCCTAATATTTAGGCAAGTTGGAAAACTTTCTATATATGAAGGCTGGGCATGCACGACGGACAAGTGTATATCCAGTTGGTAAGAAAATAAATAGATGAATGATGGGGATAGAGAAGTGTTAGCCGGTGTCGATACAAAAAGGCAGGTGGCTACGCGTGCCTATAGGTGTGAGGGGGTTTGAAGGAGCATTGTATTCAAGCACACTTAAGTTCAAATCCCAAGTCTCTGATTCTAACATTGTATCAGAAAGCCAACTAGTTCCCCGCCTTCAAGTGATAATGACAACCGTGATTCTGGCAAATCTATTGAACTCTATTGAAGTTTCAAAGGGAGATGGAGGGACGCAACTGAAGGAGGGTATTAGGAGGTGTGCCGGAGTTTGAAAAATTGTGGTATTTGGTTGATGGTAGTCCAAAGAAGGGGTGCAACTAGCTCAAAGTATCTAAGTCCTCCGCCGCTAGTAAAATGCTCAATTGGTGCGTGGGGAACTTTGCAGTAGTTGCACTACCTAAGGGCAATCCTCCGAAGTTTTGGAGCGTATATTTGAAGCTAAGATTATGGAGGCCTGTGCCATAATCATGTAAGGTAGGCAATCGCTTAAAATCCCAAGCTTCGAGGCATGAAGCCTAAGGAAATGTGGGATTATTTGATAAAGCACTATGAACAAAAAAGTTCTTCACAAATAGATGTGCTAGAAAAATGCTAAGGAAGATGAAATTGTTCTCGAGAAAGATAACTTGACCTGATTTTTTTGGAGAGAGATCGATTCCATTATTGCATCATCTTGAGGGAAATGGAAATATCTTGAATGAAATGCGAGATCAAATACTAGTTTTGGCAAGAGCAGCATTCATAATAGTCACTTGGCAACTTTACTCCTAAAATGTAGCCACTTCCAAGAGCATGCTATTAGAATGATAATGCCATTTAATTTGAACAGCCTACTATTACACGTGAGAAGCTGATCAATCCCCTCGTGAGGTCTTGTATACGTGCAAGACTAAAAGAGGTGGTTTTCAAGAAGAAAAGTAGGACCTTTGTTATGCATACAATCAATTTGGTCACCTAAAGAGTGAATGTCCAAAACAATAGTGAGAAGGAATTTTAGATGTTTCAATTGTGAAGGCAAAGGCATTTTGCTTCCGATTGTCCAAGTCCTAAAAAAGGAAGAGGTCTAGGGGATTCTCTCGAACTTATAGAGGTGGCAGAGTGTGGGAAAATTCAAAGCGGAGGCTCAAGTATTAATGTGGTAGAAAAAGCAAGATAGTAGTGAAGGTGAACTTGAGGATGACACCTCGAGTGTAAGGGAAGAATTTAGCTTGTAATGTTTCGTGAGTTTCCAAAGGAAAAGCAATAACTAAATTTGTTGTTATAGATTCAGAGCGTAAAAAAGTGTGATGTGTGACTTGCATATGCTTAAGGATTGGGAAAAGAAGGAAGGACATGTGCAACTTGGTGATGGGGGTTTGAAGAAAATAGAAGATAAATGAGTTTTAGAGTTGTTTGACTTAAATGGCAAAATCAGAAAATTGAGAGATGTTTGTATGTGCCTGGGCCTTGTTAGAACCCTCATATCCCATACCTTTGTGGATTTGGGATATAAAGTACCGTTGAACAGATCCAATGTAAAGTGTTTCTTAATGGTGAATTAAAGTTTATTGGCAAAAAAGAGTTGGTAATCTCTTTGATTGATATGGAGCATCTTCTCATGAAATTAATCTACAGGGAATATTCAAATGTGAAAATATGGCATAACAGATTATGTCATGTAAATGTCAAGTAATAAATAAAAAGACTTGGAGAAAAGGGATTAAATATCCGCCAAGGTACAAAATGAAAGTTCTATGTGGGGTCATTAACTTGAAAGCAATCAAGATTAAGCATTTAAAAGGTCAGCCACAAAAGAGCAAAGGGCATTTTGATTTGTACACACAGATTTATGGTCCTATAAATGTTACTAGTTTGAGTGGGCATAAATATTTCATGAGCTTTATTGATGATTTTAGCGTAAAAACCAAGTGTTATATTTTGAAACAAAAGACCAAGTTAGTGATGCTTTGAAGTTTATCAATAAACCGAAGCCAGAACCGAAGGAAGATAAAGTGTATAAGGTCGCACAGAGGAGGTGAATATATCTCCTCGATGAATTTAAAGCTTTTGTGCAAACAGGAATCAAGAGGCAATTGACATGTAGATACCTCACCACAACAAAATGGAGTTGCAGAAAGAAAAAAATATGGAACATTGCTTGACAAGAGGTCCATGTTGAAGCATTCCTCGCTTACCAAATTATTTATGGGATGAAGCCGTGAAGACTACCGCCTACATTCAAAAACTTTGTTACTCTTCTATCAAGTATTAAAGGTGCAATTCCGTAAATGTTTAACTGTAAGTCACCTTTTCTTATGATAGATTAAAAGTATATGGGTGTTTATGTTTTGTACATGTGCCTCAAGAACTAAGGAAAAGTTGGATGATAGAGCATATTATCTTATCTAGTAGGGTATGATTCTAACCTCAAAGCATTTAGATTATATGATCCTCGCTAGAAGAAAAATTTTTCATAGTGAGTAGAGATGTGGTTTTCAATGAAACGTAATTTTATAGAAAAATTCCCAAGATAAATACTCAAGATCCATGTGAAATGAAAGGAAAGATAGTATTGAAGTTACAAATCAGCCAATAAGTGAAGAGGGAAAAACTCAAGGATTGGAGCGTAGATTTGAGTGACTCGAGCACGAGTCGGCGATTCAAGTAATGTTATTGGAGCCGTATGGAATCAAGTACAGCAAGAGATTGAACACCGGAGGCGTAAGTTGATAGACCAAAAGAAAACCCAAACAACGTAAGCTCAAATATTGGCGGTGTAATAGCCAAAACATAATTTGGAGTCTCATGGTGGAACTCTAACTTGGAAAAAGTAAGACTTAGATCTCGTGTAGTGAGAAATTAATACCGATTGATTGATTTTGATACTTGAAATGCATAAAGATTCCACACAAAATTATATGGAGGTACCAAAATATGAATGGAAAGAACTGAAATGTGCTATGGAAGAAGAAATGAGAGCATTCAAAAGAATGCAAACATTTATACAGTTGGTGGATATTCCTTCCGAGCAAGAATATAGTTGGAAGTAAGTGGATCTATAGAATAAAAACCGTGAGTAGACAAAAATACAAAGAAATTCAAAGCTTACTTGTCAAGTATGTGGCTTACACGTAAAAGGGAAGATTTTTGATGAAACATTCTCACCATTAGTAAAGATAAATAGTTTGGAGAAATGTTATTCGCTATTGCTAATGCTTGTGACCTTTGAAATCCATCATGTTGATGTAAGTACAAAGATTCTTGAATGCTAAATTAGAGGAGAAATTTATTTAAGACCCCACTGGTTTGAAGAGAGGAAAAGTGAAAAATTGGAAGTTGAATAGAAAGCGCTCTATGGTCTTAAACAATCTCCTAGGGAAATGGTATAAATGTAGAACAAGGTTTTGAGAAGCTCACTATGATGGTGTAATATCTATAGGTTCAAATGGGAGATGCCCTCGTAATATCGCTTTATATGTTGGATGACAATATTATGATATCAAAGGGAACTCAAGTACTAAATCATTGCAAAGATACTTAAAGAAACGCATTCCAAATGAGTGATCTTGAGAATTAAAGGTTTCTCGGCATAGATGTTTACAGGACAGAATCACAAGATATTAGCTTGAGTCAGTCATGACATATTCAAAACATGTTGGAAGAAATTTCATATGGAAGATTGCACATGGCATATACTCCTATGGTTCCCGGTCACGTAATTTCGCAGTATATGAGTCCAAAGACGTAAAATAGAAAGCAAACAAAATGGAGAAAATACCTGGCTGTATTTGATTGGTTGTTTGAAAGTCCCATGTAGCCACTGTACTAGACCCCACATTGCATTTGCGCTAATATTCCCGCAGGGTACAATGACAAGGCCGGGTAAAGGACACCTGAATGTTGTGCGATTCTCAAATACTTGAAAGGTACAATGCATTTTGGTATAGTATTTAATGAAACCAACTTGCAATTGCGTGCTTATTGTGATGCCGGGATTGGGGAGGAGATTTAGATAAACAAAATCAACTCTCGATATGTTATTATTTTATTAGGTGGAGCCCCAGCTGTTTGAAGTGCAAGAAGCAAAGCAAAGATTATGTTATCTATACCGTCGAAAGTACAACTCAAAGAGCCCTTCGTTGACTAAGGAACTTATTTTGGGAAAGAAGGTTATGGGCCTAATTTGGATTTGTTCTCAAAGAGGACCAACAAGCATTTAGCATAGGGATATATATATATATATATTGTATACCTTACCTAAAGGTCAAAACACAAGTTCATTTCATCGTGAGATATGGTCAAATCGTCATGCATTTGACCTATGTTAGTACAACCTCGGGACAAAGAGCGTATATTCTTACAAAGGCACTACCATTATCCGTATTCCGTGAAATAAGGAAATTATTACAATGTGATGACAGGGAATATCACATGAAGGGGAATGTTGGAAATGACAAATTTATGTGTCATGTGATATTCTAATCTATGAGAAGCAAGCAAGGATTAGAGTGTCAACATTGATCTATGAGAAGCAAGTAAGATCAACCTAAGGAAGTATGAAAATATGTGAAAGGCGTGGCGCGTGTACTACCTGCACGCTGCTAGGCTCGCCGTAAATGCTTGATACCCCGCCTCGCCACTTAGGCCTTTGGGGTTGACCGTCAAATCCGCCAAAAGTCAACGATACCGGAACTTACGCGACAGCAGGCATCCTAATATTGTAAGTAAGTTGAAAACTTTCTATATGAAGGGCATGCACATTTGACAAGTGTATATACCTGTGTTGGTAAGAAAAATAAAATAGATGAATGATGGGGATAGAGAAGTGTTAGCCGCGGGTAGGCCGACATGTGTGCGTAGTATGCAGCCTATAGGTGTGAGGGGTTTTGAAGGTGGGAGATGAGTTCACACACTTTGGGTTCACAAATCCCAAGCTCTCATTCTAAATGGGTAATTGCTAAGGATGAACTAGTAGAAGGATGAAGCTTCTGCAGCAAGGGATGAATCGCCAAGCTTAGGGACGGGATCTGCTCTCGCAGCTTAAGGACGCTCGTGTCCTGGCCGCGATCGAAATTTTTTCGAAGAAAGCATAGCACGGCTACGCTCCTGCACTCGCCAACCTTGCAATTGGAGGAAAAAGCTTATCTGAATAAAAAGTGGATCGCATTTTTTTCAGATATTTGTTGAAAATTTATGATGCAGATAATCCAAAACAAAGCATATGTTCTCGGATCAAAGCCTGCCTGGAGCCGTAACCAAAAACTGTCTTTTGTTTCCTAATCCGGTGGTTCGGAAGGAAAATTTTGGCTCCTGATGTGCATCACATGCTTGCATACTTGGATCAGATTGAAGTCAGAGATATATAAGTGCCATTTTTTTGTGAGCAAAAAAAAAAAGACAAGTTTGGTTGCTTCAATCTATTTTCTGCCATAGCCATTTGCTACAAACCTTAGGGATGGCGACGGCAATCTGGCCGATACTAAGTTAGGGCAAACAATAACTAGAAAATGGAGCATTGCAAAATGATTGCAATTCACTCTAGTTTTGATTATGAAAATGGAAAAGAGGGAAATGTTCAGCTAGTAGTTCAGGCTAGAGAAGGGCCATTGCATTGGTCGCCATCTAAAAGAGAGATGTCATTCGATTCTTATGTCATGGATGGTTCCTTTCGATTGTCCTGTTTTTGGGGAGTCATCGCAAGAGTTGAATCGGCAAGAGAACTTTGTGTATTGTACAAAGATGAATTGGCAGAGGTATGAGTTTGTGTTTAGAGACATTGAGGGTTTGGCAACAATCCGGCATACCCCATTGAAGAATAGCATACCGTTAGCTGATTTTGGTTGCAAAGAGACGAGTTCCATCTTTGGCCTTTTGCATAGGGAACATGGTTAACACTAAGCCATCAAGATCCCGCAGCTATGGCCGCGGCTACGGTTTGGAGACTCCAAGTTGGCCTCTCGGAAGATGCCCCCTTTAGATTTTCAACCATTGTAAACAAAATCAAATTTTATAAACCAAAATAACATCATCTCCCATAATGTTTGCACAATCAAAAACCATCTTTTTGTAACATACGCATTCCCCGGTTTTACCCGTGACCGTATGAAAATAAGTAGAAAGTGTTGAGGCCGGCAACCGGTTTTGCAAGAAGTCAGATACATTTCTTTCGCTGGTGCCCTGATAGGGAAATCTCGTATACCGTGCCGACGTAGAAAGAACGCACTATGAAGTTAGAAGGCCACGATTTAGGAAGAACGACAGCAGGTGCCTGGGCTGTTTTCTCGGCATGAACTCCATTTCCAGCTTCGTAGCTGCTTGGCACTGGTGGCTCGACAATGGCAGTTGGATTAAAGAGGTCAAGATGGAGTCCATCATTGTTTTGCAAAGATTGCACTTGTTTTCTCGGAACCAAAGTATATGCGTGAAGGGTTTATAGCTTTAGTTATTTCAGGTGTTTGTAGTCGCCAGGATCGCCGGGTTTAGAGGCTGATGGCGCCACAGCCGAAGATGGAGTCCACTCACGCTATGTGAGATTGCACTCCTTTTCTGAAACCAGACTGTGCTGTAGTTTTATTTATTTATATGCTTGTAACAAGGGACAGTCGTGATTTTGTGAGAAGGTTCTGTTCTTTTCTTAAGCATCTAATTCTTAGGCCCTCTCGATTCGGCTTAATTTAAGTGGGGGTTCAAACTCCTGCATAAATGATGGATTGTATGTGGCACTCAGCTATAGCCCTTTTGCCGGGTTGATGCTAATCCTTAGTGGATGTCATTTTGGTGAGGCATTCCATGGCATTAATTGGGTTTAAACTGGCATAGAATGGGTGGTTTATACATCTTGTCCGCATTTCTGGTGCAGGTCCGACTGACCCTCTTCTTATTGTATGTGTTGCAGCATGAATCTGATGGAGGGTGCTAGGTTTCAGGAAGAAGCCACGGTTGTAGATGGAAGGTGTATTTGTATATTTGAAGTCAATTGTAGATTTGTTGCATTCCTAAGTTTTTTGTGACCCTAAATAATAGAGCCACGTAAGTGTTTGACCCCATCAAATGCCTGCATCAGGGACCCAGATCTTCTAATATGGCATATCCTATGGAATATGCCTCGATCTGAGGGTGCAAAATTAATGATACACGCTCTGGCAATAATAACTTGATAATGGCTTTAAATTGTTAGAAAATACTAGGCACTTAAATTAGTCAAATGAACTTATAATATTGCTAATGTCACACACGAGCAATTATTCAAATAAAACCTAATATGAACAGTGAAATAATAACAAAATTTCGAAACTTCAACTGATCATTCTGATCAATCTGTATATCTGGACAAGACGAATTTCTCCTTATACTTAGGGGATCACCGCTCGGGCAATCCCAATTCCACCCTTTGGTTGAGCAGTCGGCAGCTAGATCCTCGGTTGAATCCACCTCGGCCGGAACACTATATTCACCGAGCTAGGATTTAGGGGTTCACTTATAAATAACTTCACATGATAATGTAAACCATTGCCTTTGCACATTGCCTTAACTCGTGGTGCCCTACCGCTACCGACTAATAATCGCGGTAGGGACCTATGCCCGCCCGCTTGAGCATATAATGATCCTATGGACTCGCTGCAACTCCCCACACTTCAAGAGCACCGCTTCAAATGACTCACTCCGGCTCGACGGCTGCAGAAGATGCTTTGGGAGAGTACCGCCACGCGACCCCAGGCATCACCACCTTCCCTCGCGAACAGATGGTTTGATGATGAGTGTCGGAGCTCCAAACGCATTAATTCGCAAGTCAATGATCCCATCTCCCGCCTACGTGCACTCACTAATACCGCCCTTTCAACAACAACAAGGCCGATACCTCGCAGCATCAGCAATGTGATGTTTGGTCTCCTCGACCGCACCTCAGATTCTCCTGAGAAGGGTCCCGGAAAGTACCGCATGTTCTTCACATGGAACATCACCCTGAGCAATGGGTACAGTCATTTTGCAATGTACCGCATTTTAATTCGGCCAGGCCGCACCAAATTCTCCACGATAGGCATGGTCAAGCTATCACGTATGGATGTCATCATGGCCTACAAAATTGCCTAGCCACTGGGAAGCGCAGATTTAGATGGCAGTATGTGCGTAACTCCCTCGAAATGGGTCGGGCCTCCACCGGTGCCTCGGCCCCTCGTGGCATTGTTCAATAAAGCATTGGCGAGAAGGTTTCCTACGCACGTGGACCACTAGTAGAGTAGTGCCCATATACAGCGGTAGGGGAACTCTAATGCCCTACTAACTACCGTATTCATTATGTCAGCCTCTCTTTGCAAAAACTGCATATGTTGGTCGCATCCTTGATAAGCGGCCGCCAATATGGGGCGTAGGGAAACGGAGGTGCGAGCTCTGCTACGTGCAGGGTTTTCGCCCGTATATATTCCACCATTGATCATGTTCTACTCAAGGCGACATTGATTGAGGTGATAGCTGCTCAATACAAAGACTCTCGCAACAAGCTATGGGACAGATTGCGTACCAAATCCCCTCGACTCTGCGTAGTCACAAGATAGATGTAATGGTGGTAATGCTCAAAGCCGTGACACATCGGGTAGCACAGCCTAAGTGATCGCAGAGCATTAGAGTGCATCAGGGTTGCCCTCCTTCACACTCTTTGGCCTTCCATACATTGATCACTTGATGGAAGATTGGTTTTCCCGAGTACGGAGGTGCGGGCGACATCTCATGCATCACACAACTGCAACTCATATGCCGACGATGTCAACCTCATGGCCTATACTCCAGAGGACATGCAACGCCACCGGATGCTCTTTGACACTTTTTTCCACCAATTCACCTGCATGCGAAGCTAACTTGGCTAAACTAGGTGTCGCTAGTTGCATCATCCTACCTGCTGGGCTTCCCACATTCACTTACCGTGGGCAAGAGGTAGAAGTGGTCTCGGACCTACAAGTACTTGGGGATTGAGTTCTCAACTACCACCCATTGGGATGCCGCCATCGCCATGGTCACTTCAAGGGTTGAAAGCACTATATGCCATGCGTAACAACGTTCACAAGGCGAGTTGTATGCCCGGGTCACCACATTTGTTTTGGGGCCTTGATTGAGCCGTCCTTTGTGGCGCGGGGGCGGCGTGGGTCCGTGGATATCCCTCAACACCGGAATGACTCGAAAGCAAAAGTGTGGTCTTCTGCATCGGCCCTCAGAAGTCCATGTTCGCACTGCATCCCACTCGTGAGATAGGCTTTCTACCCCTTCAACGGGCTGCATTGGAACGCCATATCGCTTACTTCCCAAAAGGTGGTCATATGGCTGATTAATTCGTCTCCATCTTATTAGTCACGCGATGGGTCCCCAACGCCGAACTCGGCTTAGAAAGACAAGCAAGCTCTGGTTTTCACGTCGGGTGTGCGTGTGCAAACAGATGCATCCGTGTCAGACAAAGAAAGATCATGGTGTTAACTTTAAACTGTACCTAGATGCTACTTTCCTTCAAGTAGCTCCTGGGATGCGTAGTTTTGACGACGTTAAGCCGCACACTATCGAAGAAGTCAATCCTAGGGTCTGGCCAAGAGGCCCACACCAAGATTTGTACACCCAGTGTGCACATTAGAAGAAGCAATTTAATTTATAGCTTCCATTCGCATCGTGGGGCACATCACCGCAGATTGAAACAGTATTGGGCTCGAAGCACGTAGAGCAAAGGTTTTGCTGTTGCCACAAGGGCTGACATTGATGAATGTCATGCCCTCCACCGCTTCAAAGATTTGCCCATATCCCAGGAGCCTATATGTCTTCAATTACTAGTGCCCTCGCCAGCCCTTGCATCGCCATTGACTACTTGCCGGCCGCCGCTTGGTTTGTTGGGGTCAATAAGTACCTCCGTGAGGTTATGGATGCACGTAGTACTCTGCTTTGTGTCCCACGGACTGCATTGAACTCCGTCCTATGCAATTGTAATAAAGAAGCGAAAGCATGCTTATACTGCTAAGGTTTTTCCTCTAAACCCTTCTCTGTATGGGGTTTTAACTCGGCTTAATAATGCTTATCGCCTTCTTTTTGTTTGGTCCCCGCCAATTGGTTCCTCGTGGACGCTAAAAACCTATTCTATCCTATCCTATCCTATCCTATCCTATCCTATCCTATCCTATCCTATCCTATCCTATCCTATCAATCAATCTTGTTAATTTGGGAATTTCCGGCTTGGTGGAAAAGATTTTTGGAATTTTTTTTTAATGATTTTCGAAGATTTTGAGAGTTCTGGCCATCGGAAACAATTTCCGATTTTCCAAAAATTATAGAATTTTTCCCGAGTGATTTTGGCTTCTTCGATTTTCCCCTTAGTCCGTTCGAGACGCCATGCTGCATGATGCCACACATAAACCGCATGCATGAGTGGGGCAAAGAGCGCATCGGCAAAGAGTGCATCAAAGAGTGCATGCCATGTTTGTGGCCACTATTTTGCTCGAGTTTGATTCTAACTGCGACTTGGTTTCTTTGCGAATGTCCCGATAGATTCTGCTTGACATGGTGTGAGAATAAGGGTTTGGTGGAGTTGTTGTGAATTGCAAAGGAGCCATCAAGGGATCGTGCAAAAAATATTGTAATCAGGTAAGGCTCTTTTTTCAGAGCTCTAAATTTTAATCGAAGCTCAAATATTTCTACTAACATATGATCTGATCTTAACGGGACTTGCACGATCTTTGCAAAGATCTTGATCTACCGAACTACTTCAAAACTTGGAGCTTAGGTCTATCCAAAACGGCCCTCCTTGGTCGCATCACAAAAGCCATTTTAGCATCCGATCCGAGTCCGCTTTGGCGCATGCATCTTCCATTTCCCGCCTTGGCTTTACGAATCGTAGATGAATCTTCCATTTCGCCTTGGCTTTACGAATCAGATAAAGCCCTCAATGAGCAGGTATGCCCCTTCATGCAGAAGATCAGAATCGCATTAGGGCTTTCAAATATAGCCGCAAGATTTAGTTCAAGATAAGCTTGATGATTAATTTGGGTTCTTACATTCTATAAAAACATTGCTTAGAACCCAAATTTGTTGTTCAATAAGGGGCTTGAGTGTAATGTTCAGCCAGCCTAATAAGAAGAGACCATCCCAGACCCATCCAGTTGTTAATCGCATGGTTGAAATCGAAAGAATGTAAGATTTGGAGTGGATTACAGTTCTATATTTGCTTATAAATCTTTAGTTCCTAATAATCAGCCATGGACACGTGAAAAAACATGGTTGATTTCTAAGTTCCGCTTTAATTCAAGGCAAATATATAATTCTACAAAAGGCAGCAGCAGATGATTACTTGTTTCTCCAGTATTTCAATGTTTGTACAAAGATTTAGTTATGCAAAATTTCGGCCCGATACAAGGAAGTGCATTAAAAGTTAATTATGGATGTCTTTGCTCTTGGAAGTGCATCTATGGTGATCTCCGTGGATTGAACAAGAAGGGAATCCGCATTATGGAATGGAGGAGGAGTTATGACATTCCACCCCAAAATGGCCTTACCATGTGTGCAAGGTTTCTTGATTCAAGTAATTTTAATGTTGCTAATCAGAGGGTCATTCCGAGCTTACTAATGGCAAAAAACATTATGATTAAAAGAAATGGCAACTCCTTACGAAAGCAATCATCATGTACCTTGATAGGCTGACATAACAGAGGGGTATAAATATTTTCTTGGCTGTTAGCCAAAGGCCCCAGCTCTCTAATCATTCTTTCATATGCATGTTTATTGTTTGTTTCCGGGCCAACATTCAATTTTACTTCTTCAAACAGTAATGTACCGAGATTAGCAGGAGGCGCCCGCCCTTCTTTGCGTGTCTATGAATTTTCCTCCCTTGACTTTCTAGGCCCCGATCACCGTAATTCATAGCCACTTTCTCTTCCTCGACAACCATCCCAAGGTTATGGTTTTGGAAAAGCAACCTTGTTTAGTTTATCGCCAATTGCAATGCATGCAGCACTATAGACATTCAAACATTGCATATGCAATACGAAAACACACGCGTATACTGGTAGGCAAAATATTCAAGCAACATCACAAAATTTTTATTTCCCATGATATGGTGGTACTGGTTGAATAAAGCCGACACTTCCAGTTCCGCTTTGGGCCAAGGTCATCTATAGAGTCAGAGTCGACATGTAATGGAAGCAAGCAATAAGAACACATATGCCCTGCGAGAATACTTTTCGCCACCTTCCTTTACACAAAGAAGCAAGCCATCCCATGGAATTAGCTCTTAAAATCATTTTCAAAATTAGGAGGGACAAAGTTTTCTGCCTATGTTGTGTCCCTATGTGGGCTGCATAGGTGTTCCAGAGCAGACAATCGACAATCGATAGACAATCGACAATCGGTTCGGGAGATTCTTTTATTTCCGTGTTAAGACAAAGGAAGATGATGTATCTAAATGATATATTCAATAATCACCGAATTTTATAAGACATAGGTTTGTTTGATAAGTGCCATTCCAAAAGACTATTTGAACTATATTACTTTGGGAATCATATTGTCTTGGGAATCGAGAGGCTAAGTATCCAAGGAACCAAATTCAAGAATCCCTACCGAAAAGTAAAAATGCATAACACATAATTTTATTTGGCACATAGGCTTTCAAAATAGACTCGAGCTTCGATGTGGAGGCCGGCCACAATTCTAGGAATACTTAGAATAATGACTGATCCTGATATACAATCTGGTGACATTGACACACATCTGATTGAATTCTGATGATTTTGAAACCATCCATCTGACACTTTAATGAACTATTTAAAGAGATTTTAATGTGAAACTATTCGGGTCTCCATACAACATACCAATCTCCATGGATCCGCTTTTTTCTTTGGATCATTTTCTACTAAGAAACCCTTGATTTTTAATAATACATCAACTTTGTGTATGACGTCTTAAAATGCCATATTTAATGGCCTTTTTTCCATTTGATCATTTCTTATGCATTTTACGCATGTAGTATGCATCTTTATGGGTTTATGTTGCAAGTTTATTTCTGATCATTGATTTGGCAAATATAACGAGGTTTATGACGGATCAATGGCCATTGAATTTTTTATCAAAAACCTCCTTACACTTCCAATGGTGCAAAATAGACCAATGGTGCAAGATAATAAATAATGCAATACTTTAACAAATGGAAGAAATGTAAAACCTTTAAAAACCACAGAGGAACACAAAAATCTAGCCCAAAAAAGGAAAATGACTTCTAACTGCAATTAAGCTCCTCAAACATGGAAAAATATACAGTTTGGCATACGATAAGTCCTAGAAATCATAGTCCCAAGCATGTGAGAATTGCCCTCCCACAATACAAAATGATTTTTTTTTTTTTTTTGAAGAACTGTGCATCAATATATTAAAAGAAATGAAATACAAAATGAAATATTGCAAGTTTATTAATGCCCTTTTTTTCGTCTGATGATTTCCTATCAAGAAACCATTTTATTTTGGTATCAACTTTGTGTGACTTTGTTTATTTCGATATTGAACGTAGCCATGGGCATATTCGAGCCTATGCCATATCCAAATCACAATTAATACAAACCAAAAAAAGAAGAAAAATGCACAACATATTATGACTGCAAGAAACTTCATTTGTGAAGTATGAATTCTGGGTAAAGTACAATATTATACTCTAGCCTATGAAATCATACTTCATTTGTGAAGTATGAATTCTGGGTATAGAAATTCTAATGGTGAAATTTTCTTGATGATCTGCTTCCATTAGATGCAGTGTTTTGAACTTGCATAATTTGAGCTTATGTAGAGCACTTTGTAACAGACAGCAATGACCTTTCAGCTGTGACATGGAGAAAGATGTATGTAATCACCTTTGGCAGCATATTGAACACATGCGGATTTATGGGATATATATGTCCATTTATTTCAAATATTTGCCAATGCAAAAGACAGAATGCACTTCACAACGTATGTGCAACGATATTTAGTGAGTTTCTTCTTTTATTTCTTCCCATTTCATCTTCAGCATCAGTTATATGAATTATAAGATCAATGCTACACAAGCACAAAGTCTATATCAGCTATTTATTTGTAGTTCTATAGTTTGATACATGGGATTTTCTTCGAGATATAGCTTTTAGACTACAAAGTAACTTAGTGTTTTTGAAAAATGGCTGGCATTCATTAGATTGCAGTAGCTGTTATGGAATATAGCTTTTAGACTATAAAACTTTCAAGTCTTTGGGACATCTTTGCAGCAATTTAGACAATTCATTTGTTTTATATTGTCTTGAGTGCAATGCCACGGTATATTTACCAGAGCTTGAAGAGGTCATTTTGTAGATATACTTACAAAATAAGGACTAATATTCACAAATAATATGGTAGATTTATTTGTTTCGATGTGATAGTGCACATAAGGAAATGATGTAAGTGATTGGAATTACTATTGTCAAAGACTAAACACATCTGTTGTTACTATTTCTGCAGCAATGCAAAAGCTCTATTGCTGGATCTGCAACGCCCTGTCAGGAGATTATTAATTTGTTGCTTAACGTGATTATTAATTTGCTGCGAGTCTCAAAATGCATGTTTCATACATCTTTACGTGAGTTGCTACCCAGTTCCACGAGTTGCGCAACAAGATTGGCTATGGAAAAAGATTCATAAAACAGACGATAAATTTCAAAAAAAGAGCATTTCACATGTATTTTTTCACAAAAAACCAATTGAAGATGGAACAGTTTGAGATCTAAGCCTATACGAGGCTGAAAATGCATGTTTCTTATCTATCTTTCTTTCATAGCTTGCCTACCTGGGGCCTAATGAAAGGTAAGCTAGATTGGCTTTGGAAAAAGATCCACAAAATAGACAAGTTTTGACAAAAGAGTATCTTAGATGTATTTTTGCAGTAAAAGCCAACTTCCACCCGTGATGCTCCAAAGGTCAGAGCAACTGGAATCTCCCCCGCACTATCCCATTTCCTCGTAAACAAGAGAATAGCACCATGGCATGCATTGCTCCATTAACCTCCTGGGTTTCTATGCTACTTAATTTCTATTAGCTACGTTCTTAAGAAGGCCTTAAATCCTGTGATCGCCATGGCAAATGGAACCATCATCGTATTGCTAAGTTTTAGGCCTTTTCATATCAGCTTTTGGTGCTATGCTCTATAAGTCCAACCCAAAAACAACATGTGCTCTATAAAATCTGGCCTTCTATTTAAAAGCTGGTCTCTATTCCCTGCAAACATTGACCTTCCAATAGTTGTAAATGTTTCGCAACATGGACATCTATTTCATCTCCAAATCCCTGAATAATAGAACATTGTAACAATTCAACATTTCATGAATCACAAATAATATAATTTACCATCGTACTTTATCTAGGAGAAAACATAGGCTCATGTACATACGAGACTATACAAACAAGGGAACGTCATCTCCACATATCCTACACAACAACAATACACGCATAAACATCCATCAACCATGCACATATGTTACACATATAGAAGGAACATTTGACTTGCAACTTAAAAGGAGCTTGATTGACAATCCTACATACGTTCCAAATTCCTACATCTTCTTCATATAATTCTATAATAAAACTATATTTACGCCCTGCAACGCCGGACACCATAACTAGTTCTATTAAAATATTCAATGAACTCATAACCATATAATTTGGCATCATGTCTATATTCTTCACTTCCCCTTCATTGAATATCCCTCGCGATCCTCAAGACTCAGAGAATCAGGTGGTCAATTGCCTTCTGAACCTTGAATTTATCGACCTTTCAACATATTAAATTCAGGTTCTCCTCGAGAGCCTTTAGTAAGTATGTCCGCTATTTGTTCTTCTCGCTGGAATATATCTTACCGCTATAAGCTTTCTCCTCAACCATTTCTCTAATAAAATGCCGCTTCATTTCAATGTGTTTTGACCTTTCATGAAGTAATCGGATTTTGAGTCACGTAATCCCATCGCACTATCGCATCAGCGGGTTGTTGGTTCATGACTTCTACTCCAATTTCTTCCAATCTTCTTTATCCAAATTATTTCTTTTGATGCCGAGTTATGGTCGTGTGGTAATTACTTTTCCGCACTTTGATAATGCCATCGTTTTGTTTTTTACATTTCCAACTCACTGATTTCTACCAAACATCACTATATAGCTCCTAAGTAGAATGCCTTTAATTTATATCCACCTCTAATTCAGATCTCAGAATGCATCAAGGTTGCATCCTTTATCTCTGAATGTTATTCCATGGTTTACTCTTCCTTTCAAATATCTTAAAATACGTTTGGCAGCTGCCCAGTGTTGTCTCCCTGGGTTGTTATTGTATCTGCTTAGTAAATTAACTGCAAAGGCTATGTCTAGTCTTGTAGCTCCTGCCAAATGTAACAAACAACCTATTAATCTTCTGTAAGGAACTTTTTTCATATGTTCAATCTCTTCATTTGC
This sequence comes from Isoetes taiwanensis, assembly GCA_021234155.1. NCBI lineage: Eukaryota > Viridiplantae > Streptophyta > Lycopodiopsida > Isoetales > Isoetaceae > Isoetes > Isoetes taiwanensis. The sequence goes on from JAJEKV010000024.1 coordinate 18,657,154, forward strand.
TAATTTTGTGACCTGGCACTAATGGAGTGCTTACCACATTACATTCTGTCATTTTAAATCTCTCAAGCACACCTAGCACATAATCTGCCTGACTTAAGTTTATAGTTTTCTCATCTCGATTTCTGGTTACTTTAATTTCCAAGAACTTTTTCAACTCCCCTAGATCAGTCACCTTAAATCTGGACTTAAGTAGTCCTTTGCAAGTTTCTAAGCAGTCCAAATTGTTAGAAAACATCACACAATCGTCTACATATAATGCAATGAGGCAAAACTGATCATGTTGTTTGTATACATACAAGTTTCCATCTCCATTTAATTTCATAAATCCTTGATCAGTCAAATATTTATCCATGCATGTATACTCAAGCCCTCAGGACTGCTTTTAAGCCCATATAACGCTTCCCTCTTTAACTTCCAAATTTTGCCTTCTTTTCTTCAAATCCCATAAATGGTTATGTAAATCTCTTCTTCAAGTTCTGCATTAAAAAATGCAGTACTAACATCCATATGATGAACTTCTAAATTCATTGAATTTGCCAATGCTAGCATCATCCTTATGCTTGACAATTTCACTATTGGAGAATAAGTGTCATTATAGCCAACTCCTTTGCTGCAGGAACCTCTTGAGCTACAAGTCCTGGGCTTTGTATTTCCTTGCTCCATCAGAAGTTCTTTAACTGAGCAATCCATTTATTCCCCACAATGTTTTTATTTTCCTCGGCCCAGTTTCACTATTTCAAATGTTTCAGTCATTTTAAATGCCGCCATTTCTTCATCCATTGCATCTTGCCACTGCTTAGAAGGTTTTACTAGTCATTGCCTCTTCATATATCTCTGCGGGTACACATCACCTTCCTATCAGTCATCAAGGTGGGATCATTTCTTCTTCTATTGCCTCCAATCTTTTACTTTTTTCCATCAACCTCTCCCATGCTCATGAATTTTGATTCCTTTGTCTCCAATCTTTGAGTCTTTCACCTCAGGACATCCTTTTTCGCTTAGCAAAGATTCATTCCTCCTTGTATTGTTCTCATGGGTGAGATTATCATTTTAATGTTATTTTATCCTCTAACTCTCATCATCATCAACAGAATCTTAGGAATTAAGGATTTGTCTCTATTTCATTTGTCTTATCCTTTAAGTGTGCATGCTGGTGGGTATCAAAGCAAAAGGCCCCGGAGATGTCGACAAAGATCTATATAGCACCCCATATGGCAACTTGTTTAAGGTGTTACTAGTACTAGCACATGGTAATTAGGTAATCATTAGAAATATGTAACAACTCCAATTAATAACAAGTGGAATACTATGATAGAATAGTACATCCAGTGGTGTTGATCTAAGGCCGGGGCCGCTTTTTGATACCCACTCAGTATACTTTTGCCCCTTTCTTTATATAAGCTTAGATCCTTCATATCCTTATATTAAATCGCTTCTTCCGAAAATACATCATTCCTACTTACCAAAGATTTTCCTCTTTGCTTGGGTCATAAAAGTCTATATGCTTTGTGACTCCTCGCCATATCCAACTAAGAATGCAACAAAGCCCCTCGGGCCATCCAAATTTTTACATTCTCAATTCTTCTGTGGATGTGAACATGTCGCATAAACCATAGGTTCTAAAACTTTCATATGTCGGTATTTTCTTAGTCTACAATAACTCTGGGATTTCTCCATTTATACTTACACTTGGCAACCTGTTTTGTATATAAATTGTTGTTTTAGTGCTTCTTCCCATAATACATTTGGCAATCCAGCATGTTTTAACATAGCTCTAATCAGATGGCATGTTCAATTCTTTTCTCTCCTCAAGTATCCCATTCTCACTGGGAGAATACCCGCATGTTAGTTGCCTCCCACTCTCTTTCTTCAGCAGTAAAATGTTCTGAATTTCTTTGATATACACTCACCTCCCCTGTCTGATCTTAGACACTTAACTTTATAACCTGTTTCTCATTCTACCTCAGTCAAATATTCTTTAAATGCTCTTAAAGCTTCATATTTTTTTGTCAAACAGTAGCATTTATCTTTTCTAGTATAATCATCTATAAAAGTAATGAAATACCTTTTTCCAGAGTAGCTCCTTACATTGAGAGGGCCACATATGTCTATATGTATCAGCTCCAAAGGTGTTTCAGCTCTTTTTGATCTCCTGCCAAAAGGAAGCCTAGTACTTTTTCCAATCATGCAGAGACAAAATTCTTTTGATCCTCATTTGCAACATTAATGTACCCAAGCTTGTTTAATACTTTCACATTATTCATGTTTGTATGCCCTAAACGTTCATGCCAAGTTTTTAAGTTAGGGACTGATACATCTATTATTAACTGTTGGGACATTTTCAAAAGTATCCAACTCAAAAAGATCTCCAACTCTTTTTTCCAAAAAGTATATTTTATTATCCTTCACACCTCCGGGTGCATGGCCAAGATTGTCAAATAGGACTCTGGTAATTTGCTAGGATAGGTTCTCAGACGCATTTAAATTATTTTTTTCAGACGTGATAAGTCCAAATGCATTTTTAGGTAAAAATACGCCTTTTCCCCTTGCCGTCGAAGAGTTTCTCGCCGTAGTGAAATCAAGGTTTTCGCCACGCCGTAGCAAAAAAAAAAGGGAAAAAAGAAAAATTTTTTCAATTTTTTTCACGCAGTTTAAACCTCCGCTTTACGCCGAACGCCGCTGCAAGCTTAAATCAAGATTTCGCCACGCAAAAATTTAACAAAAAAACCTCGAATTTTTTCACAGAAGGAACCGCTGCAGTTTAAACCTCTCTGTTTCGCTTACGCTAAAAATTCCCGGACCGAATTGTTTTTGTCGTGATTTTTTACGATATAATTTCAAATTTGTGCCAGACTATTCTAATAATAATACGTATTGAGTATAAACGATATAGTATTGAACCTATTCCCTCAATCCAAGTCAACTAATTGACTTACAGAATTAGATTTTCTACCATAAGGTACACAAAGGACCTTTTCACTCTTAACTGGTTTCCTTGTAGACAAACAATTTTAGCGTGTCTTCGCTGCCTTTACTTTTAATTCTTTCATCTCCTAATCGTATATTCTTTGTCTTTTTGCTCCTTATCCCATCTTGTCAGCAACTGAGATTCTATGATTGTTCTTTCAGCTCCCTAATCACAATAAAAGATGCTTTAGAATTTTGTGCCTTGCTCAAATAATTAGAAAGCATTTGTTACCTCTTTCTTCCTAATCTTCCTCTCTCACATTCTATAATGTGCCTACATTTGTGCTTACGCCCTTTAGCACCTCTCGGGCTTCTACCTTTATTGGTACCCAATTATTAGGCTTACTCCCGCTTCTACTCTACCCTCGCCTAATCGCCCCTTGACTTGGGTGCATTTAGAGGCCACATGTCCTACCTCCACATGTATAACAAGTTCTAGCATTTTGAACACTTGGGCAATTAAATTTTAGATGTCCCATTTCCCCACAACCAGCATGGACCAACTGCCACTTTGTCATTGTTGTGGCTTTTCCCTTTTTTACAAACTAAACACCTCTCAGATTCTTTCATCATCATCATCATTTTCATTTCAACCACGCATTTTTGTTCTATTTCTCGCTCTGTAACTGCCACCTCCCCTAGTTCCTCGCAACCTATCGTGGCTAAGGTTCCATAGTTATTAGCAAACATTTTAGAAATAGCCAAAATTTGATGGCTTTACCGACATTGTTACCCCCAAATACCTAACCGCATAAAAGAGAGCTCAAACCGGTGGGGAACATTGTGGCTGATCTTATATCTTATCATCAAATCTCATTTTTCCATTTCCTTTCTAGAACATCTATCCTGCGGAGGAGCTCTTTGTTTGATATGTTTTAATTAAATACCTCCATGCATCCCTAGGACTCCTCGTGATCCCTTAGCTTAAGACATTATGCTTGTTGCAACTTTGCACATAATTATGGCTATTTTAGCCCTGAATTCTATTTTCAAGTCATCACTTGTCCCATCACAGCTTGACACTTTAATTTTGATTTTGCAGTGAGGACTCTGACTTTGCTGTTGAATTTTCTCCTACTGCTGAACTACTTATTTCATCATCAACATTAATTATATACCATAATCCCTCAAATTGCAGGACCTCCTTAATTCTCTCTTTCCATATTTGAAAACCTCCAACTCCCTAAAACACTTCAACTAGGCTTAAAAGTGTAGCTCCAAACCGTGTGGACATCACAAGCAATTATTCAAATAAAACCTAATATGAACAGTGAAATAATCATAAATGTAATTTCGAATCCTTTAACTGATCATTCCTGGATCAACTGGTGATATCCGCATAAGACGAATTTCTCCTTAAGTATGCTTAGGGATCACCGCTTTCTAGCAATCCCATAATCTTACCCTTTGGTTGAGCAGGTCGGCAGCTAAATCTCAATGTTTGAATCCACCTGGCCGGGAACACTGTTCACCGAGCTAGGATTTAGGGTTCACTCTAAATAACTTCAATGTGATAATGTAAACCATTTCGTTTGATTTTCATTTTACTGGCTCTGTTGTTATTTGATATGGGGCATAGCCCCTGAGTCCTGCTTGGGCTTATGCTAGCTTGTTTTGTTCTCGGTATTGAGACTTGTTAGGGGGCACAGTCCCCGAGTTCTGTTAGGGCTCATGCCCTCTTTTTTTGTTCTGGTCCCATAACCCGATTGGGTTCTCGTGGACGTTAAAAACTCTTATCTTATCTTAACTTCATTAAAATATTCAATGAACTCATAACCATATAATTTGGCATCAATGTCTATATTCTTCATAAATGCAGTCCCATTTACAACCACAACAATAAAATAAAATAAACAAATAAGCAAATTACGGTCTAAAAAGGCTAGTCTCGCCATTTAGCACAATTACAATCATCAAGATCTCTTATATTAGAACATGAATGTAGACTTATATTAAAATATTATAGAATTTATTCTATCACTTTCTTTATGGTTGTGGTTTTTGGGTTGCCCAAAGGGCAAATCCTAGGCTGGGTGGTGAGGAATGCAGAATATGCAATGAATATCCTCAATGGAAGGCCGAGATTTGTGGAGGGTGGAATCTGGTTAGAATATACTGAATGGATGGCCAGAGATAGTAGCAAAATAAAAAGATATTGTTGTTGCATCTTGTTTCTAAATCGAGCTCATGTGAATATCTTGAGGAGTGCCAGTTTACATGAAATCAGCTCCCAGATTCTCGATCCAAACCTCTTCTTTTATATCGGTTTCCCAGTTTTTTCCCTGATTAGGAGTTGAGATCTGACCTCGGATCTCTGTCTCGGCTGGCACTTGCTATCGGATTGCATCAAGGGCAAATTAGGGATGCAACTTTGGAATCTGCTTTGTTGGAGCGGTCTTGCAGGCAGGAGGTCGGATCGTTGCATGGCTAGCCTGGCATACACAGGTTGCAGGCGACTAGAGAGTTGCCCTTCAAATCCAGGGGGTCGGCCCCTTCCAATCATCCATTTCCAATCCTTCATCTGTTGATTTTCCTTATGGTTCAATTTACACTTAGATCTTTTTGTTGCCATAGGTTTATTTAGCATATTCTTTTTCAGTCTCTGAGTGGATCAGGGCTCGAGAGGGCAACCCACTATAGGACAACACCTTATTCTTGTGGTTTGTAGACCCTCACTAATAGGAGACTCCATGGAATCTCCCAGATCTGATGTTAGTGTTTTTCCATGCTTTAAACTTCTTGCTCAGATCAATGGTGTAAAAAGACCACTGCGTGCAATATTTTATGCTCTCCTAGCCTCCAGATGCAGCATGGATCTCCCATGGAGCAAAGACTAGCATCGTTGTTGCACAAGCTTTTCGAGCGAGCTTTAAACAGAACTTGCCATTGACTTCATCTTTGGATTCTAAGCTTGTAGTATTTGATTCCCACCCAGATTCTTTGCCCACCATAGACTTATCACTTTTAGATCCTTTTGAAGAGATCCCCCACTGGGAATAATCTATTGAAGCGGTTCTCAAATAGCCGAATGTGGCCAATCTGCAAGTTCGGGCAAGATTTCCCCTTCTAAATTATTTTCCAAAGATGAAGCTCACATCCAGAGACCAGACCAGGACCACCATGGGCAACAATGAAGGTATCAAGCATCCCATTTACGTACGTGCTTGACTCCACAAGAATCGGCATGCAGGTCATGGTTTGGAGATCTGTCTTCAACCCAACAACACTTTCTAAATGTCGCCCAAAAAATGCTTTCAACCATTGAGGGAACAAGCACGAAAACAACACTCAAGAAATTAAGCTGCTCAAATTTGGTATCAAGCTCCTCAATACCCATATTTATACAACTTATCCTTATTGCTCTATCCTTATTGCTTTTTTTTTTATCATTGGATCGAAGCATTATTCGTGAATAATATGCTAAATCAAGGGGTCGGAATTTACATTATCAGACCCATCGATGCGCCATGCTAATCTCCATACACGCTATTATAATGTGATATACATACATCATATACTTGAATCTATACACATAAGAAATGGAATATATACTACTATGCGATTCACAAAACACGAGATAAGAACAAAGAAGCTATCTGGGCTAATGCATAAAAACTTTGAATTGAAGAAATAAGAACAAATAACAACAATCCCCTGAAACCATAGCCATGGCTAGAAACCTAGCCATAGCTGGAGTACTCATAGCTATCCAAACTCTCGTGAAGCCAAGCTTTGTGCAGCCTCCCGCTTTACACCACCACCTCGCTTTATGTCAGCAAGCCGGGACTTCACTGATCTTCCATCATCTCATGTGCCCGTACCCAGCCCACCATGTCGGATCGCGGGCTACTCAACAAAAAGCAAACCCAATTCAAAGATAGCTAACTACCAATCTTCCTCGCTCCCCTCAAGCCCCCGAGGTTGGTTTCTTCAGTAAGCTTGTGACTAGAAGATAATTTGCTACCCAAAGGCTAGAAGTGCAAAAAGCCATGCAATAAGACCTAAGCTAGGCAGCAAAGAATAAATTTCAGGCTTTCAATCCAAGAGAGATTGAAGCCACTCCAAGCACACCGCAGCAAATGTACTTTCTCCCCCGCTTCTTCCCAGCCTTCTCCCGCCCTCGCTTCTCCCGTCATTTCACTGCTTCTCACAAAAGTTACAAGCTTTCACCGGGACGCTTTCAGTGCAGAAATTCGTCCCGCCATGTCTGGCCTGGCCTTTCTCCCGCCCCATTATTGAATGGACGGTACCGCCACTCTATTAACCGCCAATTTCTTCTACCAAAACCCTAACATTTTCGCCAAACCACTAACAAAATCATACTAAAATAAGACTCGACTTCTTCCGCCAAACCACTGCCAAAATCATAGGAAAAGAAAATTTGGGAACCTTATTCAAGTAGAATACCATATCAAAATTTTACTCCCAGCCTTTACGTGAATACCCTCCCACAATACAAAGGTGATTGTGTAAATTCTAAAGAACGTAAACCACCGTTTGATGAAATTCTTGAAATATTCCCTATTTCTTTATTTCGGGGAACCATGGTTTCACTGCCCAAAGCGTGGGCGTACGCTTTGAAATCTTCACCTCGAGCTAATTCTTAATCTATTCGCTGCCTTCCATCCTCGCCCATGTCTCCGGCCTCGGGCCATATAGCCGGGTAAACGCCAAGTTCCATGTCAAGGGCTATAGCCATGGCGCCGCCAAGGCTCGATGCGTCTGAAAGTTAGCCGACCATGGACTATGCAGTTCTTCCCATCTTGCTTCCTGCAAAAGCTCGGATAATGGAGATAAGCTTGAACGATTTTGAATATCCTTGTTCTTGAGCCCTTGTTTTTGTAGATCCATCAAGCTTTTGCCAATCCCCAAACTCTCAACTCATATGTTCGTGAACATCAGAACTTAGATCCCCTGTCCTTGCTCTCGCTTTGCCGCTTTTTGGTAGTAGTAGTAGGGGCATCGGATTCAGAGCAGGCTAACTCCATGTCATAACTTACAAGGGCAATGCTAGCCTTGTGTATAAACTTGTTTCTGAATTTAGCACACAAATCCCTGTAAACACACACAAATTAGCTCTTTGAGCAGAAGAATCGAGCTTTATTGCAGGCCAAGCACGGAATTTCACCAAATGGAGGCTTACATTTAGGAGCCTGCAACCAGGAGATTACAATCCATCAGAAATGGGGAGTTCACCCACACAGGGCCAGGAGAAATTTGAATTACATGTGGAACAGTTCCATCAACCCGAAGATTAAAGCCTTCATGTGGCAACTATGACATAAAAGCTTGGCAACCAACAGTAAGAAATTATCAATGGCTAACTCTGATGTTTGTGACAAGTGTCTGAATGCTAAGGAGGATGAGAATCATCTGTTCAGGCAATGCAAGTGGTCGGAATGGATACTAGAGCTCACTTCTAATATTTTTTGGGTTTAGACCCGGTTGCTTTAAATGAAACTGACTTCTTTATGCCTTCAAAGTCTTGTGACTGGAGGATATATATTCTCTTTTGAAGAATTTGGAAAGGAAGAAATGCCTTCATTTTCAACTGTGAAATCATTCCCCCTGAAGGGATAATTAAGCAGGTTCAATATGATATTAACTGGATTCATGAGACTAACAGTTAATTGGGTTTGCATTTTTAGATGTACTGTTCATGATGATGAGGAAACTCAAATGGAGGAGGGTCAATCTCAGGGCCAATACCGAATGGATGAAGCTTTTTGGAGCAGCCAACATTTTGGAGCATGATAATACATGTGCATGTGGTTGCTGCTGTGACCAGAATTATAATGTTCGAAGAGAGCTCCTGTAAGGCAGATTTAACATGGCTATGGTAAAGCTCTGTATGTGCATCTACTGCAACATCCATATGGTGGCAAAGGGGAAGGCAAGGCAATGTAGGAACTTCAACCTCAAGTCATATCATTAGATCCCCTTTCCTGGAAAAGGGAAAATGGATTAATTTTTTATATTCTGCTATCCTGCACCTTTTTCTAAGTTCAAGTTTGATTATAACCCTTGAAGAACATTTTATATATAGGGTTACACTTCCCTTGCAAAAAGTGGTTTTTGTAATATTTTCTAAACGTATAATATATATAAATATATAGACAGCCTTCCAAAAAAAAAAAAAACCTTTTTACAGTCTGTTTCCAGACTCCCAACCTTAATATTTCTTTCAGAAATACCAAGTTTGCAATTAGCAGCCCTAGAAATTTTACAGGATTCGATTTCTAGGCCAAGGATAAAGTTAAAACAATTTCATGTTGCAAAGACAAATAAATTGTAATTTCTATTTCAATAATCAAATATACATATCCAAGATTTGGTCATAACTATAATGATATAAATTTCTGAAAATACTATCACAGTTTTACATACATTATTCTTCATAATTTTCAGAAATGTAGAATTCCAGATGGAACGAGCTTACTTGATATCTTGAAATATACAACCATAGCTTAAAAAACATCAAAGCTTGGAGCAAGAAAACCTGGTTACCTGCAGTTAAACAGGGGCAAAAGTATGCTGGTGGGTATCAAAAGCAAACGTCCGGACACATGCTGACAGCACTCATATAGCACCCCATATGGCAGCTTGTTTAAGGTGTTACTGGTACTAGCACATGGTAATTAGGTAATCAATAGAAATATGTAACAACTCCAATTAATAACAAGTGGAATACTATGATAGAATAGTACATCCAGGGTGCTGATCTAAGTGCTGGGGCCGCGTTTTTTTGATACCCACCAGCATACTTTTGCCCACAGCCAAATATTAGCCAGGGTAGGGTAATTAAGGCAGAACTGACAGGTAAGCTATAGGTTTTCTTGGGTTTATCCCCTTCACCAAGCCACAATGCCTGACGACATGTACATGTTAAATTTTAAGGATCTGGTCTGTTCATCCTGTCTACTTTCACTGGGTTTAATTTGGGTCACTTCTATAATTAATACATAGATCCCCATAACTATATAAGATGAACTCCCTTACCATGGAGTCATCATGCTTTCAATCTTTATAGTTTCTACCTTAAGTTGAAAGTAAACCAGCAAGCACTCTGCCCTTATACAGAATCGGTTATACCTCAAGTTTATGAATGGATATATCTGCAAACACTTGTAAATCTACCTATTAATTGTTTTGTTATCCTATGTGGTGTGAAACTCATGGAGCATCCCCCTTCATGCATATGTTATTTAAGAAGTTTCACAAGTTTTATCATTCCTTTTAATCATACAACAAATCAGTAAACCAGCATTAGTTCTACTCATATTTTTTCCATTTTCCAGTATTTTGGATCACGAATTTTCATGCAAAGCAGCGCCCACTAACTGGTATACAGCAAAGCTAACCATTAATCATGCAGATCTCATGAAGTGCCTTTTTATGCATAGGTTAATCCTGCAGCTCTCAGATATTCCCTAAGATCCACATTCCTTCTTATGCATTTACCTAGTTTTATTCACATTAGTTCTCAAATCATTTATCAGATCCTATAATTAGAAAGGCATATATTTATCCTGGACATTACTCATGCATCATGTATCTTAACATATCCTTCCAATGCAAGATCCATTTATCTAGTTTCAAAATTATCATACCAGCTTTCTTTCTTAAACACATTCATAAAATATGCAAATATGAAACAAGAACCTGAATGTGATTCGCATTGTGCAGATCTCCCAAATGCATAGCTGCAGTTGTTGCCATGTTCAAAGCTTCGGCCTCCTTAAGAGTTGTGATAGGATCTGCATCTCTGGCTTTCTCTTTCACCATATCCTCAATTTTTCCATCCTTAGCAGCAGCATTACTCACATCTTTAGATCCATTGGACTGGTTTCTGCTATTCTCACCAGCAGGCCCTTTAGCAGCCCTCCTGAAATCAAATAATTTCTTACTCTTGGGACCTGCTGTCTTCTCAAATTCTAACCTCTTTCTGGTGGCCATGTTCAGGTCACCTTTCTTCCTACCCATCAACCAAATGCTACACAAGATACAGCATTCTTCAGTCGTATAGCAGAAGCCTAGGCCCCCCTTCCAAATGAAATTCGCTGTGTCCATTATTTATGCAGTGTCTTGGTGTGTACCTAAACAATTCAGCTTTATTTCGGTCGTGTCCTTAGACTTCCGACCTCCTGGATATATCTAATCTTGAAAATAGACAAGAACATTTTCCAGGCTGTAGATGGAGAGCCCGCCCACGCTGATCTGCCACCGTCCCTTGCCAAACGGCCATGGTCGATGACGGCGCATAGTTGTTAGAAAACCCTAAGGTAAATATTGCATGTATACAAAATAAGAAAAACAATATTTCCCCATTTCGATCATGATGTTCAAGGTGTTGTTAAAGACTTAACATAGTATACCTTTGCTTCCATCCATTTGTGTATATCCATTGGTCTGGTCACTCTTTTTCTCATCAGCACTGCTTCATCAGTACTTTCCCAAGGCATTTAGACGGAGTGTCTGCACTGACTCACCTGCAACCATTCCTTGTAAATGGTTCTGGTAGATGTCGTTCCCCTGTATTGGCTGTTAGAAAGACCTAACCCAACTATTGCATGCAATCAAATAATTGTAAAAATACTCATTCATTCTTATTACAATGTTTAATATGTAGTCTAGGCAATACCCTAGAACATTTATGCACCAATCCACTTGTGCAAGTCTCATAATTCCCTATGTATCAGGATAACATCTACAATGCAAACTTTTATAATAAAAAAAAAAAAAAACCTTTAACTGGCTCATCCGGTCAATTATCATCTGTTATAGACCTTGAAGGTGTAAATAACAGATTCATTTGGTGTTCTTAAACATATTTCGTGTCTATGTTTGGAAGCCGACATGGTACCTTGTTTATGCTACTGTAAAATAATTAGGTCCATACCAATTAGCCTTTTTATTCCGCTTTTACTTCTATAAAAGAAATGCAAAATCTGGATCCATTATTTATGTAATCACCGATATTCATTCCATAATCCATCAATTTAAGCATATCTAATCTTACATTAAATTCTTTCTCGTCAATACAACCCGTGCTCAAGTCTCACAAGCAGATAATAAATCATACCGTAAGCAAAAAGTGTACAGATCATGATGTTTACCATGTGTTTGCTGTCATAAATCATAACTCTTACATGTCTTTAACCAATCATTACAATGTACCATCCTTTGACATCCCAAATACTTGTCCAACTAGAACAGAATATTGAGTATAGAGCAGCAGCTGCTACTCCGCAGAGGAACCAAAGGACGCTTAGCCTTAATCGTAAGAGCCTAAGCCACAGCAGGTAAGGTGCTGCTCTTTTGAGGTTATCCCCCTTCACTATAACAATATTCAAGCCAAATGCAAAATGAAAGGATCTCTATTAGTAGCCTAGCTAGTTAGATCTGTGAACAAACTTTATCTAACATCCATCCTAGTCTATGGATGTTTTTTACATCAGATCTAATTCTATCAGATCTAAGTCTGAAATTACTGTCATACTAATGTCTACCACAAATCAGCTGTTACAATCATAGATGTATTTCATTTTCCTGTTTTAAAATCTTATGGCTAAATGCTTCTATTAACCTTATTTATCCTCAAGCATTTTTATCAACATAGACAAAAGAAAAGGGTTCAGAAAACAGAGATCCCAACCCTGCTGCATCAAAACCAAGATCAGAGGCACTTTCTATCACCCTGCCAAGTCTCTTACCAATTCCACGAAAAAATTATAATTATAATGCTAGAAGAAGATACAAGTATTAGCATCCCTGGTCACCAGCCATTAATAGTAGACAAATATCATTCCAGATCTAGGATTAGCTCATGGGCAGTAAGACTCACAGCTATTCCTCCTATTCATTCCCTTATTCTCTACAATCAGAAGTTAAAAGACAAATATAATCCATCATTTAATGCTGCAATATGCAAATATTTACTAGTATTAACTATAAGCATTCAAAACTTAGCCCAGCCAAACCTTAGAAGACCGCCCCATGGCATTAAGATTTTCAGGTTGAGCTGCTCCATTTGAACTGCCTGCAACTCCATTGTTGTATGTGAAATCATCCATTGTATCCTTATATGAAGACTTGCCATTGTCTTCCCTTTCAGCTTGAACCCCTTTGCCAATAGCCCTGCTATCCGACCCAAAATCATTCAGCTTATCCACTTCAAGATCATCTCCATTTCCAAAATCGTTAGCCACACTTGCTGTAGGAGCAACTGCAGAGTTATGATATTGATATATCTTCTTTCCTCCACTTCCTTTCAACTTTTCTTCAGCTAACCTCTTCTTAGTGGCATTATTCAGATCCCCTTTCTTTCTGCCCATTGATAGGGCCTGTATGATCTGCCAGCAAGAACACAAAGCAATTCTAGACTCTACCATCTCTTGAAGAATCGAAAGCCTTATAAGGAAAGTGCCTGTCCTTAATACCGACTGTTCTAGCCTGATTGGCATCATGCTTTAGCATGCCCTCAGCTTTTCCGATCACTTCCGCTGATCTCATCTCATCTTGTGATCGTTGCCATGATTTCCCTGCCAGGTAATTTCTGTGCCCTAAAAAAACCTTTTACGTTAGCATAATGTTAACTTAATATTTTGCCTATTTTGGCATAAAATGCTTCTAAGGTGTCACGGCAACAAAATGTCCCAAAGACACAAAATGAACCAATTATCCCATTTTATTCTTCCAAAATATTTTTTCCACTTACCTTTATAATTAACATCCATTCAGCTTATACATTGTCTTAGAGTCATATGCCCTTGTCCCTCCATATTTACCTTGTCCATCAAGCCCTCTGGTTTACTAGTTTGAGTAAATATACTCATACTGGTTTGAGTATATTTCTTGTCTATCACTTCCAAGTAATGTAAACCTTACATTTTGCCCTTTACGGCATTATTTGCTTACATTATGCCAAAGCCAAGTATTGTCTTAAGAAATAAACCAATTAAACTATACAATGTTATCCTTATATTTACCATTAATTTGTACAATGTTCATGGACCATACAACTTGTTACCATGTCGTCATGTCTTTGTAGATTAACCCTGTCCACTTTGAGAGCATAAAGCCATTTACAATCGGGGGTGCATATTCATACTCTGGGCAGGACGAGGGCAAATGGTGTAGAGCCCTCATAATTAGATTTTGGACGTAAACTTTCCTTTACTACTTAATTGCTATTTGCTTTGGCTCTTGCTACTGGTCGGATCCTCACCGGAGCTCTTGAACTGGTGGCATCGCCATAGGCAAGGCGATGGCAAAGGCGATGGCAAATTAGGGTTCTTCAATCTCGTGAATGACTTAAGTTCAAGACATTGTGGCCCCGTGCGGTGGCCGCCTACATGAAGAATCAAGGATTTGATTTTGTTAAGGGGTGGCATTTTTCTTTCCTCGAGGATTGGCCTAGATTTTTTATTCAAAGTTTACTTGATATTCTACTTATACTCTAGATCCGAGATGTCCTTGGCCTCGCTTCCGAGGATATACTCGTAATATCCCGCCTGCATTAGGATGAGGACTCCTAAAGATCTTGCAAGAATGGTTTGTGTGGTCGCAGATTTTCCATCCGTTCGTGAGCATTTGTCGGAAAAATTATTGCCAAGGTAATTCCTACCATAGTTGATGATCTTTACAAACTACTAGAACATGTTGCAATAAGCTTCGTGAGCCTGGTGGTTGGGGATTGTTGTATAAGCTTGTTCATTGTTGCCCCGGCTAAGAAGGCCGGGGTCTTGCTAGATAGTCAGATTTTAGCGCCTCAGAAAGAGAGCTAGGTTGTACCTTGAAATTACATGGTAGAGGAGGGATCAACTAGTAAGCATTATTGAAAGTAATGCCCAGAGACATCTCACAGACTTTGGAAGAGGTTTCGCGGATAAATAATCCAGCTCATGATTGTGTATCATAAGTTCTTGCACAATAAATAAAGAAGGTCGCCCAAAGGCTTAAATAAGCAAGGGAAGGAACAGAATCAAATGCAAGTTACTTATTGTCTCAGACAAAAAAATACACATGCCCTCTCTTACAGGGAAATTATTAGGGACATGCCATTCTAGTCCTTTAAGCATGGTCTCAAATACACCACCGTGAGGGACTCCCATCTAGCAAAGAGTATGCTTTCTAGAGAACAGGCACCAAGCTTTACATATGTGTTTAGAGCGCATAAACTTGTATATATATATGTAGTTGGCCAGATGCACGAGATAGAGATGAGAAAAAGAATTATGAGCTTTTTCGAGGATTTTCCGTAACTTCAAAGGATCTCAGGTTTGAGAAATTTGAGAGATTTGAAGGGCTAAGAAAGCTGGATAATGTGATGTGCTTTATTGCGTACTGCTTCAACATGGGATATGGTTACAACCTTCTCGCTTGAGAAGACTTTGAATATCGCGATGATGGAGAACCATATATTCGGAAAGCATATGTGTGTGAAATGGCCATGTTGTTGGTGATTCTCAACCGCCTGCCTACAATTCTATCCAGAACCATGCAAAGAACTCACAGTAAAGTATGGCCAACATTTCTTGGCTTTGGCCCCGCAGCCTTTAGAAGTTCGATATGCTTCTCGATTTTGGAGGATCCTTGTTGGTTTTAAACATTTGCGTCGCTTTTGCCATCGCCATCAGAAAAAGAAATGTTTGCTAAGGTTACTTTCTTGCCTATCCCTTTGAAACTTTGGGGTGATTGGAGTATTCTTAGTCATAATGCGTATATATTTCCTAAAGTGCAAATGGCATTCCTTACTAAGCTGTTCAAAAATGCGACTCTGCATTAATGCATATGGTATAATGGATAAATTGGGGAGCAGGTTTTGTTTCTAAGCTATAAATTATAGATTGGCATTAACCGGATGAAGAGCAAAAGATAGTGGTAATCGGGTCGATAATTCCGTGATATGCATAATCATGACTTTGTATTCATGAAGTGTCCTCCTCGAAAAACGCTGGCAAAATGATATACCCAATATAGCAAGAGATAGATTTTCCCGTATTCTTGGCGATGAACAAATATTATGAACAGGTACCTTTTAAAGATATGCCTTTGATAACGGCCGCAAGTAAATGCGCGGTGGTAACTTTGATATCGTGAGTATATAAATTGTGCAATATTGGATACCATTTGGGTATCGCGATAATATCCCGAGCATTTCAAAAAGTAATTCAATAGCGTTGCGGTGTTGCAGCCTTAAAGCTTGGAGAACCAGGCGCGGTCTTCCACTAAGGGAAGCAATGTTTTGCCGAGCATCACATGGACGCCTCTATATATCCTGGGTTGATATCATTAATTTGAGCTGCTGTCTAGGTGGTATTTTGAACATTGAAACATTTATTGGATTTTACCCATGAGTGGTCCTTGTACACCGATTGTAGATTGCACTCTTTTATTATGCGCAATCAGCCATTGAGGCTTTTATGTCAAGCAAGGCCCTTAGGAGCATTAGGGCTAGAGACATATGTTTAGGAAACAATATATTTCTTGTGTGAGACTTTATGTCAAGCACGGGCCATAGGAGCACGCTAGGGAACATGATAGCTATGGCGACTTTAAGAGCAATGATTCAGGAATACAAATAGAAAATAGGGGTCGTGATAGGCAAGGCAAATTCATTTGAGTAAAGGTGGACGGAATAAGTTACTGACAGAGGTTCTCACCAGACACCGGGGATAGCGAGGGCTGACCCACTAACCGTAATCCCACCACTATAAACTCAAACCACCACGAACAACAAAAAATTTGTCCATCATTTAATAACAAACAAAGCATGAAAGGACACAATGTAATAGTTTTGCCGGGCTTATAGCATATGCATTTTCTTGTTTTGTATTCTTAGTATAGGCTAGGAAGTGACATGCATGGATCAGTCTTGTCTTTGTCGAGATACAGGTTCCTTCATTGCATAGATGCATATAGTCATTGTTTATCCGGGCCTTTGACATGTCAAGTCATATGGAAAGTGGATCAGCTTATATGAATTCATGGCCGCTGTAGTTCGTTGCCTAGTGCATATGGTGATGGTCGGGTCTAACTGGATGTATAAGCTTAAGTGCTGGTATCGAAAATCACGAGCTTTAGATAATAGAGTGGGTATGCCGCTAGTTTAAAGATGCTAGTACCATAATATGTATGTAGTAGAGGACAAAATCGTTTTAGAAGTCAATGCTTCTGTTTTGGATAATTTACATGCCGACAATACTTGACCCGCTTAGGATGGTTAGAGTGGCTTTGCCCCGCTCTATCCTAGTGTATGCTGTTAGGAGTGGCACAACCCTAAAGAAATTTTGGGCACGACGTGTGGTTCTACCTCATGCCAAACGTAAGTTTGTTAGAGCGTTTGGCCCCATCAATCCTTACGCCAATATATAGAACTCCGCTAGAGCCGCTATGCCCGGCCGGGCCTCTATCAAACCACAAGCCGCGAGTGGCTTAGCCAGCCCCACGCGATTCAATGCTTAACAAAAACGGTCACCAATTATAAAGAAATAATCGAGATCTACTTGAAAGTTGAGTCATCCTCAATTCAAAGATTGGCAAAGATATATAAAAGCAGAAAAATATGTTTTATACATATTTCTAAAAACATATTTTGGAAGTATAAAGAGATTGATATATGTAAAAGATTGATTCAGATATAAAGAGAAGGGAGATAGAGGAAGCAAATGTATCACGTGATATCTAGGTTATGATGCACATGGTACGTGAAGCGGGCCAAAGGAGCTAACGCATTCCAATCAGCTATAGGTGGAAGTTACTTTAATACGAAAACTCTCAGAATAAGCCTAATAACCTACTGGGATTTTCATCAAATGCTACCTATTTAGTGCAGCTGACAGCCACCACCACCCAAATAACGGAAAGCGGTGGCATGGGGCCGTGCTTAATGGTAAAAGAAACCGGAAAGCAGAAGGAATTTTTAGACAATGGCAGGTAATGCATGTGAATTGTGGTAAGGACAAACATCGCCACTCCATACCATGGTCCAAACGTGGCAAAGGGCCGGCGGAAGTGAGAGCATGGAGAGAACCATAAGATAATACCCGCCGTGACAACGCCGAGACATCCATGGGAAACTGCCCAAAGATTGCAATCACCGAATCAGCAAAATCACATCCTTGAAGTAATCGGATGGTTCAGAGAGGGTGGGTAACACATGGACTGTGAAAGTGATGGACTAAACCTCGAAGTAACCCCGATAGAAGAAGAGCAAGGAATGAGGATTGATGACATAGCGACAAGAGCATGGCCGCAGAGACATACAGACCCAAGATGACTGCTCTGCATAAGTTTTTAATCCGCATCATCAGAGTGGGATACCAGTGTACCGATAACATACTGGGAATAAATGTAAGGGACATACCGGCCGATCTGATGGGAAGCCACGATCTAAGAATCGAAAAGGATGATGGAGAGGGATAGACAAGGAGGATAGATATAATATGTGATGTGGGAATAGAGGATGAAAACCATATGATTAACGACGCCCGATCTATGTAGGGACACAACAAAGTATGTATATAGAAATATAAAGTGGGGAACCAACTAATGATGATGAAGATGATTTGAATCGCTACGGATCCGGGCAAGATGCGATCCAAAGAATGATGACCGACACGTAGAGGTACACGTTGAAAGAGGGCTTGTAATATGATCCTCAGACAATAATGGTCATATAGCCCCACGACAAATTGCTCAGCCTAAAAGCTGATTGATAACGACGATCACCGCACTCCGCCAAGAAGCCGGTGGGTAAAGCGTACCGTATTAAAGGAAAAAGTCACCAAAAGGCTTACATTAAACAAATGGATGTGCTAGTAGCACCCTTGTAGGAGTCACCATACACAAGTCCAGGGCCTTACGCACAAAGGACATAAATGTATTCTATTCATTCTATTAAAAAATGTTTGAGCCTCGGCCACATCGGTTTTGGGCCTCGCCATGATCACGGGAACCACCCTAACCAAAGAAAGTTCCTAAGCACTAAAGTTTGGGGTAGTTTTAATTCTCGCTTATATCAGTCTAATCCTAGAGTGCCATGTGTCCATCACTCTTTCTCGGAATTGTTCTTTTAGTTACATTCTTTAATTTCATTTGTTACTAATATTCTGCTTGCAGCTAATTAATGAAAACACAATGTAGACAAACATAGATCTATTCAATACAGAGAATGTGTTCCAAAACAGCAAAATAGCTTCTGAAACAACAATTCTTCCATCCTGATTTTGAAAGACAACAACTTCATGGTACTGCAGAGCTTCAAGCTTCTAAACTTTTCCACCGGAGGAAGCAGCCAACATCTTACCTATTACAAAAATAGGGGGTTCTTCCATTTCTTGTAAATTTTGCAAAGCTTAAGAATCAACATTCAAAGGTATCAAAACGACACTAAAACTCAAAAAAATCAGCATTCAAAGGTAGAAAAATGACACTAAAACTAAAAAAAACTCAAATAACATCATTAATAAACATACCTTGAGGCAAGAACCATTTCCAGATAGCCATTCCCCATCTCCAAAGGCCGGATTTACCAAAAAACTCAAAAAAGCTTTAGAAATCTCTGTTTATCATGAGTTTTAGCCAATCTTGCGAAAAACAGACCGATCTTGCACCACATCTTCGAAAAAATTATTCCACAAACATCCCTAAAACTCCTAAATTGCCGAATCTAACCTCAAAAGCAACAGCGCCGTTATTCCGACTAAGAATCATCAAAACTTTTGCCGATCTTCAAAAAATCCTTGCAAAAACATCCTTAAAACTCGAAAGACGCCTAATCTAACTTCAAGCTAGCCTAGAAGACAACAGCGCCATCATTCCGGCGCCATAGCCATAAAGTTGAACTGCAAAGAGAGGAAAATGGTCGAAAAATATATTTTATAATGCCCGACACATCAGTTGCCACATCAGAATTAAAACTAAACTTCAGTTACAGGAGTTTCTTTCTACTTTCAATTCCGTCGTGTCAAGCGCGGAGCGTGCTGACGCACGTCGGCATGCCTTCCACGACGAAATTGAAAGTAGAAAAAAAAATCTTGTATACATGAATGTGGACTATTGTCTGCCTGAAGACCATTGAAAGGTCATTTCTAATGTACCAAAAGAGCATCGTAAACCTTATTGCATGTTGAACATGATAACACAGTTGATTGATAAACCTAAGTCACTGCATCGGCTATAAAAGGACCTCCAAAGACCCCACTTTGTGTGGATCTTGTTGAGAGAGCCTCATACAAGATGTGAAAATGATAATATCCTTTGTATTGCAGACAAAAATTACAACTAGGCTACAAATATAATGTTTTCACCCTCAAACCCGATCCCATCATCTTTCTCATCTCCTTCATTTGCATCATCTTCCTCTCCTTCATATTTATCCCCTTCATGCTCATCATAATCATTAGCCATTCCACCGGAAACTCTTTCTTTCCGTTCCCTCTCAGCCTTTAGTTTGTCGAGTAGTGTGAGCACCTAAGATACAAACAAATAAGATTTATGCCTCCCAATAAAGACTCTCGAAGAATGCTTAACACATACCTTGGTGCCCCTTTCTAACGAGTCGTCTTCAATGAAACGTACTTCTGGTGTTAATCTTAACTGCATTCGTTTTCCAAGTTGCATTCTGACATATTTTTCTTTTGATTTCAACCCCTTAAATGCTAGCTCTTGACCCTTCTTATCGCCGAGAATAGATACATATATTTTTGCAACCTGCAGAGAATTGCTTCAGCAACTTAGAATCTTCTTAACAAACAACACTAGCTTGCAGGCAATAATGGTGGGATTTCATGGACGTGTTTTATAGCAAATCTATCTACATAAAAAGATATTAGATGTTTTTAACAACACATCAGTCAACAATTAAGCCGATGCAGTCGATCCTTGCAAAATCGCAGTATACTCTTTTCCTCTCTTCAAAAAAAAGCAGCATACATTTTTCGAGTACAAAAGACAATACAATATTAATGTCCTGTTTTATAGAAAAGGTCTGTTTTGTTAGCATGGTCTTATCCCAAAGGCAAAGTCATTTCCGGCTATAGTCCAGAACAATGATTTACCTAGCAATAAAGATCTTCCAGCAGATAACAGCCAAGTCAATGAACAATGGGGCTGAGGCAACTAACAAACATAGTACCAGCTGGTGGATCGAACAAACATATGATGGATGGCTGAGGTGCATTGCAGACTGACATCATTTGCTCTTCCTCTCGTCATTGGTACCTTGACTGACTGGGTGTTATAAGGTAAAGGAAAAAAGTATTGAAAGTCCCTAGAGATGGGTGCTATATCAGCCTCACATGTTCCCCAACAAATCTTGATTGCAGTTGCCACCCTTTGGAGCTAACCTTAGCCTGAATAGCCCATACAGACAATTTAGGCAACTGCTATTTGATCGGAAGTTTTATGTGCGCCGCCACAAATGGTTCTTGTTCATGCATTACCCACCATCAACATACATACACCTCTTTGTTATTTTCCACATTGAGTCTGGTCTTTTCAAGTGATAATGACTGGAGTCGGGCTTAGCTTTGTTCTATTTCAACGATTTTATGCATATAAATTCTGTACAAGAGTAAAGGGAGGTCAAGACGACTTCATTTTGATTCAAAATCCGCCTGCTACCTAATTTCCAGCATCATATCTGTTAGCATTTAGATATACGTATAGGAGTACTAGCATACTGTACGCTGACGTGGCATACTGTTATAAGCCACGTCCAGCCTCATTTCATTTTAGTGGTTTCTATCAGAGAGATCAGGGAGCTCCATAGTGATTGTATCTTTCTTCATTCTTCTGAATACAGATTAGCTTTCAATATCTTTCGCATTTTGTGAGCAGAATGGGTTCTGGAAAGAAAACAGACGTAACTCCTCAATCGACAATAAACTAGGCATCAGTTCCTCCATTTCTGCTTGACCTAAGCATCAAAGAAACCAAATTTGTTTTCTAGATAATTTTTGGCAGGGCCTTCCTCTACCAGACTGACACAAAGACGCACTTATCTGACCAGGCAATGCTGGCATTTCGAGGAAACGATAGATACATAACAAAATAATCTCCTGAATCATTCTGGATTATCAAGTAGGAACACATTGGATGATAAATTTCAGCAAATGCATGAGAATTAGTGTGTAATATGTGCCTTCATCCTCTTTACTGAAGTGTAGAATTTCAGCTAATGCGTGAGAACTAGTGTAACATGTGCCTTCAGGATCTAGATTCGGATCTGAAGGATAGAATGAAGGAAGCCAGCCTTATCATCATTCTAGTGCAATGGTGTATCCCTTTCAGCTATTGACTGAACACCTCTTCTGAATTTTAAAACTTGCAATCCCTACTCTAGATAAACGGATGGGAATGAGGTGTTAATAGATGAAACGTGCCACATTGCACTTTCCGAACAATAGAAGAGATGAGGTTTTGGGTTGTTTAAAATGACTGTTGAGTAACACATTGGATTGCCAATTACAGAGTTTTAACATGAACTCCATGCCATACATTGCACTATTGTACAAGAGACATCTTAGCAATAATGAAATTTATGCCATAAGAACATGGCATAGATATTGTTCTTAATCGTAATGCTCCTATATTCCTCTTCTTTTCTGAAACCAAAGAAAACCTACATACCTGCAAATCTTTAGAAATGACGACAGAGCTCACTGTTGTTACGGAAGACAGGTACATATCAGCTCCAAACGCAGATTCTGGAAGAATTGCTTGAGACAGAACTTTGTCCCTAACCAGCATATCTCCTACTTCTCGTTCTATCTGTTTGGCCACCATCTGCACCCTTCTGGGATGTGCCATGCATTTAATCTCACGTGTCTTCTGGCGATGACTATCATAGCTATAACATAAAGACAACGAAACCCTACTCTCAAAACACTCTAGTTTTGGCAATTTTCCCCAACGCTCACCTGATTTTTTCCTGGGGAAGCTCCTGGAAGCCCCATTGCATGTAGGAATGGGCAGAATATGTGAAGAAATCTGATTGCGGGTCGTTGCAGGAAGGGATGCGGAGGAGATGGGAAGCAAATGGGGGCGCTGCAGAACTTCCTGCATTCTAATGTATGATGATAGGTTCTGAATACAAGGTAGAGATCACGCCATTTTTTGTCCCTAGTGGGGCAGACCCTCGTTGATGTGAGTTTTTGGCATATTTCACTATAATTTGGTGTAATAATACTTGGGAATATTTCAAAATTGCTCTAAACCGGCAGTTGCCGTAAATTTTCCAGTCACCTTGGGATGCGGCTATGGCGAATGCCAAGAATCTGCGGCAATAAAGGCCATCGCGGTAAATGTCGGACGTGGGCATGTTATAGCCAGCCTTAAATGGCAAAAAATCCACGAAGTCCACAAAAATGCCATGTAATTTTTCTTAGGCGTGGCTATAACATGTTAAAGACACGGAAAAACCATGGATATGCCCGTGGCTATAACATAAAGGCGTCCGATAAATACGGAAAGGACTTTCCTCAAGCCCGAACTAGATGTAGAGAATATATTTTGGTGAAGAGCCTGAAACGGGTTTGCCACTAACTACCAGACCGGCTGATTCGAATATTTATTATCCTTTTTCCGTAATTCAAGCAATACTTAACAAGAGTTTGAAGCCTTTACAAATGACAGCCTGTAACAAACCTATTTTCCTGAAGAGGTACTTAAATAACTGGTCTAAACTGATTTCCTTTGAGGAATGTTGTGCCTCCAGAATCCACCAGGCCACCTGGTTGGTTCCAACATGCCAAGGTGGCTCAAACATGCCACGTGGACTCTAACATGCCAAAATGGCTCAAACATACCATCTAGACTCCAACATGCCAAGGTGGCTCTAAGATTCCAATTCAAACATTAATGGCCTAACAATGCAATTTCTAATGAAATATTTCTTAATAATGGTTAATTGATTTCATGTCTTTTTTTTTATGGTTCAAATGTTGTGTCCTTAGGATCTATCATGTCACCTGGGCTCTAACATGCCACATGGGTCTTAACATACCACACATGTGCTCTAACATGCCTAGGATGTTTCGCAAACACGCCACCTAAGCTCCAAATACTTCAAGCGTGGCCCAACATTCCACTCAACATTAATGGCCTAAAATGCCATTTGTAAAGAAATATTTTCATTGGTTTAATTGTTGCATATTTTATGGTTCAAAATGTTGTGCCCCTCGATTCATCATGCCACCTACTTGGCTCAAACATGTCAAGCAGTGTGTCTTAAATACGCCAAGTGGATCGCATTTCGGTGGCTCTCTAACATGCTACATGGGCTCCAAATTACGCCAAGTTATCTCAAACATACCACTTAGGCTCCAACATGCCACCGCCACCTAGGGTTTCGGAGCATGTCAAGGTGTCTCTAAACATGCCACCTAGGCTCCAGCGCATGCCCTCCCCCTCCCTCCCTCCCTCTCTCTCTCATTTACATGCTTTACAAAATATCCATCTCTCATCCTATATAATGCATTCCTCCTATAAATATAATAATGTATTTTCTCGGGGAGAAGAGGAGTTTAACCACAAGGCTCAGTACCCTGGCTGCCCACCGAGAACAAGTCCCACATCCATCTCGGTAGCGTGACAGGGATAATTCCCTTCATATTTGAATCACCTCCAAAATGTGGATAACGCTTTCCTATTCTGGCCGGTAGGTAGGCTTTGCGGGATATTTCGCTTGTTGTATTTCTTGTATATGGCTGCATTTGTTGGTCATTCTATCATGGATCCAGAATTCTCAAAGATGATTGCCATTCTTTACAGCTCTTAACACACTGGATTTTCATTCCAAAGGTTCCGTTTGTACCATTGAGCTCATTGAGCTTGAAGACCCAATGAATCTAGTTTCGATGGTGATGATTTGTAAGAAAATAATGGTGCTGTTCTATGTGTTTCTAACTTTGATGTTAGCTGGATCCTGTAGTTAGGGAAGGTCATCTAGAAGATCTTGGATTGCTCCTAGGCAAAGAACACAATGGGATAATATAAATAACCATGCATGGAATTGTCTCAGCCTTCCCTTTGAAGATGATATATGCACCCAATTTTACGTAATGAAAAGGGCCAGCTTTTGAGAGACTAGTCGGTTTAGTTGTTCCCCATTCGATTAGGGCCGTAGGTTAAGGTTAGGGTCCTCCGTTGATCCTAGGAAGGTCAAGGCTTGGCGATTTCTTACTTCATTTCACATGCCGACATGCCTTCTGCGTGGGACAGAGGATTTTATGTTGGCAAAGCTACAGAAAGCGTAAATCCCATATTATAAAACCGGGTATGGCCGGGTCCGTCTCACCGGATCGACGTCAGATCGCGCCATCAAACCTCAGCGGCCACGGACGGGTCCGTGATTTGTTTGTTTGTCAGCTTTGCCTTATCAACGGGTTAGATTGTGCAATATGGCATGTCTCGAAACCAAAGGGTGTGACCAAAGGGTGTGACGTCTAGGCTAAAATGTAAATATTGGGTCAGCCGCTCTCAGAACTACTTTGTTGCAACTCCTAATTCAAGGGCCAATATGAGCGCCTAAATTAATGGCAAAGAGCCTTTCCAAGCAGAACACGACTTCGTAAGCCCTTTGTTTCCGGCTTAAATTTTGTCCTTCATGTTTTCCTTTTTATTTCATGCCCATAATCATGGAGGGAGTTTGTTGAGCTCCTTTGAGACCAGAGCCGAGCAGACTATTGTGAAAGGCTTGCAAATCGCCCTGGTGGCCATTTGTCTTAACTGCAATGATAGGGTGAACATCCAAAGGCGCATTTGAACACAATCATATTTCCGGGCCCTAAATCATACAACCTTTTCGTGCTCCTGTGATTCCGCCTACTAGTCCCTTAGTAAACCACTCATCATAGAACCTTTTGTTCCTTAAGGCCCAAATGGACAGATTGGAATGGACTAAGGCCTTGGCCCACTAAGGCCACAAAAAAGAAGGAAAACCATGAGATTTGGGTATTTTGGTAAAGTCCCCTTCCAAGATGCAATCACAGCCTTCGCACAAAATTAACTTGATCCCCGTTTTCGACATAGTCACCCAATCGAGGGGAAGATCAAATATATATAGAATGACCTATGTTGAAGAATCTTTCTCCATTTTCTTCATTGAGAACATGTGAATCAAGAGGGTGTGGAGAGGCACTACAACAACTTTGATCAACAAATTTCATTTTTATCATTGCACTTCCTTTGTTGTTTTCAATAGGTCCGGTGGGTGTAGCCGCCTATGAGCAAAGGGAGGAGAGAATTGGATTTTTAGAGAAGGCAAGAACTAAAACGTTGTTCACATTATATATACGGGTTTTCCTCGCCATGTTGATATAACTTATTCTCAGCCAAGTGCATACATTAGAGACGCTAAGGTAGCTTCAGCCTTTACATCAGCGCTAAGTGTATAGGATAGCCCATATATTCTTCGTGCATTATGCCACCGGGATATTCATTTGAGCTAGAGTAAAACTTTGTTAGAATTGATGCAACTCCCAACAAGTGCATACATTAGAGTGTTCGTCTAACTTCAGCTCTAACAAGATTCTATGGATTGCCATTTATGCCTTTGGAGCATGACCTTGCATCTCTACCGCCCTCAGAATGCAAGGCTCGCATTTAAACGCCCGCTGCAGTGACATGCATAAACAACACAGTCAACAAAGTAGAAAGAATGTGCCATGCCGACATTCGCTTTTTGATTCCATTACTTGCACGGCTAACTCCGTGACATATTTGTTTGCTTTCTCGCTTGATTTGCTGTTGTTTCCCTATGGCAAAGGGACCATACACCAAGTTAAATACATGCATTTGCATCTTCCGTCCCATCATTACAGACCTTTTGCATTTCCTTATGAGTAACTGAATAGCAGAATTCCATGACCTTTCAGTCATGGACAAAGCATAAGAATGTCAAGCAGATTTTTAAGTGTCTGAGATATTCTCTCTTAGAGAAAGTATTTTTTTCCAAAGCATTTTTCAATTATCATGCTATGTTTAATGAGAGTAGAATATATTCTTATCTTGGGCTTATTACTTTCTTCTTTTATTGTTGATCTTAGCAGGCTGTGGTAACATAAGTAATGCGTGCCAAGTTTTTTACAAGGCTGGCCATGTTGATATCCTGCCCAAGTACATACATTAGAGACGTTGGCGTAGCTCGGCCCGGTACATCCCGGTACGATAATGGATAGCCCACATATTCTTTTAGGTATTATGCCACTGACATTCATTTGAGCTAGAATAAAACTCTGTTAGAATTTCATGCAACTCCTGCCCAAGTGCATACATCAGAGATGTTCGTCCAGCCGAACAAGATTCGCCATGGATTGCCAAACAATCCGGCATATAAAAATGCTTCTACAACCTTTAATTGTGTCTTCTTCAGTTGCTCTGATGTTAAACACTGATCAACCCTATGTTGCTTAGTCTGTCTTTCCACTATTTCAATTGTCTCTGCCATACTTTTTTTGCCCGTGATTATACCTATTAACCTTATTCCACCCTCTAGTTGGTACATTGGCGCTGCAAGAGGGGTGGTGTAATTGATCTCTTCTGCTTGGCGCGGTCCTTGACTATCCCTTTGGCTGTTTTTCTGGCGATGTTCTTTTTAGGACAACACTTCAATTACATCTTGTCAGGGTCGACAGATCGCGCATGTTCGCACCCCAATTTTAGAATCCCGTGAAATATGAGCTCTAATTCTTGTCGCAGAGCATTTATTGACATGTACCCACAAAACACACATTGCCACTCATTCCGCACTAAACTCCTTTCCCTCACGGACCTCGTGATGTTCGGCTAATACTTCTTCCACATCGTTGCAAACCCTTCTGCCTGCCATGACCACGATGTAACCCCCACACCCTAGATGATGATGCATGACCACTGGCTGCTTTGATGTAGATGCATGACCAGTACCATTCCTTTGCTATCTAAAATTACTGTCTCTACTTTTGTTATTCTAAAGACTCCATTAATCGTCAGAACTAAAGATAATCGATGTATATATCGCGAGCAAGCTCACTTTACGATGTTAGCAGACGAGGTTCCATTAGAGCATAGGAGGAAAGATAAGAACTTATGGGTCTCCCATGAACCAAAAGGAACCCAAGGCTCGGGCTTATGGGAAGGAGCAATCTCCTTCACATATCCCTAAGTCAGCCCCTAACACAAAACCCGCCACCTCCAAAGATTGGCCCAGTTTTAGAAGGAGTATATTGACTCAACCTGGTGGTCAATGTTCGGGTGAATTCTAAGGCTAAACACGTTTTTCTTATATATAATAATACACCTGCTCAAAACAGACCAACAGTGGCTCAAAAAAAAAATTCCCTTAATAAAATGCCCTAAATCGCTTTGCAATTTTTTACGTGTTTAAACAACAGAAGTTTAAACAACCTGTTTCGCTTATGCAAAAAACATTTTCAGGTAAAGCGAAACTCAGTTTCCCTATCGCGGTTAAAAAACTTCTATATTAAGTGAAACCACGTGAAAACGTACCGTAGGTTTAAATTAGTTTCATGAAACTTTTCAAAGACGCCATGATGTTTAAACCGTTTGGCTTAAAGCGAATCTTCAGATTTTCGTGATAACCCGAACTTCGGCGAAAAATATTTCATGTAAAAGCGAAAGCAAATGTTTTTAAACATGAAAATTTCTCCGATCTTTGGTAATGTTTTTGATGTATTTTGACGATTATACTTCCAAGTTTATTAATGCAATGTCCAAACTTGTCCGTAAAATTTTTCCCAATGCTTATCACCTAAACCGACTTGTAAATGGGTCATTTTTCTTATGCAAAAAACATTTTCGCGTAAGCGAAACTGTAGTTTCCCTATGCGAAGTTTAAAAAACTTTATATATTAAGTGAAACTACGTGAAAACATTTTCGCCAGAAGCGAACCGAAGTTTCGCGATAAGCGAAATCGGGTTTCATTTAAACTTTCTTTCAAGACTTCATTACAATAAACTCAAGTTTGGCTTTGCTAAAACTGAAACTTCGCATGTTTAAACTCACCGGTTCGGCTTAAAAATGTTTTCATGTAAGCGAAATGCTTGTTGTTTAAAAACTGGCTTTCGCCATTAACGAAAATTTCTACCGGTCTTTGGTAATGTTTTTTGATGTATTTTTGACGTATTATACTTCAAGTTTGTGCCAATGCTAGGTCCGTAACTTGTCCGTAAACTTCCCCCAATGCTTATCACTAAGCAAACTTGCAAATAAGGTCAAGTGTTAATATAAATGACTTCCAAAGTCAAGCATACGGACAAGTTGTTAGGGACAAGCATACGGACAAGTTGTCAAGCATATGGACGCAAAAATTTGGATTTGAATCTCAAATTGTTTCCTATGGGACAGGCTTATGGGTAAAGTTTGTAAGTTGAATCTCCTTCTTTGGAATAAAGAATGTATAATTACAGTGTACCCATGGTAGATTGGTTACCGACAAGAACATAATAGGCCTGAACATGGTGCACTAATTGTGAATGCCTCTTGGTAGATCAGCAATTGTGCTGCAGCGTAATAGGCTTGAACAAGGGTGCATGATGTATATTTTTGAAGAGCGGTAATTATAGTTGCGACACAATAGGCCTGACAAAAATTGCATCGGTAACGCGAAGATACAATTGTTTTGCAGAGAATAAAAGAGAAAAAAGGTGGAGATGCCAAAGAATATGGTACTGTGGAAGTACAATAACATATATAATTGTTTCTTGAGTTCGCAGGTTTGAGAAACTTCCAGGTTCATGTTGATCGTGGAATAACCATCTTGAGAAGGGATGGACCAAATTGGAGCGTACTTGGACAATCGCAGACGATCTTTTTGAGAAGGGATGGATTGATATGGAGCAAGCACGGGGGAGTGGTCCACGACAGATGGGTTATTGGAATATGGCAAAAATTATGGCAAATATTATCTAAATGTTATTCCGAAGGTCACCTAATAATATAAAGGGGCTGAGCTATAACATCAAAATCAAGGGAAACGTCTAACACAGTTATAAGAACCATTAATATTTATGGAAAGGGGTCGAGGCACTATCATTGGGATGATTATTAGTTGAGGGAGCAGCCCATAGATAATATCCCATATAATAAGTCATGTAATCTAGTTAAAGGCAATGAGCTATTTTGATATAAAAGGCAACTGCATGCTAAAAAGGCCTAAAGTCATGGAGAGACCTATAAATAGAACCTATACTTTAGTTGGATATATCTTCGCAAACAGAGCTCCGATTGAGGCGACTTTTACTTCATTAGAATTGGCTCGAAGCCTAGTTTCCGAATTGGGGTGGCACATCTCATAATCCATCCAAGATGAGGGAGAATGGCCCGAAAATGACAAGGGGTCACGAAATTCATCTTTCTGGCTACATTATAGATTTGCAATAAGCTACGTGCGTATTGGCTACTTTGGAGTAGTGAAATTAGCTTGAGGCCATAAGCGGATGCGAGAAAGCCATTTGCCATAGCACTTGTGTTTGCCATAACACAGTGGATCCGGTTGGATGGTTAATGGTGCTGCCATATCAATTATGCATGAATAAAGTTTTTTTAGTCCAGTGTTCTATTATTTTACTGTGGGTTCTATGATTCTGTGCTATTACAACAACCCAAATATACATGAATCGTAACAGAATTGCTATTTTGGTTAACTTATGTACTCTTTATTTATGTTGGTGGATATTTATTTGTGAATATGATAGACTAGAATGAACAGGAAGACCAGAACTTATAGTAGCTTGAAGCTTAAGTCGGAGGCCTTCCGGAGGCGCCAACAACGATGACAGGAATTTTGGCTATGAAATCTTTGAGTTTGACCAACAAAAGAGACGGTTTGCACAATTCTTGCAAATTTAGGGAATATTATTTTGTATTCATTAATGTTAACCATTATGTATTCATTGAATGGGTTTCTTCTTTTAAGCATATTTTTATACCATTGGTATTCCAGTTTTAGGGTTTCTATCATAGAGGCACAACATGCCAATGAGGGCTCCAATGTTTCATAGGCCATGGCTCTAATTTCGAGCCTATAAATAGGGCAAGAACTTTGAAGTCACTTTTTTGGGTTCTAGCGACTATTCTTCTAAAAGGGTCGGAACAAGGTGGTGCTAGGTAAAAGGAGGCCTCATAGCAAACGCCAAGCTTGGAACACCAAGGCG
The DNA here is from genome assembly GCA_021234155.1 of Isoetes taiwanensis. Taxonomy (NCBI): domain Eukaryota; kingdom Viridiplantae; phylum Streptophyta; class Lycopodiopsida; order Isoetales; family Isoetaceae; genus Isoetes; species Isoetes taiwanensis. The sequence continues at coordinate 18,688,282 of JAJEKV010000024.1, forward strand.
ATACTTCATGCATCACTCTTCAGACGCCATGCTGGGAACGCCAAGCTTGGAGCACCAAGACGATACTCCAGCACGTCACTCGTAGATGCCAAGCTTGGAACACCAAGGCAGTATTCAAAAGCATCACTCTTCAAGGCTCTTCCAAATTGAAGCATCCTAAGGTTTGGGCGCAAGTCAAGGGTAGACCCCCTTAATGGCTTATGATTTAAAGGCCCTATCTATTGATTGTGCCAATGCTGCTTAAAGCAAAAATACGACATCTGCATGTTGATAGAAATGTATCCGCAAGCCTAGAACCTAGCAATCCATCGTTTTGTAACTCTTATGGCCTCCCTGTACTATGGCCTCCATGTACTGTTATATACTCTTGTACAAGCATATGTTAAACTCTTTGCCTCTCTATTATCGTTTTGGGGTGTATTATGGATTTTGGAGATTGAAAATTATTTGGGGCCATTTGGATCTTTGGCATATACCCGATATGCCATGGGGCAATTGAATCCCTAAAAAGAAGTCAAGATGGGGTCAAACCCCCATCTTTGACTTACCCCTAACATTTTATTAAACCATTGAATAAATAGGATGCTTTCAACTTAGTGCTTGACCAAACAAAATAATAAGCAATGAAAATAGAGAATGATGAGCCCGGGATTCGAACCCGGTGACAAGATCCACACTCATCGGGGCATACTAGGCATCCCAAAGGAGGGATCCCTAGTATACCTAGGGGCCGGCTCACTAATAAATAAAGTTAGTATCGGCATATTATTATTTCAACAAAACCATTCCCTAAACTCGGATTATACAAATGACCTCATGCAAAGACTCAACAGTGTCAACATCATACTACAATGAAGGCAAGCTGCAACAAATTGAACAACACATTTAGAAAATAAACAAGTTTGTCATTTATAAAGCATAAGCAGCCTTAAAAAGGGCCATAAACAGAAACAAAGAAGATGTAAGCGATCAGTTCAGAAGGCCGCCACTCGTGCATGCCTAATAAGTTCATCCACCGGCGAATTTTTTTGCACGAGCAAGACCTATAGCAAGGCTCATATGAGAGCGCAACACATGTAACAGAGGCAGGCACCCCCAATTGATCCCATGAGAAATAGCGATTCGATTGAGGCATAAAACCCTCTAAAACGCTGAGCAAGCGCAAGGATGCCGCATCCTATCTTCTGATTCTAAACACGGATAATGCTATTAACAAACTCTTGAGCACAAAAAGCGCCTCGGGCTCGGTAGAACAGCAACAGATCTGATGAAGGATCAACACTGTAGAAATATAGGAGTCAGGCAAAGAAAGAGTCGCTTCCACGCCCGAGAACGAGCTCTCCATCAGCCTCCATTACTGTCTCGCACTAAAAAGCAAACGTAAAAAAAAACCAAATCAGACATCAAAACCAACCAACATGATCACCGCGGCCGTATGGTGCGATCACCCTTGTGCACAAAGGGATGAAATCCACACCAGGCTCCAAAACAACAACATCATCACCGTCATGACTATAAGACTCATCACAAACATCCTCGAAATTAATGTCTTGTTCATCCACGGGGATGGCATCATCCAATACCACCTCCCTCCTCGGGCCCATTTTTGCTCTACAGTGCGAACCCAAAGAAAATTTCAAACAAAATAGTTCTCATGTCGTCCCAGGGCATGCGAGAGAAGGATTGCTAGCACCCTCCATGCGGCGGACGGTGTGCCATTAATGGGCAGTATTGGAAGGGATAATCCAAGAACTGATAGTGTAAACTTGCAACGAATCATTACGGCCAATGTAAACAAGAGGCTAGCACCATCTTCACGGTTTGCCATGATAGCAACATAATGGGCGTACGAAAGAAAATTCTTATTATCAAGAACAACTAAGTTTATGGTATCTTGACTCCCCATCTTAAATACAAAATCCTTACCTTTCTCATGGCATCCTCACTAACATTATGAAGGTGGCGGACATAGTGAACCTTTCCCACATCTTTCATACAACCAATCATACCTTCAAAACAAAGGCGAGGTATTCTTCAAGGCACTACGGACCAAGATCACGGGGTGAGGCTTACAAGCCCGGTTAAATTCCTTCTTTATGGCATCATCATGGCCTAGGGGGTTTTAAACCTGGGCTCTAAAGCGACGACAATGCAAATGGTCTACAAGAGCACCCCCTTTCCATGGCCACGGCTCGGGCCCTAACACACCTCCTATTACAAAAATCCCACAAGGCCATCATAGAAACTCACGAGGGACATCCCGCCGGACAAACCTAGGGTAACTGCCGACATCTATAAAGGTTCAATCGTCGACAAAAAGAAATCACGCCCTCTCTTTATTGGAATTCAACACGTAGCTCAGGCGGGGGCGGAGGAGCGACCACTCGAGCCTTCGGCTGCCCTTCAACGACATGGCGGATATAAAACAATGCCACGTAGAAAAAAATCTTACCTCTCGATATTTCTTCAATCACCGGCTCCCACCTAGCGCTAACGACCCGGCTTATCCACCCAAACAATAAGGAAACAAAACACAAAGCCAACATCATCCGGAGCTCCCAGCATCCCCAAGCGCACCCAAAGGAGAAACCACCCCATTAGCCCAACCGGCAATCAGGAACTCCAATATGCCCCAAGATTCTAGGTTTGGAATCCCTGCCCGCCAATCATCATTATACGGTTTGACATACGAATACCCCTATAAAACCTTTGGAAACCTTAAGCTATAAAAATACCCATTCCAATTTCGGACACATTATACCATGCACACTAGACTAATCATGACAACTATAAAGTACCATTAAACCCATGGGCGAACTAACATTCCTTCGAAAGTTGGCCCAAAGAGCTTCAGATAGATGTGGGCTCTCATAAGACCATATATAGTAGTGGCCTTGAAACAGGATAGGAAAGACAAAATTGAAGGCCATAGGCAATATTGTCGAAATCAATCTGCTATTAAAGTGCTATTAAAGTACATTTGCCTACCAGACACCTTGTAAAGTGATGATGTGATCTATATTTAAATACAGTTTATTTATTTCCTAAAATTCGTTAGGGGTAGAAACTCATTGATAGCCCCTACATAGGCAAGCTGCCACTTATAATCTTTTTAGTTAAAAATCAAGAAGAATGTAAAGTTACAAAGCTCGCCCCCTTGAGAGGGGACTACTACACTGCTTTCACCTCCACTTTAGCGAAAGCTCTTTCCGTTCAGACAATACGTAGCTCACTGCAATTGCAATAATTAACGCAAAAATGGTAATAAGCAATAATGCATAGCTGAAGTCTTCCGTCAATGAGTCGTATGTTCGAGAAGGGGCTATTTGAGTGTAGAATAGATCTACCCCATGTGCAAAAACTAAGCAAGTGGACTCCAGCCCAGCAGGAATGGTGTGTATCCCACTAATACCTTCGACTCGATAAAAATGTGAAATGTATGACTGGAAGAAAAGGAAGAGTCCATTACAATTCATACAATCAACAAACAGAAGTTCAATGGTGATACTACCTGTGGAAGAATAGGTAAGCCTTCTGTCAATGGAAGTATTCCTTCCTCTCTTTCTGCAGGTGTGGGATTGAGTGATCTCCTTGGATCCAAAAATCGTTTGTCCAATGCAATGACCTGCAAGAAATGAAGATGACATTTAACAATAGAAAAGGATAAATATGCCAATGGAGTATAATACCTGATCAAAAACAGTGCCAAGAAGAATCTGTTTGCCTGTAATTCCTCGAGCTGTGTTGGTAGCTGTCATTGTCTTTACAGTGGCAGGGAAGTAATAAGTTTGTTCTTTCACTTCTATATCAGGATAAGAGAATGATGTAAAAGGGGCAGTTGAATTGTTCCTTTTCAGCATCAGTTGCAACAAGCTCTTTCCATCCTAACAAAATAAACACAGTAGAAATGTTTAAAGAGGCATCTTCCAACCCAGTACAACTTGATTGTGTAGAATAAACTATACCCCGCGTGCTGTATCATATATTTCAAGAACAGACATCTGATACCGGTGGCTTCGTACATTGAAATAATGATAAACAACCCAGTTCTCACTAAAAACCTGCAAAACGTCCACATCAGTGCATTAAGACAACAATTACACCACCTACAAGCAGCTCATGGAAAAGCTTACTGCATGAACTGGCCCTTGCGCATTTGGATGGGTCACACGATGTAGTACTTGACCAGTAATAGTGTCAATAAGATATGCTACCAGCCACGTCTCATCTAATATACCCCCTGTTGCATTTGATGATTGAGGGGCAACTGTTGCCACAAAAACCATATTTTTGTTGAGATATTTATACATCACATCACGGTTTCCAAGCACTTTCGCTTGGGTGTGAACAACCTGTAACATTATACAGCATCAGCTTTGCAAGACAAATCCTCTGGACAGACAGAAACACTCATGCAAGTAGCTTCATTCTCTAAAATTTAGACAAAAATTTGAGAATGCATGTTGTCAATCAAGTAATTTTTGCCAATTGAAGTCTTTCTTGGACAAAAATATACCTCGTTAGACCTTGAGGCAGTGACGGCAATAACTTCTGATTCAGTGGGAAATACAACGGACCACAACCCTGTTGAGGAGAAAATATAACCTTCTCCCTGTCTTTCCAAATCAAGTTTTCGATGCTTATCAACTTTGTAACCATGCAGCATCCCTTTAAGCTTGTCAACCACATAAAAAAATACGTTCTCCAGTTCATCTGTAAAACGTCTCAAACTTTCCTCGGTCATTGGGAATAGATGGACATTATTTTCATTGTCTATTAGGATGTGAAGTCTCCGTTCAAAAGAATCTGTGAAAGGAAGAGGTATTGCCAGCTTAGTTGGGAATGATAACTTAGTAGAGCCCACTTCTTTTCCAGTATGAGCATCAACCCAGACCAAGATACCGTTACCATTTTCTGATTTACCCATGATTAGAAAAACTGGATTTTCATCTAAAGCGTGCTGATGAGGAATCTGATAAGGCAAGATTTTCTGAGCAACTGGAAGTGTTACACAAGAACCTTGAAAGACCGGTATAAGAATAGACCACACAATATGCCCATCTCCTGTGTGAAGGGCTAAGAGTTTTCCCCTCTTTGTCAGAACAAGGATGAGCTTTCTAAAACCATTATGATCCCTCGTCATCTTTGTCTTTTCAGCATTGTTTAGACGCAGCGCCTGCAAAGTTGCAAGGTCATCTGCACTTGCAAGCATCAGCGATGACTTCAGTTTTAGAATGTGACCCTAAAATTTACAAAAATCTCGTCAGCAACAAATCACTTGAACTTAATACAAGAAAGCCTAATATCAGCACAAGTACCTTTATCCACTCGGCCAATCCATGTTCCACTTCTGCCACAGAAACACCAGCCTTTTCAAGGGGAAGCTCTGCAACGCTTGTGTCTACGATTGATGCAAGACCATCCTCTCTACTCCAAACAATTTCACCTTGTTGAAGCAATGCCAAGGAATCATCTTGGCTAACAATTAGAACTCGAAAACCATGTGATCTATCCGTGCGTGTGTACGAATTGAGAAATGCTCTCTGGACCCATCCCCGCCCTGCTTCCAAATCTATCACATCTTTCGCAACATCATCCCAAGTATCAGTTGAAACAACTCGTACCGAAATCTTGGTATGCTCTATTTGCTCTACTATAGCCACTGCAGACTTTATATCAGATAAAGAGAGATCGTTGGTAATAACGCCTGACTTTTCACATTTCAGACCAAGAACAAGTTGTTTGCTATCCTTAACTTCAATTATATACATGTAAGCAGAGGTTGACAAAATAACTGCCTTGTCAATTTTTGCTGGCAGAATCTGGACTTCAGGACCGAACATTATTCCAGGTATGTCCACCCGTTCAAGGATCATTGTTGCATCAGATAAGATCTGCCCAGTTAAGACACTGTCTCCTCCCAAACTAAGTGCAACAAGTATATCACCAACAAAAAGCAACCCGGAAGTAGACAACTCATGTTGTTCACCTTTTACCTCCAACTTCTGGCTTTCTCCATTTAAGACATTAATTGTAAAAGATATCAATGCTGATGAGCTGGAGACACCTGCAAGGAAGATTTTCTTCTCCTCGCCAGAGAAATGTATTGCCATAGTAGAAATATCTTCAAAACTATATAAACCAATTCTAGTGTGAGACGAGTAAATTAACAGAAGAAAAGCCTCATGCAAGCAGTTGCTTTAAAATTGGCCCAACAAGAGTAAAATGATCAAAACACATTCAAATACCTTATTTCCGATGTCCAAAGAATTGATCCATCTTTACTGGAGATTGCACTGACAGCTCCGTCGATACACACAATAATATCATTCATCTTATCACCATCTAAGTCTATCTGCAATGACAAAGATGAATTATTTATTTTAAATACAGATTGAAAAGTATTGTGGTTTGTTTAACGGCAGATAATATAGAAATACTGGGAAGACCCAGAGAGAGGTTAGAGGTTACTTACCAAAGGTTGTAAATAAGATGGACAATCAGTTTAAATTCAGAAAGCGTTTACAGAAGAAGGAACAAGACACTTTAGCATGACCGCCTCCCAATGTGAAGGCTTGCAAGGATAGAGCTGAAATGAGGTGCAAAGAAAATATACTTGGCTCAAGAATGCCCTTTATCAAATATTGTTTTTGCTTACCTGTACTGACAAGTTACTTACCTCAGATTCACGTTTAATTACAAATTTCAATTTTCTTGTTTTGCAGTGCTATATGTTCATACAAATTTGCTCCTAAGACTCCTTAGCAGTTCATATTAAGCTATCTTGTTCCAATGCATATAAGGATTCCATAGCTATCAAGAAACTTCTCCACATGTTGAGGCATAATTCAACCATGCTACATTGCTGTAAAAACTGTAAACTAAAATCATAAGTAAAAGATGCTGGTGAAAAGACTCCACCTACAGGTAGTACTAGCATGTGAGATCTACCCACTCCCGACTTAAAAACTGTTTCCCAGACAAGCGTCCCATCAGGAAGATGCCACGACCTTAGAGTATTGCCTCCAGACAATGTAACGGCATCTGCAAAACCAAGTGCACATAACATCCTACATTTTTTAAAAAGGATCCAAACATAGATAGGCACAAGTTGCAGACTATGCCACTACATACATGCCTTTAATAGTCGGACATATGCAGGTCAGATCATCAAACAAATGATAACATTCGACAACGCTAACCTTTGCTGGGCAGAGACATCCAGGCTTTGAAATACTTAAGAGAGATAATTGCATATGTACTTTAGCAACAAGAGCATTCAACATACAGACCACAGTCAACGAGCAATGATCGTGTCTCATGTCTCTTGACATTGACCGGGTCATACATATACCCATGGGAACATAAAACCTATTAGCAATCAAGCAGCATGTCATCAAACTTCCAGCAGTGCAAAAGAAAATAGTGCTACAAGTCTACAGATAGCATGTATGCATGAACCAGCGGACAAAAAGGCTGTGTTAATATGGTCCCAATTGATAATTAAATTGAAATCGTAAACATATGCCGGGTTGAGACAGACATCTAATGTAGCAAACATCAGATTAGAAAGATAATGTAACACAAAATGTCCAACAATCTTACATTTTCCATGTACTATATCAATAGCACTGATAGAGTCTGATTCTCCCAAAACACGCCTCCAAACTGCAGCAAGGAGTTTGCAAGGACGTTACTATCTTGAGCTGCATAATACAATAAAGACTCTCTACATTGATCCTTTATGTTTATTATTGCCCTTTCAAGAATACTATCTTCTTTGGTAGTTTCAACTCCTAAACGTGAATATCGACACCAGACAAAATCGATGACCAGATTAGCTGGTGCGAGTGTTGTAAAGCCTCAAAAAAGTTAACTGGCGTGGCAACTCCATGCATATGAATGCAATGGCATAAATGGCGTGGCAACTCCATGCATATGAATGCAATGAAATAAAGAAGGTTAAGTGAAAGAAAAAAATTTTGATTGTGTATAGTATGGTATGATTTTCCATAAAAACTTCATCCTAAGCAGCAACTTAATGCCACAAAACATGAGGAAACAGTTTCAACTCCTAACAACCTTTAAACGCACTGTGCATACACAATCAGATTCAGATGGAATTTGAAGTACTTACAAATCTCCCCCTTCCGAAGATGAAGAGATGCAATGACATTTTTATCAGTGGCGACTACAACACGTTTCCGTCCTGATCCCTGGGTCAGAAAAGCAGCATGGGTTACCCGTCCAATGTACTTCTGATACCTGCAAAACCATCGTCAAGTGAACCTAATATACTTTGGAGCAATCGGCAAGATTTTACTAGATGTTGGGCTATAAGCAATGACGATGAACAATACCAATCCCACATGCCCACTTGATCCTCGTACATGGCATCGCACGGAGGCAGAAAAGTGACTAGCATAGCCGTTAAAAGGAACAACAGCAACCCTCCCCGGGGATACAAGCCCATGGAAGGAGGGCGCCCGCCGGATCTGTCTGTCATTGCAGACTTCTCGTCTGTTAAAAACAATGTAGTGAGAAATTCCTTTTCTCGACAACTAAATATTTAGTTAGCGTTGTTTGCACAATCCTCTTCGTATTGTTTGGGAATAAGATTTTTATTATGCAGTATTGTATTTGTCGTATGAATATGAAATTTGAGGTGCTTATTGTTAGGCCCAGATTCCACAAGGCTGGCAGATTTTAATCTTGCTTGCAACAAATACCAGGTTGTTTGATCCAAAGTGCCGGAATCAGCATTCCATAGAAGTCGATGGTAGTTTTCAGATTGAAGCTTTCTCAGCTTAGCTGGCAAGTTTTCTTGCATCTGCCAAACATCTATCGGGCAACATCGCCCGTCATAAAAAATTCTCTTAAGTGACTCCACCTCAGAAATTTCCACCCTGCGGTGGAATCCAACAGCGGCATCAGTAGCTTGCTTGTTTTCCCTGGATTCAACCTCACAACAACTGTCGGCCCAATGGAATCCGGGCCTTAAATGAGAGAAGCTTAATTTTCTAAGTATTTTTTACTGGTGTTTGTGGTAATGGTCGAAGGCATTTGTTGGGCTATATTTCAAAGCAGGGACAGAGTGCATGCTTGCAGGGGCGAATATGCAACAGAATTTTAAGGTATGGATGATTTTGCATTGTAGCTATGTTGAGGTTGAGGATGCATTGGTCCTGTGATTCGACATATTGATTGTGGTGCGAAATTAGGAAGTTTGCAAGTCCACTTCAACGAGCTTCATATAGAAATAATGGGGCAAGCAATTTGGACAGGGTATGGGAAGCTCCCCATCCGGGAGGACGAACTTGAAGAGTTGGTCATGTCATCATTGTAAAACCCTACTATACGTTGAGTCTATAGAATTTAAATGAGGTGCATCCTTGACTACCACAGTCGTCAGATTCGTCGATCCTATGGCCCAGATCGTATGTTAGGGCCTCTGGGCACCGCTCATTTCGCTTATAGTCATTTATGATTGGAGGCGCCTATGATTTTAAAATATGAAATATGATTTCGCCTAAGGTTTTGAGGGAATATCGAACCTCTATACGACTTTGTCTAAGATTTTAGAATACGAAATACGGGGGCTCGAGCCTCTACCAAAATAACTCATAGTCCTAATAAGACTACTTTAACCAATATATCCACTGAGCTAATATGATTATTTTTTATCTTGAATCTATGTTTTCTTTTTTTTTTATAACAATTTATTTGATTGTTTTAGGGATATGTGGACTATGGTTTCAGGCATTGTTATTTTTATATCCATATCAAATCCCTCTAGAACCCCCTGTTATTTTGCTACATATTCAAGGAGAAACTGCAAACTGTCTTTATGTTATGGTGAATTTGACAGACATACTAGACCTTGGTTCGAGGAAGGAAGGAGAGTGTTGCAGGCAGATTTGGTGATGGAAGCCTTTGGATGCCATGTTGTGTCGGAGGGGTGTAGGCTAACAAAAGCCTTTAGTTTGCCACGAAATAGTATATACAATGTTGTTTGTGCACCATTAATCCGTGCAAAAAAATTTAGGCACAAAACGATGCTGACCTTTGATGTGGAAGAAACCATAGAATCTCCCATGATCTACGGGTCTAGGAAGCACAATAAAAACCTTAACCATAGTCATAGGCATTGAGCATTTAGTTTTGCGTTTAATATGTTATTTATCTAAATAAAAATTCGAATACCCCTTAAAGTTTGCAAATATTCTAATAAATACCCTAAACAAGGTGCCAAAACACTATGGATTGCCCCAACGTCACGGGCAATGGTGTAAACAAGTTTAGTATAAGCTTTTGAAGAATATAAACAAGTTTATGTTCTATGTGTTTATGCTAAAGCAATATTTGCTTTAGACCATCTATCTATTGTTTAAATTTGATTTTTCCGACATGCCAAAAACTTTTCAGAATTTTTTTTCAGGTTAATTTTCTAAGGTTTAGAAGCTTTTAGCTGCCGGAAATATGTGCAGGTGTTCCAAAAATCGGGTTTTGGGCCTTTTCATATGATTTCTAAATTCTAGGTTTGGGGTTTCCTTATCCATTTCGAACCGAATGCCTTCATCCCTTCTTGCAGCTGTCGATGCATGCATGTTGGCCAATTGGATGCATGCGTATTTATAGCTGCTTTTGAAATCATTCCAGGCAACAGATGGTATTTTGTAGTTTGGAGGGATGGATCCGGGCTTTGTATTGCAATTCCGGCCACTATCTTGGCTTTCATACCAGCTCCTCGGCTTTCTCGAGGGCATGTTTGAACCTTTTAAATTCGTGTGAACTCAGAAAATCTAAGATAGATCCCACTTAGGTCTTAGTTCTATCTCAGTGCTTTATGCTTCCATAAATTTATGAGAATGATCTCTATTGTTTTCCGTATAATGATGATAGAGGCAGACCGGCTACATACTAAGCAAAGATGAAGAATCGTGTTATTCTCTGCTTCCTCGCTTCCCAAACAGATGCACGCTTTGAAGCTAACTTTTTGAATGGCGGTAACACCACCACTCAATATTATGCAGGCCAAGGTATGCTGAACATGTATATTCCATTTAGAATTCATGATTAAGTAGTCATAATCTCAATGTAGGTACATACAAATTATCTTGAAGGAGAAAGAATATGCAGCGACATGATTCATTTCCTTAAAAGCTGAGACTACCATTTTTTCCTTCACTTTATGGTTTTAAATAGCGAGGAAATCAAAGATATTATAGGCAATCCATCTTCTGAGTTTATTCATTTAACCAATTTATTCATTTTTTACTGTTGCTGCTTTCTTATGTGCAGATATAATGGCCAAGGGGCTTAGATCCCACCTAGATAGGATGCAAAATTCACATATTCTTGCAAGTAGGTTTTCTATTGTGTTGTAGGTTCTTAGTTTTATTGCTTAAGATTTGCTTTCACAGTGCCCCATTGTGGCTTACTTTGTCCTATGAACTTGCACTTGAATTTGCCATCTTTATCTTAAGCTAACGGTGTAGTATTGATCTGATATAGGTTTCCTTGCGTAAGAGATTATTTTTTGTTATTTAATTGAAGGACCTGCCACCTTTCATTGCAACATATTCAAATCTTCTTTCAAATACTTTTTACATAGTAGATTGAACTTAGAAATTTGTAGACTGCTTTTAGACTGCTTTTATTGTGGCATGTTTCCTTCTAAAAGGAAGAATGTTTTAGAACTGATTTTATTATGGATTTCTATGTTCTTGACATTTCTATTATCTATGCTTTTATTGTACAGGTGCAACATTCTAAGATGGCATGACTTCAACCAAGCCTTCAGACCATGATGGAAATCTTGGTATGCTCTATTTGCTCTACTATAGCCACTGTAGACTTTATATCAGATAAAGAGAGATCGTTGGTAATAACGCCTGACTTTTCATATTTCAGACCAAGAACAAGTTGTTTGCTATCCTTAACTTCAATTATATACATGTAAGCAGAGGTTGACAAAATAATCGCCTTTGTCAATTTTTTGTCGGCGTATCCTGACTTCGTGACCTAACATTATTCCGTGTATGTCCACCACTAAGGATCATTGTTGCATCAGATAAGATCTGCCCAGTTAAGACACTGTCTCCTCCCAAACTAAGTGCAACAAGTATATCACCAACAAAAAGCAACCCGGAAGTAGACAACTCATGTTGTTCACCTTTTACCTCCAACTTCTGGCATAAGGATGGAGAGCCATGGGTAGTGAAATATGCCAGAGCGCAAGTTCTCACACCTAAAGTAAATTCTGTCATAGCTTTTTCATTGATTTAGATTCTCCCAATATCAGTTTCAACCAAGCCTTCAGACCATGGTGGAATAAGGATGGAGAGCCATGGGTAGTGAAATATGCCAGAGCGCAAGTTCTCACACCTAAGGTAAATTCTGTCATAGCTTTTTCATTGATTTAGATTCTCCCAATATCAGTGGCATGGCCCAAGAAAAGTGAAACAATTTGTGCAAAGTGCATCTTTATCACAGTTTAGGCTAAATTATATTCAATATATCAAGTGCATCCAGTCTAAAAATTCATTGGTTTCGATGTTGTATCACATGTATGAACCACTCAAGAATCAGCAACAGCATATAGCATATGTACACAGTTTACAATTTCAAATTATAAGCCTACTACCGTGTTTTAGAATGGAAGATATTCTTTTCTAAGGAACTCAGGTTCTCAGTTAATATTGAGTTCCTCTGTCATCCATTTTGCATGCACCGAAAAGTTTTTTATGCTGCCTAAACGAAAAGTTTTTTATGCTGCCTAAACGAAACATTTGGTATAACGATAGGGCAAGGTTTAATTAGTTTAAATATTGTAACGGACATGCATGGACGCAACATGGATGCAACATATTGTTGGAGTAGGGTACACCATTTATTGTTTGTTTGGTGCTCATCATTTGGATGTAACATCAAAGCTTCTTCCTCAGGTTTACTATCAATGTCTTTTCAATATTTGGTCCGTGCATCACTGCTTACAGAATAAAAGATGCTAATCTTTGTTGGTCCCTTAACTTCAATAAATTCTACCTTCTACTCTTTTCCCTCATTTTTCCGTTTCCATCTATGTCCAAGAGGAGGTTGTAGATCCAATGGAAATCTGCCACATTGTATGGCATTTTTACCATTGACATCAGAAATTGAAAAGATTGCTTTATCTTATTTGTCGTAGGTGTTCGGGTTGAGAACATACAATGATGGTATTCTTCAATCATAGAGCAAATTTCCTACAAATCTCCATATTCATATTTTGTGAGTCATATGCAAAACGTTCAAGGGCACAATATGCGTTTGTGCAGGGTAGAAACTAAAGTGAATTATATGCTTTTGCTAATGCCGAAAAATGAAAAATGCACCCCCCGTTTATCCAAGGCAACATAGTTTGTAGATATAGAATAATTTAATGCCCTAGTCATGATACCAAGTACTGTCTCCTTCCAATTGGATAGTTATGTGTTTAGAATACATATGTGATTACATTTCGTTGAACCTAGCAGATTGACGACCATTCTCAGAGAACATGGAACCTTAGGACATAACAAAGGTGTGACTACTTGGCACTGATCTACACCTTGCATTATGGGTGTAGTGTTAATAAAAAGACATGATGTACCACATCATGTTTCTTGGAATGAGCGCTCTAGGTCGATTCTTTGTTACTTTTGATAGACGTATTTTTTTCGATAAGTTGTTGCACTAAAAGGTGAAATTTTTGTATGTTTTAATGGCATATATCCAAGGAATCGATATGTCAAAGATTTAGTGCAATATTTGTAAAGCTCAATAAACTATCGGTCCACTTAGGTACAAACATTGTTTGCAGTTTGTGACTTTTTGTGCCTAAAGTATGATCTATACCTAGAGATATGAAATGTTGCATATGTAGTTTTGTTTTGGTAAAAAAAGCCCGCAAGAACAAAGGGGAGAATGTGGATGCTTGGCACATAAAACCTAATGAAGTAGTAACGTCGAGCTTCTTTGTATTTTGGAATGGATGTTTTTCCCATAATACCTAATACCTTCCAAGAATTATCAGTTCTATACTACTACACTAGCATTTGTTTAAACTTGCACCCTAGCACTTTCGAGTCAAAATGTGTGAACAGGAGTATGCCCATAAGGACTTGCCCATAAGGCCTTGCCATGATTTGAATACAATATAATTTATTGCCCTATTTAGAACAATTATACCTAGCATTATGATTTTTGCTATATGTTTTGTAAGTTTGTTTACAACTTCATCATTGTCTACAATAGACCGTACCTATGCCCGGCAACGCCGGGCTCCCGTTACTAGTATATTTAGTAAAGCAAACACAAACTATTACATCCAACACTTTAAAAATAAATCCTTTCTGAAACCCTCTTTAGTTTGGGTGCATATTCACGTGGGAATTCTATTCTTCAATCTAGACCATAGATAGCATTCCTCATTTGTGGGGTATGCTCTTACAAGTTTGGGTAAACTATATAGCGAGACTCACAAAATACTATAAGGTTTGAGGCAATGTACTAAATGGTGTTGATTTTATACATGTACTATACGATTTTATGGAGTACAGAAGGGGCTCTCGCTGCCCTACGTCACCCCCCTGTATGCATCCAAGCCAAAGGGGATTTATGGGAAATTTTAATTTTGAAGTATTGGATGTAATGGTTTGTATTAACTCAAAAGTTGACATTTCATTCTTAGAAATGAGAAATACTCTTGTAGAATGCCATAATTGGGTTCAATCTATTGTCATCAAACAGGTGAAGCGACTTCGTTAAAGGGATATTTGAGAGCTCATCTAGAGCTGCTACATATTTTCCTCCAAGAACCTAAAACTTCATCTGCTAAACTTGTTATCGCAATTCTTATACCATGTATTACCAAAACATAGTCTATGAAGCCGTTGCAACTAAATCCATACTTATTTGATACATCCAACATAGTCACTCTGCTAGATAATAGCTACATATTCTAAACGAGGTGCACCCTGGACTACCACAGTCGTCGGATTCGTCAATCTTACGACCCCGATCGTATGTTGGGGCTTGTGAGCACCTCTCGTTTCGCATATGTAGCAAAATAACAGGGGGTTCCAGGGGGGTTTGATATGGATGTAAAAATAACGATTCCTGAAATCATAGACAATATATCTATTAAACAATTGAATGAGTTGTTATAAAAAAAAACATAGATTCAAGATAAAAAATAATCACATTAGCTCACTGGGTATGTTGGTTAAAGTTGTCTATTAGGATCTTGAGTTATTTTGGTAGAGGTTCAAGCCCTCGTATTTCGTATTCTAAAATCTTAGGCAAAGCCATATAGAGGTTCAATATTCCCTCAAAACCTTAGGCAAAATCGTATTTCATATTTCAAAATCATAGGCACCTCCAATCATAAATGACTATAAGCAAAACGAGAGGTGCCCAGAGGTCCCAACATATGTTCTGGGTCGTAGGATCGATGAATCCGACGACTGTGGTAGTCAGGGTGGACCTCGTTTATAGTCATTTATCATTGGAGGCGCCTATGATTTTGAAATATGAAATACGCGTTCGCCTAAGGTTTTAAGGGAATATTGAACCTCTATACGGCTTTGCCTAAGATTTTAGAATACGAAATACGGGGGCTTGAACCTCTACCAAAATAACTCAAGATCCTAATAAGACTACTTTAACCAACATACCCAGTTAGCTAATGTGATTACTTTTTATCTTCAATCTATGTTTTTTTTTTTTTTTTTTTTATTATTATGATGAGTATATATTTAAACATGCTCCATCACCCCAAGCTTGGGTGTATTCCTCATAACCGATGAGTACATGATGCACAACATAGGACTTGCACAAAATACACAATGATGTGACAATCTCCCCTAAGTTTGGGAAGGTTTTGGAAAGCTGAGATGTCTAAAATGATGCTCTTGGGGCAATAACGCAAATATGGCCTTAAGGGGAATATACCTTGACTAGAAGGCCTTCTACTTTAATTAAGCATGGTGGATATTTAATACACAAATATGTATCCTGAAATACTTGGGGCAATGGTATGACTATTGCCTTAAGAGGAGTGCACAAGGAAGAATGGTGGTTGGACTTGGGCTGGCACAAAATGTACCATGAAGTTTAGCCAGCAAACATATTGACCACAGCAGGTTACTTGGTTACGTATACGTATACAAAAATACGAGGCAACTTGCATCTAAACCTTACCTTAAATTTCCCAAAATGCTGAAACCTAATACAATGGATTAGGTTTTCCGCCAAAAATGCCCTTGACCTAATTTGTAGCGGATGGCTTGGAAGATCCTAAAGTCTATTTCCGCTTCGCCATTGCAATCGCATTATCAATGAGGATTGATGCTTTACTTTAGCATTCAGATGGATGGATGCCCAAGATCTGTTGCCGATTCTTTGAAAAAACCCTCTCTCTACAGTTGATTGAAGCGCTAGTCAGGGAAAGGATTTTTTTAATCTCATAGATTTCGGATCATGCTACAGAAGCGAAATATTTTCTATTAGGCTATGTTTTTGCAATCCGCTTTCTTGAACTCCTAAGGAAAATGGTACCATAGTAGAGGTTTCATGATGGCAAAGACTCAATCCACTTTAAGCTCGCAAATGGCATCCGTGATAACCCAAGGTGATGGTGATTATTTGCAACCCGATTGCTTAGGTTAACATTCCATTATCAAGGTTAACCGAGCAAGCTAAGGCATTGAGAGTCCGAATGATGAATTTCATGGATTAGTAGGCGTGGATCGACCAGATTGAAAAGCTTCATCAGCTTTTGCTCAAGTTCAAGCCGCGGGACGTAAGCAAAATATTTTTTTCATCATGTTCTTTCTTCTGACGATTTCCGATTGATGATTGTGCCTTGAACTTTGTTCCACTCGCAAAAGGCATACAAATAACTCGTGATAATGGAGCTATGGATTTCGACTCAAACCGAACCAAAATTCTATTACAACCTTATTAAATATTTGCTATTAAAAGCTCCTCCTTTTTTAACAAATGTTACCCTAATACTTAGATCTAGGTGATCAAACATATAATGGGTTAAATATAATGTATTGCATCCTAATAGGATGTTTGTTATAGATTATGTAGATCTATATTGGCAAGACTACTTCTAGAAATAGGTTGATCTATTGAACATGCTAATTAAAAGTCGATCGCAATGTAATTTTCCAAGTGAAAATTAGGATCAAAACATATTTTTGTAGCCTATATTGTAGTTCTCCGATTCTATTGTTAAACAATGGCGTGAGCCTTGTTTTTGAATACTTAGAGGGATTGAGCAAGTTAAAGCTCATTTTGTGAAATGTTAATGACATAGGCATAAATTACTAAATTCATATCCCGTCATGCTTAAACTAATCGAGGCAAAAGGCACAATGGGTGATCAAGGATAAACCGAGAGTCCCAATGTACCTTTTGCCCTTGCACAATTACCATTATGATGCTAATTTGTGTATTGATTGGTCGCAGGTACGGACTCTCTTCTCATTGTAGCTTATGCTTTCAAAAGTTTTTTTCGCTTGAAGGATAATGGATCCGTCACGCAAGCTTTCCAATGGAGGCGATGTGCAACTACAATTTTGGACAGGATGTATTCTATTCTCAGGATGTATTCTATTCTCATGTAAACTCATGCTACTAGTTTGAAGCATAGTTTCTTTTTAAAAAAAACGTTTGAAGGCAAAACATTAGTCTGGTATAGCATTACGAAAAGTTCATTTTAGAAATGCTTGTGAGAATAGGCAGATCTACAGTTACAATTTGGATTGCCTAAAAATACTTGATAGTCATTTGGGATTCTCAAATTGGCTTGTTTAATGAATACTTTATTACATTGTAATGCAATGGCTTAAAATTCTAGCAGCACATCGTGCATCAAATTGGCTTTTGTGGCAAATGTTTCAATCTTCAAAGAATTTAAATTATAACATGCTTCAAAGATAAAGATTATGAGATTATTTATTGCTTATGCTGATTAACGTTTTATTGATGTGGATGGGACATGGGGTACCATGCTAGAAGGGCTCGCTCTAGTAATGGGAAGATAATACTGCCAAGGGATTGACCGAGGCAGATGTCTGGTCTAGTTTTAACTAGTTCAGGCCGGGTTTTTTTTAGATACTTCTTCTCATTGGTACATCCAGTGTTGCCGCATGCCCCATGGACATTTGTCATGAGCAAGGTATGTTTTCCTAGAATACTAACTAGGAGCGAAAATATTATAACATTAAAATCATTAAGCTTAAAGAAATGTGCTAGATTGCTCGGATACAATTGGCTTACTTGTTTATTTACTTGGTTAAATGCAAATGACTTGCTTCTTTATATACTTGACTAAATGCAGGGCTGCGGCTCAAAAGGAAATTGTACAAAAGAAAGTATTTGCACTAAGCCTGACACATGTCCATTCCAGTTGGGTGGACATTATACATAACCATGACTAAGGACAATGTTTGGCCACTAGGCCAGACAATGTTCCAGTGCCAGTTGGCTGTACACTATCCACTTTTTTGGAATAATGGATTTCCACTAGCATGGATTTCTAATGAGATCTACTGCAAATATACAAACCACCATATGACAACACAGTGGTGTTGCAATGGCGAAATCTTCAATAAGGTATGATATAACTAGCTTGAAAATATGTTTTCATTCCAATTATGTAGGCTAATATGGGATGTGGCATAACCCCTACTGTGGTAGTGGGGGTTAGCCATCCCCATGTCTACAGTTAACTAGCTTGGTGTTATGCCCATATCCCACGGTAGGTGGTAGGGTTTTTTTTATTATTATGATGAGTATACTTAAACATGCTCCATCACCCCAAGCTTGGGTGTATTCTGATAACTGAGATGAGTACATGATGCACAACATAGGACTTGCACAAAATACACAATGATGTGACAATCTCCCCTAAGTTTGGGAAGGTTTTGGAAAGCTGAGATGTCTAAAATGATGCTCTTGGGGCAATAATGCAAATATGGCCTTAAGGGGAATATACCTTGACTAGAAGGCCTTCTACTTTAATTAAGCATGGTGGACACAAATATGTATCCTGAAATACTTGGGACAATGGTATGACTATTGCCTTAAGAGGGGTGCACATGGAAGATTGGTGGTTGGACTTGGGCTGGCACAAAATGTACCATGAAGTTTAGCCAGCAAACATATTGACCACAGCAGGTTACTTGGTTACGTATACGTATACAAAAATACGAGGCAACTTGCATCTAAACCTTACCTTAAATTTCCCAAAATGCTGAAACCTAATACAATGGATTAGGTTTTCCGCCAAAAATGCCCTTGACCTAATTTGTAGCGGATGGCTTGGAAGATCCGGCCCTATTTCCGCTCAGTCATTGCACTGCATTATCAATGAGGATTGATGCTTTACTTTAGCATTCAGATGGATGGATGCCCAAGATCTGTTGCCGATTCTTTGAAAAAACCCTCTCTCTACAGTTGATTGAAGCGGCTAGCTGTGGGAAAGCGGATTCTTTAATCTCATAGATTTCGGATCATGCTACAGAAGCGAAATATTTTCTATTAGGCTATGTTTTTGCACTGTTTGTTCTTGAACTCCTAAGGAAAATGGTACCATAGTAGAGGTTTCAGATGGCAGTGACTCTGAATCCACTTAAGCTCTGCAAATGGCATCCGTATAACCCAAGGTGATGGTGATTATTTGCAACCGATTGCTTAGGTTAACAGTTTCATTATCAAGGTTAACTGAGCAAGCTAAGGCATTGAGAGTCCGGAATGATGAATTTCATGGATTAGTAGGCAGGGATCAGACCCGGATTGAAAAGCTTCATCAGTTTTGCTCAAGTTCAAGCTGTGGACAGAAGCAAAATATTTTTCATCATGTTCTTTCTTCTGGACGATTTCAGATTGATGATTGTGCCTTGAACTTTGTTCCACTCTGCAAAAGGCATACAAATAACTCAGGATAATGGAGCTATGGATTTCGACTCAAACTGGAACCAGGTTCTATTACAGCTTATTAAATATTTGCTATTAAAAGCTCCTCCCTTTTTTTAACAAATGTTACCTGAATACTTAGATCTAGGTGATCGAACATATACTGTAGGTTAAATATAATGTATTGCATCCTAATAGGATGTTTGTTATAGATTATGTAGATCTATATTGGCAAGACTACTTCTAGAAATAGGTTGATCTATTGAACATGCTAATTAAAAGCTGACTGCAATGTAATTTTCCAAGTGAAAATTAGGATCAAAACATATTTTTGTAGCCTATATTGTAGTTCTGATTCTATTGTTAAACAATGGCAGGAGCCTTGTTTTTGAATACTTAGAGGGATTGAGCAAGTTAAAGCTCATTTCTTGTGAAATGTTAATGACATAGGCATAAATTACTAAATTCATATCCTGTCATGCTTAAACTAACTGAGGGCAAAAGGCACAATGGGTGATCAGTGATAAACTGAGAGTCCCAATGTACCTTTTGGCCCTTGCACAATTACCATTATGATGCTAATTTGTGTATTGATTGGCTGCAGGTACGGGACTCTCTTCTCATTGTAGCTTATGCTTTCAAAAAGTTTTTTTCGGCTTGAAGGATAATGGATCTGCTGCTGCGTTTCCAATGGAGGCGTATGTGCAACTACAATTTTGGACAGGATGTATTCTATTCTCAGGATGTATTCTATTCTCATGTAAACTCATGCTACTAGTTTGAAGCATAGTTTCTTTTTAAAAAAAACGTTTGAAGGCAAAACATTAGTCTGGTATAGCATTACGAAAAGTTCATTTTAGAAATGCTTGTGAGAATAGGCAGATCTACAGTTACAATTTGGATTGCCTAAAAATACTTGATAATCATTTGGGATTCTCAAATTGGCTTGTTTAATGAATACTTTATTACATTGTAATGCAATGGCTTAAAATTCTAGCAGCACATCGTGCATCAAATTGGCTTTTGTGGCAAATGTTTCAATCTTCAAAGAATTTAAATTATAACATGCTTCAAAGATAAAGATTATGAGATTATTTATTGCTTATGCTGATTAACGTTTTATTGATGTGGATGGGACATGGGGTACCATGCTAGAAGGGCTCGCTCTAGTAATGGGAAGATAATACTGCCAAGGGATTGACCGAGGCAGATGTCTGGTCTAGTTTTAACTAGTTCAGGCCGGGTTTTTTTTTTATGTTGTTCCTTTAATAATGTTATGTGTCTTTGTTAGTCTTATAATTTTGTAAACCTAATGTTTATCTTTCTTCTTATGTGTCTTTGTTAGTCTTGCAATTTTGGAAAACTTAATATTTACCTTTCTACTTATGTGTCTTTGTTAGTCTTGCAAGTTTGGTATCTTAATGTTTGTCTTTCTACCTATCATGTCTTTCTGAGTCTATTTTCTTTGCCTATCATTACCTTATGGGCTTCTCCTTTTTATCGTGTTTTCTATTATGATTCTCCTTTTTTCCTTTTAGCCTTTTTGACATGTTTACCTTTTAGCCTATTTTTGCTTTTTTCCTTTTATTATCTTTTCGTGATTTCTGTGTCCAAACCCATTAGGTTAGATTAGGTCTTCTTTCTTCACGACTCCTGATGGACGGAGACGTCCGATTACGCCTTTGGGCTGGCAGATGCTGGCATATTTTCGGTTATGGGATGTATGGCTGGATCTTCTTTTCCATAAGCAGCTTAATCTTCTTCTGTGAGTATTTAAACCTCCTGTTTCTCTGTTATGGTGGTCCTCTTTCCCTTGTGATGGCGCTGGTATTCCCTTTAGCCCTTGTCTGATTCCATTTATGGGAAGAAAGAAAGGTGGCTTAAACAAAGCCACCATTCTAAGGTTACAAGAAGAAAGAAGAATGGCTGAGAAAAGGAAGAATTTATTTGATTTTCACAAGCCTGCTAAGGCCAGAAGTATTCCTGCTACCAATGTTTTACCTGTGCTTGAAGGTGAAGGCAGCTCGGTTCTAGCTGCTCAAATCTCGGTTCCCATTGCTTTAGATCCTGCTGTTGGTGCTCATGTGGCGATTGCTTCTGAGGTTTTGGCTGACTCTGGAGTCCCCATTATCCCTGATATTGCTCAGCTTAAATCGTCTGGCCCTCCTGTCGATTCATCTCAGGTTTTCGTTATTTTATGTTTGTTCTTCTATTACCTTTTCTTATGTTTGTCTGCATATCTAGTTCTCTGTCCCTAATCTTATGCCTTATTCCATGTTGACCTTCTTTTGGTTGTTGATTTTCATCTCTTATTATATTCACCTTCTTATTTCATGATCCCTTCGGCTGTGCACCTTGTCTGGCTATTCCAGCTACTTCTTTCTGTCTCTATCGTTTTGATCTCTTTAGTGTTCATTTCCCTTGTTCTTTATTTTTTATATGGTTCTTCTTTCATTTGTATGGCTTGTTCTTCCCTCTAGTTTTCTGTTCATTATCTTGCTTCCGTTCTTTTGATCTGCTAATTCCTTGTTCCTTGTACTTCCAGCATTGGTTTCTTGCTCCCTATGCTATACCTTTTGGCTTTTTTTCCCTATGTCTTTTAATTTTCTCTTATGCTACTTTAACTTGTTAATTGGTCTTTTTATGTCATGATCTTTTATAATGGTTCCTTTTCTATTGTCTTTGGGTTTGTTTTGCTTAACTAAAATCTTGTTCTCCAGCCTTAATCTCATGCCATATCCCATACTGACCTTCCTTTTGTTGTTGTTGTTTTTCTTATATGATCTAAGTTTGTCAATCTGCTGTCCACTCCCTGTTAGGTGTGTTGTCCCTCCTGTGTTAACATTTAATGTTCTTATGTAGGTGATTTTCCCATGTGGTGTCCACCGTTTTCTTCTCTTTATTCTAATTCCGTTTTTGTTGTTGCATTTTACCCTGGATCTGTTCCTTATAACTCTTGGAGTTGGCCATTAAGTTTTAAACTTCTGTAAATTAGGTTCATTAATTACTGCCCCTGTTTTGATCTATTCTTTTTCCTTGTCTCCTCTGTAAGTCTTATGATTTTTGCATCCTAAATTAACTGATCTTTTATGTAATATTCCTTGTCCTTGTTTTTTTCTGAATATTTTATCTAGTTCTGCTGTTCTAAGTTTTCATTTAGGGTATGGCTTCATTGCTTTCCATATCTTTTGTGGGCTTTAAACCACCTTTTGGTATTATGCTGATCCTATGCTTAAACTCTTGTTTAGACTAATACCTGTCTTATGGTTGACATTTGTAATTATTTTTTTAAGTTTCGTATGGTGATAGGCGTTAAGCCGGTTTTAGTCCACTGCTTACCTGCATGTAGTTTAACGTATTACCCTTCTTAGGCTAATATTGTTTTGGTTCTACTGCAGGTAACCGGACTGAACCCTCCATGCTTTTGCTTGGTATATTTCGGGGCAATGTTGTTGCTGTTTTCTGGTGGAATCTACTAAGTCTGGTTTTACTAAAATGTTTCTGCTGGAACTTGGTGACACTATTCATTCTCATGTTGAGGAAAACCTATCTTCAATCTGCTGAATCTTGGTGATATTTTACATATTTGTGTTGAAGAAAACTTATCTTCTTTCATCTGTTTTTGGGATCTAGTTTGTTTCAACATGTTTTTGTTATCCTACCAAAATATTTTTACTATAATATCCATATCTTTTGGTTCTTTTTATTTCATATTTCTGTCTTCTCTTCTATTTTTGTTTATTGCCCTATGTTTTATACCATAGTTTATGTTTGCCTTTTTTATACTTTGTCATTGTTTATTTTTGGCAATTTATTTTCTACTAACATAGTTTAAATTTCTTCCCTTTTCCATGGTCTATTTGGCCCTTAACTTTTCGATTTTGGGTAAAAGCATGTTAGGGTGTACCACTTTTGGAACCTGCAAAAGTACATACACTAGGTACTTCAGAACTGGGTACTTTCTCATTTTTATTTTCATTAAAACTAGTACAAAAGTCCAAAATAAAAGTCAAGGACGCATTAATATTCAAAGTTAAGATAAAGATAATGCTACTGGAGACCAAAATATATATAAAAGTTCTAGAGTGTACCTTTTATTGAGATATTACACAAGTACCCAGTACCCAGTCCTGGGTACCTTTTTAGGTACTTTTTTGGTCACTAAATAATACTTTTTAAGGGACACCCTAACATGCTTTTACCCTTTTGTTTTACTTTCCTATATCTTCTTTATCTTCCCTTTATCTCTTTTATCCCTTTTTTATTCTTATGTTAGCATTTCTCTAAGGTACCTTTTTACTGTTTTCTTCAAATTTTTATGCTTCTTATGACTGGTTCGATTTTTGTCCTTTTTCTACTCATGTTTTAGATCCTTTTCAAGGCCTGGATAGGTTTTATGCACCTTAATCTATCTAGGGTTGCTCTTATATAGGCTTTTCATTCCAAATGGGATGTCTGGTCTTAAAAGTCTGGGTAACTAGTCTTAGACTTGTTTATTTCAGACTAGGGTGGTTTTTTTTTTTTTTTTTTTTTTTTTTTTTGTATAACGATCCATTCAATTGTTTTAGGGATATATGATCTATGGTTTCAAGAATTGTTATTTTTTACATCCATATCAAATCCCCTTAGAACCCCCTGTTATTTTGCTACATATTACTTCGCTTCTGGTTTAATATATTGCTAGATATTAAAGGAAGAGGGCCACTGTACACAAAGCATAATGCAAATGTGATTTCATATATCCGTTATTTCACATCCAGAAAAGGTATTGTGAACCACCTTCATGACCATTCATGCAAATGAAATGCCCATAGTCATTTAGATGTAGCGCTCCATGCAAAATGGATATCTGTCTCTAGAATGTTGTTTCTTGGCATCATTAGTCCACAGGTCTGACATCTAATAAGTGCAGAGTTAGTTAAGTATAAGCAAGAAGCAAATACTTAAATGCTACAATTATTATTTTTCATCACCTCCTATTTCGTATAAAAGACCAAGAATATGATCTGCATCTGAAGTAAGGGCACTTGGAACTAGGTATGCAACAAGCTCAAGATCATACTAGATTTTCAACAAATAAAACAAAACAAACATGCAGGATGTTACGTGTGATAGGGAAATGAGAGCGTTAGATAGAGGATCTCATTTTTCTTAAATCTTCAAGTAAATGAAATGTTCCAGAGCACAACAGGGTTATAGCTAGACAATAATGTGTTATTGCAATAGAAACACACAGACACACAATTATATCATCAGACGCACAATTGAACCATTGAAACTTGAGAGCGGATCAACTTTAGAGGCTTGGTAACAAAATTTGGCAAGACCGAACCTGATTATATTATGCAGATTCAGAGTGTTCTCAAGAAATGAGAGGTTGTTGATAATAGTAAAAGGAAATGAGCTTGAATGTCAATTGCAAGGAAGAAAAGAAAAGTTCCATTCTTGACAAGAAGCTGACGATGCTAAGAATTTGGAATCCAGTATAAATATTGAATGCCAAAGATGTCATGTAGGCCTTGCTACAGATGCTAGCCAGTCCTCGTCCAGAGCTTCCTAGAGATGAGGATTTTGGTAACAAAATTGGACATGAATAAACCTGATTTTATTGTGCAAAAATAGAGAACCATCAGGAAATGAGAGCCTGCGGATGATAGTGAAAGAAGCAAGCTAATGTCAGTTGCCAAGAAAAAAAGTTCTTCCTTGGCAGGAAGTTGACGATACTAAAAATTTGGAATCTATTAGACATATTATATGCCAACGGCGTCATGCAGGTCTTGCTACAACTGTTGTCCCAGACCTTGCTACACATGAGGAGATTTGAAGTCGCTCGTGACCTGCCTTTGCCTTCGCCTTTCTAACACATTGACCCCAATATTTGATCCACAATGGAAAACTATGATTTTGATAAGTCCACATATGACTATTAGGGAAATTACAAAAGATTGTACATGTAGAATTATGGAGGTATAGTTTTTGTGATTGTTGATGTTGTTTTTTAAGTGACGATGTTGTTTTTTAAGTGGGTAAGGAATGTCCACTGTTGTTTTAAATTTACTTCTATTGCCACATGTCATTTTCTAGTAGAATTTACTATGGTTTTAGAATACTTTAATGACTACATGTCCAATACTGCTATTATTACATGTCTTTATAGCAGTAGAAAATAGTAGTTGAATGACCACATGTCCTATACTTCTACTATCACATGTCTTTATAGCAGTAGAAAATAGTAGTTGAATGACCACATGTCCTATACTTCTACTATCACATGTCTTTATAGTATTATTGAATCACTACATGTCCTATACTTCTATTATCACATGTCTTTATAGTAGTTGGAAAGAATATTTGAATGGCTGCATGTCACATACTTCTATTATCACAGTCTTTATAGTAGTAGGAACCACTATATGTCCTATACGTCCATTATCACGTGTCTTCATACTAGAATTCAATGTCTTTCTCTGAGAGCAAATCCCCTTTTCAAACATCCTTTGTTTTAGTGTTCTTGCCAAATTCGTCATTTCAGTTTGTATTTTCTTGCATTTAAGGGTTTCTTGGCACAAATATGGCTGGTCTGGGAACTTTGGTCATAAGTAAGTGCAATTTATCAAGAACTCCACTCAAGTGCAAAAAATCACTAGAATGAAATTAATTGCAAAACATTGGCCACTTACCCTTAGCCAAATTCCCTGAAACCTTTACTTCACATGGCTGCTGACTTGGCAGACCAATAGGCAAAAATTCAGGTCCAAAAGCTTGCATATGCAATATTTATGAATTTTCAACCACAAAAGCATCAAATATCATTATAAATAGATAGAGCGACGGAAAAAATGAAAACTTATTCGAAGGTGCCACTTATGCAGAGGATGCCATGATAAAAATTTTAGATAAAAAAACGCCTATATGTGCAGCAAATCTCAGGTGCAAGTTAGATCAAGAAATAAATATGCAAACACATACGCAAAAAATCAAAGAAAAAAGCTAAAAGATGCATTGCTTATGATTTTTTGAAGATAAATGATTATAAATCCGATACTAATTATCTATGTTTCAAAACATTATGAAAATTTAACCATGGATGCGACAACCTGTGGAAAAAATTCCAGCACGTGATAACAGAGAGAAGCCTACATCAAAAGAATAGAATAGAATAAATTTTTTATCGTCCACGGAGACCAATTGGCCTATGGGACCCAAACAAAAAGAGAGCAGCAAGCGTATTACTGTCAGGATGAGACCCTCCCCCCCTCCCGAGGGGTTTTCGAGGGAAAAACCTTAGCAGTAATAAGTATGCTGGTATGCTGTACAATTGTATAGGACAGTTCAATACTATCCCCGAGGACACAACTGAATCCGTGCATCCATAACCTCCTGGAGGTATGATCCCAACAGGGCCGCTGACGCTGTATTCAATAACTCATGCAACGGCTGGCCAGGCACTAGTAATCGAACATACCGCGCTCGGGTATGGGCAAATGCTGGGCAGATCTGGAGGGCATGACATTCATCTTCAATGGCGCCCTGGTGGCAACACTGGCAAAGCCTGTCCTCCCATGCTTCCCGCGTCCAACGTCCTGTCTCAATGCGGAGACGATGTGCACCCGTGCGAATGGAAGCTATAAGTCTGCGCTTCTTCATGGGCAAATGGGTGTACAAGTACTGGTGTGGGCCTCTCGTGAGCCTAGGATTGACTTGCTGCTGATAGTGTGCCAGCTTAACGTGTGTCAGAGCATCTGCATCCCAGAGCTTGCAAAGAAAAGTAGCATCTAGGTACAGCTTAAGTGCCTTGTGATCTTTTTTTGTCCATACCTGTACGCATCTATTTGCCTGTACTCCCCAACGTGAGAACCACTGAGCTTGATTGTCCTTTCAACATGCTTTGAGGCATTTGGGGACCCATCGCTATGGCCAAAGCAAGGTTGGACAAATGTGTATCACCTATAGCAACCACCTTCTGGAAGTAAATAATATGGCGCTCCAATGCAGCCCGTTGAAGGGCTAAAAAATGTTTAGGGTCTGGGTTCGGGACCTCCTGCAAGACAGTCCTCTGTGAGGACCCTTGGATCAAACAGGAGAATCCTGGCTGAGTGTCACGGGGGATTTGCAAAAGAACTAGAAGAGAGAAACAGAAAAGAATGAACCAAGAATAATGAAGATAATGACGCTTCCTTGATAAAAATGAGAGTACATGAGCTCTCGGAAAATGAGAGAAAGACTAGAGACAAGGCCTAAACTCATCTAGAAAACTGAGTTCTAACTCTACTCATATATATAGTACAATGGCCTTGGGCCCAAAATAGGTGGTTGGCAGATTCCGCTACCAACTCCTTGATCAAAGCCTGATTTTCCGGAATCTGGAAGTGCCTTCTTTAAGTGCCCCCAAATCACGAAAGTTGCCGACAGTCGCCCGGTCGCCACTTCTCATTCTCTGCCTCTCTTCTTCAAGCAGGGCCTTCTGGTGTGGGCTTAGGCGTGATCTTCGGCGGGGGTTCCTGCCTTGTTCCGTGGCGTCTTGTTTTGTGGTGTGCATGAATAGTCTTGTACCAGGACGTACAATACTAACACTCCCCCCCACCAAATGGCACTCAGGGGAGAGAAAAGGGGGAACAGACTCCGGAGGCGGAATAACAACTTCAAAATCATCTTGTCTGGTATGGGGGCGGTTGCCAGAATAGCTCCTGTCGTTCTGTGAGAGCTTCCGGAGTGTTGAGGCCAATTGCCGAATGAGCGTCAATGAGAAATCCAGACTGCATCATGTCTTCAAGGGCACGGTGAGCCTCTGCAGTGACATATTGGCACTCCATCAAAAGACAGGTCTGAAGGCCAAAAGCACGGGCACTGGCATTAGGGTTGCAATAATAAATCAGTCTCTTCCGTGCAAGCGAACATAATAGCAGGCACTTCAAAGCAGCACAAAAACCTACTTGACGATTGACAGAAGGATCCGGGGAGGTGGCCGCACATTCGATGAACTGAGTGAGACCCCAGATAGCATTAGTAGGCATCTGCTAACCTTTTTCGTTGGGGATATAGATCCAATTCCGGGTGTGTTCTAAGGTATCACCGTCAGGCCAGACAGAGTGGCGTATAAAACGGGGATCCCACCTGAGATCCGTGGAAATGTGAGCCGGAGTCCAGTCAGCGTGCCCATCCATGAACTTGGTCCAAAAGGGGAGACGCCAGTTAGAGGTGAGATAGCGTCATCGTGGTGGCGCTCCCAAAGATGCATACAGATGATGATCTGATTGGGGTTGCATCGTGGGCTTCTGAGCCTGCTCCCGAAATTTGCGTACAAGATTAGCGTCTAATGTTTGGCACCATTGCTTCCAGTCAGAAGAAGGAAGCATGCTATATACAGGTGGGGATACCCATTCCGTGGAGAAAGTGTGGCTGTCCAGATAGACACACAGAGTGTTATAGCCTCCCAGATGTTGCAAATAGATTTGGGCAAATTCAATACCCTCATCCTCAGACAAATTCTTACGGACTTGTTGCAGGGTCTCGGCACTCCAGAGAGGAAGATGAGTAGCAAGCTCGGACATATACTCCTCTTTGAAAGTGGTGACTTGAGTTGGATCCTGTAAATATTTGTTGGCTGGTAACAGCAACCATTGAGCGTGGGCATTACCATTGAAGACACGGTGGGGTCCATCCTAGAACTTGTCCATAGTATCAGCCAGATAGAAATCGTGAAGAACATAAGGCATGGGCTGGACCAGGCGGAAGATGAAAAATTCAGGATCTTCACAGGTGAGGAGGCCATATACCAAAAGAGCAAGAGGATTCCTTTATCCTCAATGGAGAGATCTGGCCAGATGTTGAGAAGATCTGTGCTGCTGAGAGGCTCATGAATTTTTCCATTGGCAGAATACCACTTGAGCAAAAAAAGATGACGGCGGGAGACAACATAATCCAGGTAACTGGAGGGAGTGAAATAATCCCGTGGAATCGTCAGAGCCAGCTGCATGTAGATTTCATGTTGATCCTGCGCCTCTTCAGCAGACTGGAGAGCCTGATTGAGTTGGTGTTCTAGATCCCGGATTTTGTGATCCTTGTCCATGAGGAGTCGTGACTGATCGCGGACCCTGCGGTGTGAGTGCCTGGCGTGAGAGGTTGAAGGAGCTTGAGTGGAGAGCTGAAGTTGAAGACTAGCAATTTCGGTATCATCAATGAGTTTCTGCTTCTGAGCTTCAACAACCTGAGCCTGTAAAGGCGTGACCTGAGTTTGGAGAGCGGAGACTTGACCTTCAAGAAGAGTGATGCGCTCATTTCGAGATTCAATTTGGCGTAACTGGGTGTTGTAATCTTTGGAGAGATCGGTGTACATGGTCTGGAGATCTGTGAGGAGCTTATCCTTATTCTTCAGCTGAGCAAGAAGTTCCTAGATGGTGGTCTGCAACTGAGCCTGCTGGTCTGCAAGTGTGGCAGTCCGTTCCTCTTCTGCTTTGAAAGCCTCACAGGCCTGTAACATGGCAACGTGCTTAGTTTGAAGACTGTCTTCAAGAGACTGAACTTGTGTGATGGCAGCGTCAAGATCTCATTGAAGAGCATCCGTGGAATCCATGTATTGTTGGATTCCATTCATAAAATTCTCTTGAGAGTCCTGGAGCTTGAGCACACATGCGTGGACATCTTGCTGATATTGATAGAGGGCATGGCGTGAAAGTGGGTGTTGCAAGGGTTGAAGAGGCAATGGTTATAAATTTCAAATATACATCTCTAAATAAAGTCCCACTCCCATGTCCAAGTTAGCAACTTCTTTTCATAGCAGTTCAAATTTATATTTCAAAACAAAGTTCCGCTCCCAACACCACCTCTCACCGAATTCATACCCTTATACCTAAAATATTGGGCATTAGGAGAGCTTTGCGAAAGAGTGTTTAAATTAATAGGCAATTAATAATACTTTACCTTGTTTTTTTTCTCCATATAGACAAAGGATAGAGTGTTAGAATGATTATGGATCTCCTATATGCAACATGCCCGACCCTTTTGCCCTAAGCCTGCCCTATTCCAAGCAAGGGGATATTAGCATAAAATAATACCAATTGTCATGACATTAGGTTGAAAAGCATTTATTGCCATGTTCACTATTCAAACAACTGCTTACTTTCTTGCAGCTAATATAGTTAAGAATATCACCAGAGAGTAGGCTCCCAGAATTCATGCTGGGCACTAATTCGACGACACTGATTGAGTTGGTGTTCTAGATCCCGGATTTTGTGATCCTTGTCCATGAGGAGTCGTGACTGATCGCGGACCCTGCGGTGTGAGTGCGTGGCGTGAGAGGTTGAAGGAGCTTGAGTGGAGAGCTGAAGTTGAAGACTAGCAATTTCGGTATCATCAATGAGTTTCTGCTTCTGAGCTTCAACAACCTGAGCCTGTAAAGGCGTGACCTGAGTTTGGAGAGCGGAGACTTGACCTTCAAGAAGAGTGATGCGCTCATTTCGAGATTCAATTTGGCGTAACTGGGTGTTGTAATCTTTGGAGAGATCGGTGTACATGGTCTGGAGATCCGTGAGGAGCTTATCCTTATTCTTCAGCTGAGCAAGAAGTTCCTAGATGGTGGTCTGCAACTGAGCCTGCTGGTCTGCAAGTGTGGCAGTCCGTTCCTCTTCTGCTTTGAAAGCCTCACAGGCCTGTAACATGGCAACGTGCTTAGTTTGAAGACTGTCTTCAAGAGACTGAACTTGTGTGATGGCAGCGTCAAGATCTCATTGAAGAGCATCCGTGGAATCCATGTATTGTTGGATTCCATTCATAAAATTCTCTTGAGAGTCCTGGAGCTTGAGCACACATGCGTGGACATCTTGCTGATATTGATAGAGGGCATGGCGTGAAAGTGGGTGTTGCAAGGGTTGAAGAGGCAATGGTTATAAATTTCAAATATACATCTCTAAATAAAGTCCCACTCCCATGTCCAAGTTAGCAACTTCTTTTCATAGCAGTTCAAATTTATATTTCAAAACAAAGTTCCGCTCCCAACACCACCTCTCACCGAATTCATACCCTTATACCTAAAATATTGGGCATTAGGAGAGCTTTGCGAAAGAGTGTTTAAATTAATAGGCAATTAATAATACTTTACCTTGTTTTTTTTCTCCATATAGACAAAGGATAGAGTGTTAGAATGATTATGGATCTCCTATATGCAACACGCCCGACCCTTTTGCCCCAAGCCTGCCCTATCCCAAGCAAGGGGATATTAGCATAAAATAATACCAATTGTCATGACATTAGGTTGAAAAGCATTTATTGCCATGTTCACTATTCAAACAACTGCTTACTTTCTTGCAGCTAATATAGTTAAGAATATCACCAGAGAGTAGGCTCCCAGAATTCATGCTGGGCACTAATTCGACGACACTGATTGAGTTGGTGTTCTAGATCCCGGATTTTGTGATCCTTGTCCATGAGGAGTCGTGACTGATCGCGGACCCTGCGGTGTGAGTGCGTGGCGTGAGAGGTTGAAGGAGCTTGAGTGGAGAGCTGAAGTTGAAGACTAGCAATTTCGGTATCATCAATGAGTTTCTGCTTCTGAGCTTCAACAACCTGAGCCTGTAAAGGCGTGACCTGAGTTTGGAGAGCGGAGACTTGACCTTCAAGAAGAGTGATGCGCTCATTTCGAGATTCAATTTGGCGTAACTGGGTGTTGTAATCTTTGGAGAGATCGGTGTACATGGTCTGGAGATCCGTGAGGAGCTTATCCTTATCCTTCAGCTGAGCAAGAAGTTCCTAGATGGTGGTCTGCAACTGAGCCTGCTGGTCTGCAAACGTGGCAGTCCGTTCCTCTTCTGCTTTGAGAGCCTCACGGGCCTGTAACATGGCAACGTGCTTAGTTTGAAGACTGTCTTCAAGAGACTGAACTTGTGTGATGGCAGCGTCAAGATCTCATTGAAGAGCATCCGTGGAATCCATGTATTGTTGGATTCCATTCATAAAATTCTCTTGAGAGTCCTGGAGCTTGAGCACACATGCGTGGACATCTTGCTGATATTGATAGAGGGCATGGCGTGAAAGTGGGTGTTGCAAGGGTTGAAGAGGCAATGGTTATAAATTTCAAATATACATCTCTAAATAAAGTCCCATTCCCATGTCCAAGTTAGCAACTTCTTTTCATAGCAGTTCAAATTTATATTTCAAAACAAAGTTCCGCTCCCAACACCACCTCTCACCGAATTCATACCCTTATACCTAAAATATTGGGCATTAGGAGAGCTTTGCGAAAGAGTGTTTAAATTAATAGGCAATTAATAATACTTTACCTTGTTTTTTTTCTCCATATAGACAAAGGATAGAGTGTTAGAATGATTATGGATCTCCTATATGCAACACGCCCGACCCTTTTGCCCCAAGCCTGCCCTATCCCAAGCAAGGGGATATTAGCATAAAATAATACCAATTGTCATGACATTAGGTTGAAAAGCATTTATTGCCATGTTCACTATTCAAACAACTGCTTACTTTCTTGCAGCTAATATAGTTAAGAATATCACCAGAGAGTTGGCTCCCAAAATTCATGCTGGGCACTAATTCGACGACACATGCAAACTATAAGATCAAAAGGCAGAAGCATGGCAAGGGCCATGTCAAATAAGAGACCAATTTGAGATTGGATTTGGTCCAAATAATCCTCAGCAGGGCTACGAGGATGAGGAAGAAGATCAAGGCTAATTGAAAGCTCATAGTTTGCAACGAAATTGCCAGAAGAAGGCTCTAGTGAAACATTGAGGGCAGCATCAGGGCCATAGATGCGAAAACGAGCCGCATCATATGCGCATGCCGCAAGCTCCTGTGTGGCAAAGCTGCCCAACTATATCCGAGAGCCAATGCGCGGATCACGGATTTCAGAGACCCATTTGCCCCCACGACCTCATTCTAACGCCTTTATACCTCTTTTTACAAGCATGATCCCTTTCTTCAATATTTTGGACTGCCTCTCTGCTCCGTTTTTGCACCATAGCTCCCACTTTTGGGATCTAAGTAACACAAGTCCCATTTTACGCAGCCCTCTCTGTTGACATTTCCAATATGGCCATCTCTCTGTCTCGTTGACGATCTAGGCCTTTGCTTTTGTTGCTTTCTGCTTTATGATAGAGCTCTCGTTGCTTCGTCAATATCCCATAACCTTGACTACATTAAATGAGTAATCTTGGCCCCACCTAATGCCAAGGTGGACTCTCATCTGCTTCTACGTCCACACTTTATTTATTTAAGCATCATTGTGGGCCTTTGCCTTGCAGACTTAATACAACACACCGGCGTATGTCAAGCATAATTTGTAACTTAGCAACTTGTGGGCATCCTCGTGGGCAATTTGAGCATCCTTGTGGAAGACTTACAACAACCATACTTTGTAACTATGCAA
The DNA here is from genome assembly GCA_021234155.1 of Isoetes taiwanensis. Lineage (NCBI taxonomy): Eukaryota > Viridiplantae > Streptophyta > Lycopodiopsida > Isoetales > Isoetaceae > Isoetes > Isoetes taiwanensis. The sequence goes on from JAJEKV010000024.1 coordinate 18,722,609, forward strand.
CTTGCCTAGTTCATCTCAATTGAATATAAGAAAATATCTTCTTCTACCAACAAGTAGTGTTAACTTAATTCTTTTTGAACTTGTTTTCATATAGCATTTCAAATATACATCTCTAAATAAAGTCCCACTCTCATGTCTAAGTTTTTTTTTTTTGATGAACGTGGACCTTTATTACTCAAAAGAATACAAAGAGTACATGGGGGACTCAAAACCCAGTGGAGAAGATATCCACTAGAGCAACACTACCCACCACATACATAACATAGAAAAGCAGAGAACACAGATCACTATGAGCACAAACTGTTTGCTATGGTAGGTGTGAATCAAAGATATTGCTCCCCAAATGACACTTTTGATGTCATTCTTTTAAGGAAGAACACTTGTATGCGCCTTCACAATGCGACTCACGGGCATCGTTAAGCACTTGCGTATCGAAAAGAGTTGTCCCTTGAAGATGAGGAGATTTCGTCTCTTCCGGGATGGGCGGATGATCCAAGCGGATGCTAAGTGGAAAGCCCTCTTTGCCAACTTGTCCCAAGAACTAGGATAGGCCCGACAATAGGACCTGCGACTATTCAAGTCACAATGGAAAAGACTTCGGGAAGCCAACGCCAAGCGGGTCGAACATGGTGACACAAGAAAAATAGTGCTCAATTGTCTCATCCCTCTGCGTGCAAAGAGGGCGGATCCGCGAAGACTTCGGGGCGAAATTGATGAACAACAGTATTTACCCGCACGCATCTATGAGTGATCTGCCACCATAAAATGGATAACTTAGGATGAAGCAATTTATCCCATACCCATCGCCACACTGCTTTACGATGAGGCTCGGGGATAACTAAAGGCCACTTTGGCGATGGAGGCAACACCTCAAGATGAAGCAGGACCATATACATCGAGTGCACCAGGTGCTCCTCCTTAACACTGCCATGAACCACCCAGAGCTGGGGAGCCACGGCTTGTGGGTGTGGAGGAAGTGTAGCAGCTACTTTTTCCCAAATGCCTCGGTCCCAATGAAGGAGAACGAACTTCAATTTGAACTCATTCCACGTCAACAATCTTGTCTCATTATACCATGCGGATCTCGTGAGCACACACGTTGCTTCGCCACCCACGCGTTAATGTCAATGGATGGGCCGAAAGAGACCGGGGTAATATCTGCGGCCGTCACCCAAAGGGATCCATCAACAACTGGCTGTAGGATCTGTGTGGGCCATTGGATGGAACTGAAACAAAGTGCGAACAGTCTCCCAAGCAGTTAGCAACCCCTTGAGGAAAGGAGATGCATTAGGATATGGAGAAAGTGGATAGAATAATGCCCATGGAGGAGAGGCTTAATGGATGGAGAGCCAAAGGAAATGCACCTCTGAAAGACAATTGAATGAGGCCTTGAGACACGGAGAATTATCGGCATTATTGAGAATCCGCCATATGAACTTAGAGATCGGCACCTTGCTCGGAGAAGAAAGTGAATCATCCCCCCCCACAAAGTTTAGGCATAATGCAATTAAGCCCAACTAACTTTAACATCAGCTCCTTCTTCGATGCCACCCCGGATGAAGTTCCCGACCGTCTTTAAGAATGAGTCTGCATCTTTGTCTGCGGTGCCCGGCAAGATGGATGCCATGTAGACATGTGTACCACTTTCGGCCACTTTTGCCACGGTTACGACCAGGTGGATAACTTAGCGGTGGACCACGGAACAAATGCCTTTCCAACCCCTTAATAATGACATCCCACACATCTCCGGATGAGATGTGTATACCAACTGGAATGCCTAGAAGCTTAGTTGCCTTCCCATGAGGAAGAACCTTCCATGGAAATGCAACCACAGAAGATGGCACTGGAGAGTCTAGGGCCCTGAGGCGTTACACTTTTGCCACCCCACAAAGATACCGAAGCCAAAGAGAAACCGTCCAACAAGGAAATGGCGTTCGCAAGTTACGCTCATCGACCATCAAGAACAAGAAAGTGTCATCGCATACCGATTCTGGATCTCTTGTGAACCATTATTCATGGGAAGACCGTGCATGATGCCTTCACCTTGCAAAGAGAGAATACGAGAAAGAATCTCCGCCACAATTGTAAAAAAGCGGTGATTGCCAAAGGGCGACCGGCAAATGCCACGTCCCCACCTGAAAAAATCTTGATGGTTCTCCTTGAAAAGAACCAAGAACGAAAGCGGAATAATGAAGTTTCATAACATCTATTGCGAACTGGGCACCAAAACCAAGACGTAAAAGGCACTGCTCCAGGAAACTCCAGTCAACACTGTCATATGCTTTTGCAAAATCCAGCTTCAAGTATACAATGGGGTAACCATGCATTCTCATGTCTAAGTTAGCAACTTCTCATATAGCAGTGCAAATATATATCTCTAAACAAAGTTCCACTCCCATGTCCAAATTAGCAACTTACACATTCAAGTTCTTTTGCCATCTATCACCATCTCTCACCCAATCCCTTGGTCCAAATCCACTTTGCCCCTCCTCCCCCCTCCAAAAAAAAAAAAAAAAAGGGGAAAAAAGGGGGAAATTCTATAGAAACTTATTTTTATGACAAGAGTGTTAGGTTTGTGGGAAGATCTGACTTACAACTAGAATCTAGGTAGATGCATAGATAGAGATTTTTAAACGTCCACAAAGACCACCAAGGGCCATGGGACAATACAAATGTACAAGGGCATTAAGCCCAAATCAAACAAGGGGACAAGACCCCATCACAGAATAATGGACATATAGCCCAAATTAAAAACCACAGATCAAAGTACGTGAGCTCATTGCAATAGTTCGAAACTTTATATGGGGGGTTAGTGAGGAAGGTTTTGTGATTAAGGTGGCTTGGTCGAAGTGCAATCCTTCCAAAATGGGCAGATGGTCTGGCTATGATAGACTTCTTACTGCAGACCAAAGTCCTTATTTCAAAATTCATTTGGAAACCTGAATGGTGAAGATGACTCTCCTGGTTTATGCCTTCTTAGACAAGCTCTTGGTGTCACTGTACCCTCTAGGCAAGAAGGCTGTCAAACCAGTCCTGCCTTGGGCATTATTTCAGCCTCTGCAGCCTTTTCCAAGTGCTTCTCCATTTCTGCGTGGATTGTTGACAGCATGGGAGGCAGGCCATGCCACTCCATCCACACCACATTGGAAACACCATGGTGGTACTACTTTCCCTGTAGGTAGATCAAGAGTAGCAGTTCCCATCCCGTTTACATTTAAAATGCCTTTGCCTATTTTCACTTTGTAATTCCCTGCTACCTCAGCGATTTGGTCAAACAACTCCTTCTTTAGGGTCATGTGATCACTTGCCCCTGAATATAAAAACCATGCACCACAACAGTCTCAGCAACCAGTCATGTTGCTTCAATCCCAATGGGTTGATTCCATGCATCTTCATCAATCACTGTTTTCAAAAATTTGCTTCCTTTTTCAGCAAGACAGGTTATAAAACCCAATATGCATACCACACATTCAAGCACAAGAGAATAGCACGTTTTCCAAAACCTTAGCTTGCCTTCTCCTTGACTTTGAGCTACAAAAGCTCTTGCAACAGATACAAGTGAATCCTATTGGAGCTTTTATTTGATTCTTCCGTTTCACTTGTTTTGGCTGCTTTATGGGCATGTCCCCTTCTCTTCTTTACATCTTTATTTTCTGATGCTTTCTGTTTCTTCTTTCTCTTATCTGGTTCGGAACAATCTTTGGCAATGTGCTCGAACTTATTACAGTTATAACACTTTCGCGTCTCCTCTCCTTTTTGTTTTCCCATAACGGCTTGTCCATCATGCTGTCCTCCCTTCTTGGCTCCCTTCTGGTTTACTTCTTCCATCATGATTTGTTGAGATGCCCATTCAAGCTCCACGTGCTCCGCAGATTCTATAACATTTTTCACATTATTGTAGGTAGCAGGCAATCCTAATCAATTCCCTTTTCCATGCCATTCAATTGAAGAGCAGCTGCCTTAACCTTGGAAATATATTCCTCTGCAGATAGACAATCCTTCAATTTTGTGGTGAAAATCACAGAGTAGAGGTTTGCCTGTTGAGAGAAATGTCTCTTCCGGTAGATTGGAGACAATTGTTCCCACGCAGCTTGAGCACTCTGAGCTGCTTCTACTTGCGCAATCATTGTATCGTCCAAATACCTCATCATCCTATTCTTAGCTTCCCAGTCTCGTTGCGTCCATTTGCATAAAGCTTGTCTCTCTTCCTCTGATGCTCGTGAAGCACGAGGTTTTGTTCTTGTCTCCCCTTTCACTATTGCAGCAGTAAGTGTTTGAGACCCCTGGAGATTGAGCACTAGTTTGGGCTCATCTCCGGATACAATATGCCGTAAACCCCTGCTCCCTGGAAATTCCTCGAATTTCCAGTGTGAGTTTTTTTTTGGTATTTTTTAGCCAAGGGTTTCCTGGCGGCGCCGCTTACAGCGCCGCCACTACAGACAAAACATTAATACATTAATTTCCACATAACATAATCAACAAAACATTAAAATTTTAATCTTTCAGATACACAAACTTTCCACAAAGTTTCAGATACAGGTTTCCAAATAAAACTGTTCCACAAAACATTACAAGTTCCACAAAACTATGCAGATAAATGTTTCCACAAAGTTTCCAGATACAGGTTTTCAGATACAACTTTTCATGAAGGTTTTCACTTCAAAATTAAACAAAAAAGTGATCATGAACTTATCATAGAAGTTCACAACACAAGTTACCAGTAGAAGTTCAAAGAACTTGAACTTATCACAGAAATTCCCAACACAAGAGTTATCGTGAAGGCAGAGTTGAACCGCTGTTTCCCCTCTCCAACATTAAAGGTACATTACCAGTTATTAAAAGTTGCACCAACAAAGGAGTGACCACCTGCAGTTTAAACGAAATTAGATATAGTGTAATAAAGATAGACAAAAAAAATAGACACTATAATTAAACTTACCAACATTCTTGACTTCAACAGTGGGCGGAAAATATTTGTGAAGCCGAGGATTTGACTTCAGGAATTCTTCAAAATCCTAGTAATCTATCAAATTCTTGTCTTCGTCATCAACAGCTTTAACTCCAAAAACTTGAATTTGATTACTTCTACCACTTCCATCAGATACAACATTCTGTTCATCACATATCATTGCATCACTTGATGATGCCACACGATGGTCACTGAGAGGTACACCATCATTGCCAGAAACAACTGGAACGTTGCATTGCTTTTCAATTAAAATAGCCTGGTCAGATGAAGAACCTGCATAACAACAATTAAAATAAAACAACCACCAAAGAAACCTGCCAGCTAACCACTAACCTACCAGCTAAAGAAACCACTAACCTACCAGCTAAAGAAACCTGCAGCTAAAGTAAACTAGCACTAACTATAAACAATAAAGTAATTATACCTGAGGCAGAAGGCTTGTCAGTCAAACATTTTGCAGAACGTGAACCAAGCAATATATTTTCTTTATTCTTGATCATCTCGTTAAGTACATCAGAGTACAAACGCAAGCTGCCATCATCATTATATGGTTTGCTGTTGATACTTATGGCAGCATTAACTTGAATTTCTTTACTGCGATCATACCTAAAGCACAAGAACCAGCATTTGAAAGTAAATAAACTATAAATTCAATATAAACAAAACACAAAATTTGACTTACTTCTGATAAGATTCTGTTCTGCGATGCCCTGTAATAAGCTTTCCAACTTCCGGCGGAACACCAGCCATTGACATTCGTGTTACAGTTGACACACGACCGCTCTTGTTGGATATTTCCACATCAATAATTGCTCCCATATTATGAATCCACTTTGATATATTATTACACCCAACCCTGCCCTTTTGAAACCAAATCTAAGACACCAAACAATTGATTAGAGTTACCAAATAAAATAAACACAATTAAACAACAGAGAAATCTGACCTGAGATTTATAATTTGAAATTGCTTGTAGGAAGAAAGGTCTTGGCGCAGAATTTTCCTTTGGAGGTAGATGCCTCAAATACTGTTTGTATGTCAGAATAAAGTTTTCTTCAAAACTCCAAATTGGAGGACGAAAATGGCTTGGATCAAATTTCATCACTGTAGTGCCCCACGTCTTACTTGTCCTTTCATTGTAAAGCACATACTCGGAAAGTCCGTTAGTCTCAAGTGTCAAGTCCACATCTTTCACTTCATACAACTCACTTGCACCCCTAATTGCAAACCTAGTGCAAAGATAGAAACAAAGACGTTTATGAAGACCCTTGGGAGTGTTTATCTGAAAGTCTATATCTTCTAACAGGTCTCTTTCAGAATTAAATGGAATAGCTTGTGCTTTTTTCCTGCTGACGCCAACTCCTAGTTTCCTAGACCTATCAGCTGCAGCAACAAAGGCAGCCCTAGCCCTAACATATGCAGGATCACGTAAGATATTAAACCCATCTGTTCTTTTGCATGATGAAGGCGTCTTTGATTCCTGGTTCTTCCTAAGAATCTTCCCTATTGCTTTCAGCAAAGAATTTAAATTACAAAAAAAATACAGAAACATTAGAATACATTAAACAAGCTGAACTAATAAAAAACCTAACAGAACGTACAACCCTAACAGAACTTAAACAAAAATAAAATAAAGTTACCTGCCAGCAGGAAACATGCTCCCATCCTTCTTCCTAACTTGTATCATAAATCGAACAAGCATCTCGTTCAGCTGATCATCAAATTGGAATACTCAAGTCAATTGGAAAAGATAAGTCAGAAGTTTTTTTAGCAAATCTCCTCCATCCATCAAACTTTGCCCTTGCCCAGTTTGTTTGCTTCTTAGACTTGTCCTTTCCCCCCGTATCAACATCTCTAAGCATCTCAATATCAATACCAGCGTATTCTTTTGTATCCTTCTCCACTTCTTTATCCACAAAACCCTCACTAAACCACGGCTCCTTCTCTATATCCCTCAACAGGTTTTCTACCTCTAACGGATATGTGGACTGGATAACATGCTTTCGAATCCTTGGCGGTCCTCGTCTTCTTCCAAAGCATTATCATCCAAAAGATGATCCTGGACAAGTGTAAACGAGAAACTGCAACATGAATCAGAAACCCCTCTAGCAACATAAAGAACTAAAAAAACTTCAATAAACCTTGCTTCCCCCATTTCTGCAAGAGCAACAAATCTGCAACAGCAAAAACTCGTTAGATAATATATCTAAGAAACAAAAATAGAAACAAAAATTGCTCCTAGAAAACTTTACCTTGAAACCTTAATATCTTGGTCCAAGAACTCGAAAACTCGGGTATCTTGCTCGAAACTCCAAATTTTTGCCTCAGAAACTCGGGTATGTTGGTCGGAAACTCGGCTATCTTGCTCAGAAACTCCAGAATGTTGTCTCAGAAACTCAAAACTCGGGTATCTACCTCAAGAACGGGAGCAGAACCTAAAAGAACAGAACAAACATTAGTAACTTCAACCATTGAATCAAAAATCGAAATAAATCCAAATGTTTACCTTACTTCTGTCCAAAAGTTTAACTAAACGTTTCCAAGAAAGTTTAACTAAAAGTGTCCAAAAGTTTAACTAAAAGTTTCCAAGAAAGTTTCCACAAAGTTTCCACAAAGTTACCTTGAAATCTTAATATCTTGGTCCAAGAACTCGAAAACTCGAGTATCTTGCTCGAAACTCCAAATTTTTGCCTCAGAAACTCGGGTATGTTGGTCGGAAACTCGGCTATCTTGCTCAGAAACTTCAGAATGTCGCCTCAGAAACTCAAAACTCGGATATCTACCTCAAGAACGGGAGCAGAACCTAAAAGAACAGAAGAAACATTAGTAACTTTACACATTGAATCAAAACTAGAAATAAAACTAAATGTTTACCTTACTTCTGTCCAGCGCCGTCACCTAGAACCAAATCCTTGAAAAAAGCAAGAACAAAAGATTAGAAAGAAAAAAAAAGAATGAAAAACCAGCAACAAAACATGCCTAACGTCGCCTCAAGCATCCCTCGCTACCATTCTTTGCAGAATGGTGGCCAAATAACACCCACGCCAAGATCGCGGGAGTAGACCTCGGACCTCCATCATCAGCTAAACAGAGGAGAGAGAGAAAAAAAGGGTGCAAAATTTCCGGGGAGCGGGGGCGGGGATTACGGCTGGGAGCCGCCCCTTTCCGGGGTTTCGGCTGGAAGCAGCGGCGGCGCCAAGGCGGCGCCGGCCGCGATTTCCAGCCGGAAACCCCGAAAGCAAGTTTCCCACAAATTTTTTCTCATGCGAGAGCTTTTGGATCTTTCCCATTTCGTCCTTGAACACTAACAAATTCTTATCCACAAGGATTCGTCTACTACTCTGATACCCTAATGTACTTTGAGAAAACAAAGACACAAAAGGAGTTATTTCTATTGAATGATAAGATTCAAAATAGATAGCACAGCACTGCGCACAATAAAAACTGTTCACCGACATGCTATCTCCCGTAACCGTCTCCATGACAAAAGGACCCTAATTATATGACCAACAACAAAGGAACAAAGTAGCCACGTCACTTTGTTCAACTGGACTTCAAAGACAACAGAAGAATTAGTTCTTGTAACAGAACATAGTTTCCAACAGTTCAGATCTCGCAGTCGTTCTGGCAAAAGTTAGCTGCGTTGAAATGTTTTAGCGGTTGCATCGAATTTAAAATGTGCAAACGCGGACACGGTATAATATGAATAGGCAAAGTAGATAGTAAAAAAAAAGGTAGGTAGAGAAGATAGCTTCTGTTGTAGATATAAAGGCACAAAGCAATATCATTGGAAAGCTGGGTATATAAATGTCTGCCGACAGTAGTCAATCCATGCTATGCCTCTCACAAATCTTGTCCTCAAGCAAGGCCTCAACTTTGTGGCCTAAATGGCTCAAGCAGCAGCTGGAGAATCACAAGCACTCCTTCAATTCCAGGTAATGGGGAAAACATTATTATCTAGGTTAAACGTGAATGGGTTCTTCTTCTTATGCCCGTAGCTTGCAGTGGTGTGCCAATGCAAGAGTTGCGTCATTGGGCAAGTATAACCATGCTCATGTTATCAAGAATGGACATAGGGAAGACACACATCTTGACAATATCCTCTTGCAGATGTATGGGAACTGCAATTTTACGTATGATGCTTATTTTATATTTGATAGAATTGCTCGACCTAATATCTTTTCATGGACAATAATGATAACTGCATATGCTCAGAATGGGAATATAGAGGAGGCCCGAGAGATCTTTGACAAAATGCATGACCGTAATGTGGTTTCATGGACTGCCATGATTTCAGCATATGCTCAACATGGATTGGGGAAGGAGGCTCTTGAGCTCTTTCAGGAAATGCAAATGGAAGGTATGGTGCCTAACAAGGTTACTTTTGTTAGTATTCTTAGTGCATGTGATACTAAAGAAGCTTTCAGCAAAGGTAAGCATACTCACGCCCATATTATCAAAAATGGATTTCATTCAGATGTTATTGTGGGAAATGCGCTTGTCACCATGTATGAAAAGTGTAGTGGCATTGATGATGCACATACGACATTCTGTATGATTCCTGAGAAAACCTTGAGATCATGGAACACTATGCTAGTGGCGTATGTGCATTATAATTTTGCCATCGAAGCACTGGGACTCTTGAAATTAATGGCATCCCAAGGTTTGAATCCAGACAAGGTTGCTTTAGTCAGCAGTCTTTCAGCATGTGAGTCCGAGGGAAGACTGCCTCAAGGTAAGTGGTTACATTCGTATATGGAAAATGGCGTACTTGAATTGGAAGTCATTGCAGGAACTGCTCTTATTAGTATGTATTGCAAATGTGGTAATTTAGAGACTGCAACAGCTTTGTTCAACCACATAAGAGAGCCAAATGTGGTAACTTGGAATGTAATTATTGCCTGTTACTGTCAGCATGGACTTAGCAAAATAGCACTTGAGCTATTTCAAAGAATGGAGCTGGAAGGCTTGCTTCCAAATATAGTTACCTTTGTTAACATCCTTGGGGCATGCACTAATCTAACTGAATGCAGAGAGATGCACAAGAAAGTAGTAGCCAATCACTATGATGATGACGAAACTGTGGGTAATGCACTTCTTACAATGTATTCCAAGTTTGGTACTATGGACGACATACATGAAGTATTTGACAAGATGGCCGCACCTAATGTCATTTCATGGAATATTCTTATTGCATCTTATGTCCAGCATGGACATTCTCAAGCAGCACTTTTGCTTGTAAAGCACATGGAATTGACACGTGTGATGTTAAACAAGGTAACGTTTCTCAACATTCTCCATGCATGCTCAATTCAGGCAGCATTGACTGAAGGCAGGGAGATGCATGCTCAACTTATATATTGTGGACTTGATTTGGACATCGTTCTGGCTAATGCTCTGGTTGACATGTATGGAACATGTGGGAGTCTTGAGGATGCATGCAGGGTATTTTTTAATATGACTACACAAGGGATTGTATCCTGGAATGCTTTGCTTGCTGCATATGCATCGCATGGAGATGGAGCAAACTCATTGCAACTTTTTCAACAAATGCAGCTGGTTGGCATATCGCCTGATACGATCACATTTATAAGCATTCTCAGTGCTTGCAGCCATGTTGGATCCATTAACAATGCGGGTCACTTGTTTACTTCTATGTCCGGAGATCATAGCTTGGTACCTTCAGTTGAACAATATCATTGCATTGTAGACCTCCTTGGACGTGTGGGATGGCTAGATGAGAGTGAGAACTTGATAGATGGCATGCCATTTATCTCTAATACCAGGTCATGGACTATATTACTTGCTGCAAGCGCATTGCTTGCAGATAAAGGACGAGCAATACAGGCCGCATTACACCTTCGTCAGTTAGAACCAACGGATGCCACTTCTTACGTGTTATTATCAAAAATGTATGCTACAGTAAAATAGATTAGTTAAATAGATCATGTGTCAATACATTTCTGCCCTGAAGCTTTAATCTTTGGGAAGCTTTGTAAGATTGACATGAGTAAAATCAAATCCCTAATGCTTCCTAACAATATGATAATTGAATCACCTTCATGCCTTATGGTGCTGCCACGTGGCACACCAACATCGCAAAATGCTAATCTGGTTCTACATTCTTTTTCTCTTTTATTTTCTTTGGCACTTTTGCACAAACGCCAGTCCAAAGTTTCCTGCACCGTGAGGCTATCCATGTTGCAGCCAGGTGAGATTTTTGTGCAGGTGGATGGTTTTTGATCGTTTGATTTCATTAATGGCCAGGGAAATTCAAGCAAATTCAAATCGGTTATGCCTCGGTTTGTGTCAGGGCGGATTTGGTCTGCTTCAATATCGAATAGATTTGGTGCTTTCATCTTTAGAGTTCCGTATCTTTCCCGTGTTGCGCTTGGTTTTAAATTTGGACTATCGGTGGTGCAAAAGTTTGCTTCCAGGTTCTAACATGGCATTCGATTCCTTGCTCTGTTTTGTTCTCTGCTTCTCTTCCCTGTAGTAAATCCAATAACCACCATCACTTTTAATCCCCTGATTACTAATTGGATGTGATCGAACCATTTTACCTCTGCTCTTTTCTTCATGGTGTTTTAATAAATTTCGCCTCTTGCTACATGAGCATCTTCTTCTCATAGGAAATATTCGATGCCAATTTGTTCGTTTATGCATGTATTGGGAGCTGGATTGGATGGACTAAGCAGTCCTTATGTTGATCGTATAGTATTTGATCCTGAGCATGTGATCGTAGTATTAGGTTGTAGAGATTGGTATTCCTGAGAATTTACTAGCAAATGAAAATGGTGTATTTTCTGGAATGGTTTACAGTACTGGAGCAGCTAATGCGTAATACCTAATGGTAAGGACTTCCCTATTACCTTTTACATGTTACATGCATGGATTGTCCTTGACATCGTTAATTATGTATACACGGGATTGTAAAGGTGGGAAAGAAGTATAGTCTGGAAAAGATGCTGAAACAGAGAGGAGGAGTTTGATAGCTAGTGCCAGGTGGGTTGCTGCTGCACAATGGGCATTAGCTACAAGCTTATGTCTTCACAGCAGGAATTGAAAGTTTTTTGTGATTCTAGTGGAGGCACCATAGAGAAGACACGGGATTCTGCACAAACACTGCAGAAGTTTATCACGCCAACATGATGATACAATTTCTGAGGAGTTGCATTTGCTCCATGTGCCAGATGGTGGAGTGCTTCTTACCGTGTTGTTCAAGGTTGGACATTTTCTCTTGGTCTTTCTTGAAGGTCTTTAGAATGGCAATGTGGTTGCACAATATTGCATTTTCTTAATTGCATGTAGAGTCAGCTAGCACTAACAAATGCCAAATCCTGGGAAGTGAAACGTACTCATTTGAATTTAGAGAAGTGCTTCTCACTCTTGTTGAGATGGTGCATGTTATAGGAAATTGAACTGCCCTAAACCCTACTTTTTGCTTGTTATGGCAGGTCTTAGTCTTCTTGGGCGCCAGATGCACACTCGATTGAGTGAAGATGGGCTCTGGCATGATTACGATTACACAAAAGAGGCAAACATGAAGGTTTGTTACTTGTTGGCACCAAAATTGTACAGGGAAGGAAGGTGACTTATCATGTTTATGGAATGGGTAGGGTTGCACAGTTACAAGCGAATGTGATACATCAACTAGAAATGTAAGTGCAACTATCACTTCTATCTTTGTTATATTATCTGTATTCTGTGCAGCAAACTTCCACCTTAGGTTTTAAGATGTTGCAATTAAACTTCAACTTGAAAATTGCGTCGTTATAATTTTTTAAACAAAGTCAATAGAGCCCATTTAGCCCAGCCCGCTATTTAAGAAGCCCCCTTTGTTGATAGCTGTTTATTGGCTCTTTGTATTTCTTACTTTGCTCGGGTTGCTTCGTACCATGTTATGCAATTATCTGCAAGCTGATGTCATTAAATCTGTCCGTTCCAAAGATTGGGGGGAAAATAATCCCATGGATTGAATGCAAGGTCATGCAGATCATTTTTTGCATAGGATATGTCTTCAATGCAGCAACAAGTGAATGGATATCAAAGTTTGCTCCAAGATCGTGTCTTGCAGTGCCACAAATAGACCATATCAAGTTTTTTTTGCTATCCTTGAGCGCAGATGAGCCTTGATTTGAGTACAACTTGGGCTGCTCATGATTTTTGTAAAACTCAAGCTTTCCTCTTAACTCTATAGAGGTTTGTGGAATATATTTGAAGGTATAATAGTCTTCTGCCACTTATTTATCTAGAAGCCTTGTGTTGGTCTGAGATCGATTCCAGACATTTTGGATGACTTAGATGTTTTATCCTTCTCTATAAAACAATGTTTGCAACTTTGGGAGCTCCATTGGACGTTTGTGACACTTTATTCAAGAGGTATATGGGCCTTTTACACGCTTTGTTTGTTTTCAACTGCAACAGCAATGCAGGCCAATAATGTAATATTCTTTTACACATTCATTGTCCAACAGGGATGTGATGGAGATCTTGCTGTTTTGCAATACTTTGATAAACATGGACATGAGATGTCGCTCACTTGCACAGGCAAGGTAAGTCCTTAATAAGCTGCCAACCTGAGATGTTATAACATGGGCAGCTTTACTTTCAGGATTATTTAAAATGACATGAAGCATTAAAATGCTTGAACAGATGCAAGTCGATGGCATTCAACCGAATTCTGTCATATCTGTTTGTCGACTATTTCTCGACGCAAAGGAGCATCTGAAGAACCATAATTGCTACAGGCAAGGTCAATGGTAAAAAATAGTAGGCTTTCTCTGGATCCCTTGAAGATATCGGAACTCCACCACTGTAATAAGCATTATAACTCGTGTATATAGTTGATTTTCTCTTTAAAAGTAGAAATACTACATTAAGTTGGTTGTGTTTGATATAAGAAACTCCATTTTAGTAGAAACATTGCAGTAAGCATTAATATGGTTACTGCAAAGTGATACTATGGTTGTAAGCCGTATTTGTCATGTCTTGGTTGCACGTACATGACTCTAAATGACAAAAGAAATGAAAACATGTAGAAATGATGGAGGCACTCCTTATCATACTCTAAACTTTAGTGCATCAATTGATGTTTTATACTGAAGATGTCCAATAGATTTTACTCCTGATGAGGTGGATCGAAAGATATTATTAAAGGCATAAAGATTAATTATATGTCATGCAAAAGCGGAAAAGGAGAATCTAGCTATCGCATTTGGCATCGTTAGAATGCCACAAGCACAAGCTTGTGAGTCAAATCCTGTTTTGGTTTGGGGGGAGGGAGGGAGGGATTGGCTGTGTAGGTGCCAGGTAGAACTACGAAAATACCTTTTGTGGACCCAAAAAATGAGGGAGGAGGATTCGTGGATCCGACCACATAGGCTGCCCTTGCCAGACCACATAGGCATCCTCAGGCAGTTCTCTATCACTGTTACCGGATGACCTTACTAACTGGAGTGTTGTCGGATGATGGAGGCTTGTATTCTTGACAAATAATCTATAAATTGGATGCTATTGAAAACATGGTAATCTAAAGTCATTTCTGTATCCATTTGCATGAATCATTCAGTCAAGATTAATCTAGGTTACATGCTACTGTGTTACATTATTTAGGCTTCGGATTGTCTGGTCACATAGTCTTTCTTGGGCGGATATTTATGTGACGTGTGTAGTTAGTTTATGATCTGATAAGGATAACTCTGCTATATACGTGACCTTGTGCCCTAATGCAAGATGCATAGCCTAGCTGGATGCAGATTAGTACAGCAGCAGATTATAACAAGTCTATCAGGAATGTTACTATTTGCCTAGCATTGCTCTATGAAGCAATAGGCCATAATAATATACATAGCATGGGCTTTATTTGGTAATAGTTCTAGTATTAGGAGCTGCATATGGAAGTACATCAGTTACTGTATTTTTTAAGATTACCACAGCAGCAATGTATTTGTCCAAGGCGGTTGCCATTAATTGTTTAGTGCATTTGTAACTGTAGAGTGATGTCCATGGCTATGGCTATTGCTCAATTCTTAATGTCTATGGCTACGATTGTGGCAATGCTGCACCATGTCAGGTGCTAAGGTTCTTGATGGAACTCTCTCCTCGTTGCTGGACATCACATACAACTCCATTTCTAGTGCATTGACCACGGGTCTAACGCTTGAGTAGATTAGGAATAAAGTGTTGTATTCTGGCCCAATGGACTTATATACAAGGCTCAACTTGTGTGACAGGCAGCTGCCCTTCGTACATTAGAAATCCATTATGGCAAATCATGCTTTTATCCATGTAGTTTTGTCTTGGGTAGAACCTTTTAATTGAACTTTGATAGCTAGATTACACTTAAGGCTGTCTTCCATAGCCCTTTCTTGTGCCTGCTTTCCTGTGCTTGCATGTAAGGAAAATGTTCTTGTTAGTCTTAGGAAGTTTGAAATTAACAAAATAACCTACCTAGATTGTCTTCCCCTGCTAACAAAAAATATAGCAACTTATATCAGGTCTGCAGTCTAAAACTTTGTGTATTATTGACCTTTGCTAACACTGTCAGCAGACACTAAAGCCATGCAAGCATGTTGGCAGATTCTGCATCAAATTACCTATTGCGATGTGGCATATCAACTTGAAATTTAGAAAGGGGCTTATCGTACAAGAATCAACTGAGGTCCATGCAAAAATATAATGTGGTCCCCTTGCATGCAATTTTTGTGATTTTTTTACTTGTTACCGTGACTGTAATAATGCGGATCCCTGGCTGATGGCCACTTCGAGCTTATTTGGATTGAATCAACAAAAGAAACATTTTTGTTGATCCTTTTCCCTATGTTGCAAATCTAGATTAGTGTATTCTTTTGGCATGGCGTTTTGTAAAGCAGGGATCCGTAGTTGTGTGGATGCTCTTCTAGTTACAGCAGGAAATAACAAAGCTTTGGGTGATTTCTAAAACAGGCAAGTCTCTCTTAGAGCGAAGGCATAGAGGAACAGAACTCGGTTGCATCTGCCAGACATCAGGCTAGAGCATCACTTCTACGAGATATTTATGCTGCTATAGATGTTCAGACAAAGAGTGGGAAAGGAAGAGCCCCAACTGTCAAAATTGCACCACAAACTACATGGGATAACTGCTTACTGATTACTGTCGAAACTGCTTACTATTTGGATAAGTAAGGCAAGATTAGTTTCATCATGTTTTTCTTTGTTGAGTTAAAGGTCTAAATTTTGCGTTTTACAGAGTCTACATAGGAGAAACAAAGTGGACAAGGAAGATTAATGGTTTCAATAATTGTTGTTTTAATTCAGGTTTGTCTTGACAAATCTGTTTTCAAGTGCTTAAAACATCAAGCATAAAAAGTTGATCAAAATTGTTTTGAAGTGTTTAAAAGTAGCTTCAAGCGTTGTCATAGTGTTGTTTAATAATCTTATCAGTTTTAATGTTAAGACAAAGAAGGAAACTAATGGCATCACTTTGAGCATTATCATGCCATGTCAATGCCTATGCCAATTACTTTTCAAGTTTTGCTTTGGCCTAATTACTTATTGGTGCTTTGGTTTTCTTGTTGCATTACATCTTAGAAAAGTGGAGTTTTATGCATGACTTAAAAAAAACAACTGTCTATTTCAACAAGTGTTAGGGCTACAAAAGTAGAATTGAGTTTTGAATCAAGATAGGGGGGGTTGTCCATTGGCTGTGCACTTAAGCGTAAAACTTATGCGGCAGCAAAATGAATGACTTTCTAGCCATGTGGGCTACACAACAAAATGACCAATAAGATAGGACACATGGCAAGCTTTGTTGCATACTAAAGTGGCAATGCCAACTCATCTTATGAAGTGCAAATGTGGCAGGGGTACCGGTACTACAAAGGCACGTAGGCTACCTGGGTAGCCATTGAAGGCTGCAACACATCATTGTTAGGCAAGGAATTTTTTTTTCCCTCCTAGGTAACAAGGAAAAATGGATTGAGAACTTCAACAATAATCTTTGAATATCTTTTTTCACTTCATTTTATAACGAGTTTTGAGACAATTGGTGCCTCTCTAAGTGCACCCTCTGATATGTATTTATGTATTTAATTTAAATGAATAGAAAAATCTTGCCATAAAAAGAAAAAGAAAAAGAAGGGAACTTCAACAGTTTAGACGTGTTCGCATGACACCAACACTATATTATATTTAATCGAAGACATTGTCTATATGAATATACCTATGACAAGAACATTATAAAATTGTTGTATTTGATAGATGGTATTGGGTAAAAGCACGTTGTGGTATCCCAATTCGGCTGTCCCCCCTATCCCCCCAAATTGTGGTCGTGCATCCGCCACTTTTGTGGTATGAAAGTATAATTATGGCACCGCTCAACTGCCGTTATTTAAGAATGGAGTGCCAATTTGTAGAGGATATTCTAATTTCAAAACTAAAATTCAAATTCCTATTCTTCAAATTCCTATTCTTCAAATTCCTGTTCTTTGCCTACGTCCTGTTCTTTGGCTCCCTACTGCAAGCTCCAATCTATTGTGGATATGGAGGTCAACGAGGTAATCTGTCCACAAACCGACATTTCAGATAAGAGAAAACGAAGAAGAACCAAGGAAGAAGAAATGTTGAAGAAAAGACGCCAGAGGAAAAGAAGAAGAGAGGAAAAATTGGAGCTTGCAGAATTGGCAGAAGGATCCGGTTCATCAAGAAGTGCATGCAGTAAACGCCGTATTATCCTTAATTTGCTAACGTCTTTCCATAAACAGACCAAAAGAATTAAGGATAGCATGAAGAAAGAAATTTTACTTGAGTTTTTAAAAGATAAAACATTGGAAAAATTTATAGATGAAGAATTAAAGGATTTGGAAGCCAAGAGCATCGTCATTAGGATCCTCTGGGACTCTATGCAGACTGTGAAACTCTCTACCAGCAATGACTGTCTAGCACCCAAGAATAGCTGTCTTGTAATGTCTCTACCATGCCGTGCAGATTCTAAAATAAGTAACAAAATCAGCCAGAGAGATCTTGGAAAGGTATTAGGTATTCACCCAAGAAACCTGCAAAAGGCAAAGAAAGAGATCGATTACAATGGTGGAAAATGGGTTTCTTATAAGAGGGCTAAAAGATTCGATGCAATTTCAGATGAACAGATAGAAAAGATTCAAAATTTTTGGATTGTGAACACCAGAATGTCTCCTAACACAAAGGATGTTAGAACTAGAAGATTGGAGAGAAATATAAGAGAAGAACATGCTGCTCACTATCTGGAGGAATCACAGGTTACTTTATAAATTATTTTATTCATGTTTTCTTAGTTATGGTGCTTAGTCTGGTGGTGCATGTGGTGGTTATTGTGTTATACAGTGATTGTGGTGTACTGTATGCAGCATGTGAATTGTGTGTAGTTGACTCTGAAATGCAGCTAAATAATATTTAATGTTGGGAACATTAGAGCATGACAGAATTGAGTTACACGTACTATATTCCTTTACTGGGTCTATGTGTACAATCTAAAAATATTTGAGAACGACAGATAACTGACTGATCCTAAAAGTTTAGTTGAATTGATAAAGACAAAATTTTTGTCAGATAAAAGTACATCTCTGTTGGAAAGTTTATAATATATTAAAAAAAAGAGCATATGTTACAAAATTTGGCTTTTCATGCTATGATGGCGGCTAGGGTTTCTATCTAGGGCGGCGGTGGCGGCCGCCCCCACCAAACGATGGAAGTTCACGAAGTGGGGCTGGAAGAAGCGGCTAAAGCATTTCTTTGCGGTGTAAACTTCAAGCTATGGATAATGCGAAGGTAACTCTACCTTGTTGCTTTATTTACGCTTGCAAAGGGGATGAATCGTCGGGATATGGCGCTATCCCCAAGTTCTTGCCCTACGGTAGCGGTAACAACATGGTAGGGAATGCTGCTTTTGCTTTGAAATGTGTTTGAAGGATGTTGCTCAAACTAGCAGTTAGTCACGGTTTCTTGGTTCTTGAATCCTTCGAGCTACTACTGCTAGGGCTTTGTGATCGATATCTAGGCATGGTTTTCGATTAAAGCGGTGGTTGCGGTTGCAATCAACGCAACTTGGAGGTCGCACTCAACTGCAAAGAAGTGCAAATCTGCCCGGCATTGTATATCGGGGCTTACGTGTTGTGTGCGGGGATCTTGACCACAAGCCATATGCACGGTCCGGTACACAGGCTCTTGGATTTGGAGTGGATGTGGCGGATGGTGGCCTTCATTTATGCGCCCTTGCGCTTTAAGCACATGGGCCTTAGACTCCCTATTTGTTAAACCGCCCCCTTCCCGGCTAGGGGAGATCGGGTTCCATTAGCCAGCATAGATTGATCAGTTGGTAAAGGAA
The DNA here is from genome assembly GCA_021234155.1 of Isoetes taiwanensis. Lineage (NCBI taxonomy): Eukaryota > Viridiplantae > Streptophyta > Lycopodiopsida > Isoetales > Isoetaceae > Isoetes > Isoetes taiwanensis. The sequence continues at coordinate 18,741,919 of JAJEKV010000024.1, forward strand.
AGAAATTAAACAAGTTATCCTGGGGCCGGGAGGCGGGGTTCTTTCTGACTCTATAGAGCATCGGGGGTGCTATGCAAGTGAGTGAGCAAGGGAGGCGACTAGACCACCCCTGCAGGGGGCAGGCACGAGAGTGAAATCATGAGGGAAGATGGAGCACACTCTTATAGTACCAATGAAGGATGCATACCAGGTCAAGTTAACGCTGGACTTGTTGCTTCTTTACATTCCTCGGTGTTCATAGCTCCCGACTATTCGTGGCTTCTTTACGCTATGAATTTGGGGAGGCTAGGCTGGTTTGGGTGGCCCGATCTTGGTTCTTGGCACCCAAGTTGAAGCGATGGTTGAAGTGCTTCTTGCGGTGGAAAGAATCAAGAGAGCGATCCTATAGTATCTCTTGCTTTTGGGGAGAAGCTTCTGGGCTTCAAGAGTCATTGTAGTACCAGTTTGTAGTGGAGAAGATGTAGAGGTGCTTTGATTTTAGTACTAAGCTAGATAGTGCTTCACCTTCCCTTCCTCTTGGGTGGGTGCAAATATTTCCTATCTGGCCTGTTGAGAGGCCTATATATAAGGTTGTACACCATTTTTATTAAGAAAATCTAAATATCTTGCCGCCAAAAAAAAAAAAAAAAAAAAAAAAAATTGGCTTTTCATTGAAAGCTCTGTACCTGAGAACTAAATTTACATGCATTTCCTAAGCAGCATGAAATGTTGATATGGCTGGCTCCACTTCTGGTGCATCCAAAATTATTGTTTTCTGCACCAAAGCATCTAAGCTTTCTGCAGTCATCCCAGAATTGCATAGGATCAGGTTCGCCAGTGTGACGCTCCCTACAAAATATACGGCGCCCGGCCGTACACTCCGTAGGAAATCCCCCATCCGGTCCTTCGACCGCACGGGCCCTGCGTCTATCCTGCACTCCAGGGTGGGTATCCCTAGTGCGGGAAGGGGACACGAAGGTGTCTTGTGCGCCCTTCCCCTATGGGCTCCTATCACAGCGGAAGCATAAACAACGTCAGAACTAGCAATAACAATACATCATATACCTTGAAGGGTAGCACATCCTCAAATCCATAGCTACAACAGAGTTAAACATATGTCGTAAAACATGAGAGCTCCTACCCAAGGCTCAGACTCATGGGGAAGTAGACTGATGGCTAGGCCTCAAGATAGAGCAGACATAACAATGGCGGGGCTGGCTATAGACAATGGCTAGGGTTGACCACTCCATCCGCCCCTCCTGTGCATAGTTTGCAGATGGGCTAAATTGGGCTCTGGCATGACTCTAGCCTTCCGGATACGCAATCTCATAGCATCACCCATCAAGACTACTCCGGGTTGCATCTTCCCGGTCCGTCGAGGCAGGAAGGGTTGCATCTCCCCTTTCCCGGGGTCTAGAGGTTCCACGGGCGGCTAGAGAATCGTGGCGACACACGATTTGTCCCCGACTTAACCCCCCGAAACAAGAGCCAGGCCAACACCTGCAGCTCTTGAGAGGCAGGGCAATACCCGTTGCCCCAGCAGGAGGTTTCGGACCCATGCCCGGCCCACACGAAGTGACCGGCCATAAGCCTACCCCGCTATGGGGTCCCAAGTAGCCACGCTCAGCAGGGACCCTCCCTCCATATCTCCTCTAGCCCCGTCATAAGCACAATTTCATTATATATGGACTTTTTCCAAGTCCATAAACATCCCAAAGTGATTTAAACTGTGTAGAATACAAGGTTTGAGGAGTGAAACCATGGAATATAATAGCATCAGTCGATACTTTGGCAAGCTCCATAACCTTATTCTCCAAGATTAAAAGAGAAACATTCCAACATATAAACTTCAGATTATATTTACAACATTCCAACACATAAACTTCAGATTATATTCATAGATAGTAGGAGTACCAAAGACGTGTGTTGAAATCATCATCCAGCATTTTGAATTATAACATAATATGCACTGATGATGACATGGCAAAACAAATGTCGATAATATTTTGTCGAAAAGGAAGATCTGAGCATGCAAGAAGGCTTGTACATGTGCAAAAGAATAAAATAGAGATCGTAGCTTGCATTTGGAGAGCGATGTTTTGGCAAACCGCTGGAAGTTAGAAACCGAAGTTAGAATCTGTGGTCGGATTTGATGTAGATTTATGTGGCCTGGGTATTTGGCCTGATAGGTTCTCATTATGGGATTTAGTGAGAAAGGATTTTCTCTTGTAACCATATCTATTCGGAAGTGCTATTGCCGAGTCTGTTAGCCTTTTTTTGATTCAAATATCAAGCTATATTCTGCTCTCTGCTATCAAACACATGCAACTCCCTGGTCAATAAAAGGTAAATCAATAGAAGGAAATTGGGCGATCGCCCAATTTAGTCTCCTCAAATTCATCTAAAACTTTATGTTATTGAAATCCCTTACACTTCAATTTCAATAGCCCAAGCTTTGCAGCAAACAACGGTTGCTCTGTATCTTCGAACAGGTAATTGATGCAGTGGCTCTCCAGAAAACCTAGATCCATCTGAACTGATTCGCGTTCTTTTGCACCTACACTTCACAGACAAGCACATGCACTCTAACAAAACAAGCTCTCCAGATGAGGATGTGCTTCTGTGAAAATACTTCAGCGAATCTGCAATTTAAGGAAAGACATGAAGCCAATGAAGTCCGCCCAACTTACCATCAACAAATGTAAAGCATAAGGTAAGCTTCGTTTCATCATATTCGAAGGCACATAATCTGAAGAATCCAAACAAAGCGCCTGTCTATGGAGTTAAATTGGGCGACCGCCCAATTTAGCCTCCATAAACTTCAAAAGAGAAGTTTCGCTGAGCAAATTTGGCACCCACTCCAAACATTTCCCTGCTATGTTTAACCATACAGTCAACAAATCTGTGTGTTTGGAAAGAAAATCAAAGAAAGTGTCTGCCGATACAAGTTAAATCCGGCGACCGCTCAATTTAACCACATCAAATCCAATCCTGCACTCTTCTCGCTTTACTTCACATAAAGCACAAGCTATAGCCTTCAAAGTTCTAAGGATGAACTGTGCCTTCTGCAATCATGAGGAAATGCAAGCATGTCAAATAAAATACCCCTGCAAGCACAAGCAACTTCTTGTATATCATGTATCTCCTATATATTCCTTATAGAATACCAGACGAATTCCAGCATACTCTGCTCTACAAAACTGAGCTGCTTCACCGGTTTCCTATTTGTCTTCGCTGCCCCAAATCCGCTATGTTCATTCTGCCTTGTCCTTCACCAAAATACTTCTATAGCCTTCATACAGCAATCCGCAGCTCCAGATCCACGTTCATCTCCTTTTCAAAGATCTTCAATCAGACAAGAACAAATCCAGCCAGCTTTTTTATTTTTTTGCCAGAAGTAGAAACGCAGCCCCTGGTGCCCCCTGGTGATAGAAGCCGCCTAAGATAGGGGCCTTCGGAGATAGAGGCGCCCCTTCGTGGATGACATGGTATTTCCTCTCCTAATAAAAAAGGGGAGAGAAAATGGACACGTCATACGCATCTCTTTTAAATTTGAAATTTGAAAAGCAAACGTCACGTGACTTTAATTTTTCACGCGAGTGACACGTCCGTCGATTTTTAAAATTTAAAATTTCTCCCTCGTTCAAATTCCCCCCTTTTCCATATTCAAATCTTATTTCTCCCAGCTCTCTCAAGGTTCTTGGCGGCGAGTGCCAACTCTCTTAAGGTTCTTGGGTACGGAAGAGCAAGGCGCGGAGGAGCAGCTGATCGCTTTGCATGTGGCGGACATTATACCAGTAAGTCTATTGGGCGCGGAGGAGCAACTGATCACTTTGCATCTAGCGCATATTATACCAGTAAAATCTATTTGAATGTTGACGAGAAGAGTACATTTGTACCATTGCAAGAATGTTTGTTACAGGTATGTTGCAGCATTCAAGAATGCATTGATGATGAGACGCACCTTTGTCTTCAAAATGAGGTAGGAGCTTTCATTGTTCAAATCACGTAGCTGGAACAACTTGAATCAAAGATGTGCTAAAGATGCTGTTATTAGAAGATTGTTATGCTACTAGCTTGGATCAAATCTGGTGGTTATAACTAAATAGGGCTCACCATGATGTCGACCAAATGCGACAGGCACCCATTTTGACAGCCCAAATTTGTCCAGCGAGCTTGCAGGGGTGTAATTTCATGCAGGGCTGGTGCCATTTTGGTGACCCCGAACAGGGCCGTTGCTCACTTTGGTCGGCCCAAATTGGGCGGGCGCCCCCTTTTTTTTTTTTTTTGGCCCCAAATTGGGATTTGAGCCAACCAAATGAGTGTTTGAGCTCATCAAGCCCTACACGATAGTGGACCCCGGCAAGCTCGCTGAGCAAATTTGGGCTAGCAAAATGGGTGCTCGTCGCATTTGGTCGACCCAAATTGGGCAGATTTAAGGGCAATTTCTATTTTTTTTTTCTGGGCCCTCAAATTAGGCGGGTGCCCAATTTGGAAGCACCAAACCCCAATTTGGGCTCACCAAATTAAGCCGACGCCCTCCCCCCTCCCTCTCTCTGTCTATCTCCCTTTTAAAGACATTTTCACCAAGTTTTCATGTAATTTTCATGTGTGCTTTGTGCTTGAAAGCGATGTAGGTACCCAATTTGTAATGGTGTATCTTTCATTGCTTTGCAGATATGAACGTGTTTAGTTTTAAGATGATTTCTTGCCAGGACAATTCACTACTGCCTCATTTAGTCCTAACCAGCTCATAGTGTTGAAGATGTGTTTGAATATCAGGGAAATACACTCTAGGAGACTCTAAATGCTCACGATAGAGGTATGGCATCACCTTCGGCCTAGCAATCTCAACTTTTATTTTTGGACTATTTCATTATATATGGACTACTACAATGCCAAAGCTATATGTGCACTATCTATTGTCAGTATATAGGCAGACTCGCTGTAAGAACATGTATGTCCATTTGACAAGCCATCCATGAAGGTCTTACCGTGAAATTTCTCTTGCAACTGGACGATTCATTCGTACAAAACAGAAATAGGTATGTGATTTTATATCTTTCATATCTTTCAATAAATATGTGCGCATCTCTGATGATGAGAGCTTGACCGGGCACATTGGGCACACCGGGCCTCTAGTTTCTGAGTTTGAGAATGGCCCGTGATGTACCACAGAGCGTCAAGCCATCACACTGAGGAACGTTGGTGCGTGGATTTGACGAAGGCCCCTCCCAATAAGAAGAAACTACTCAACAGTGTCAACATTCCAGTGCTTGTTTTTGAAGCATATGCAGCATTCGCTGGGGATGTCTGTTAGTGTACGAAAACTATCATTGAAGCAAGATCTCTAAAAAAAGGTCCATAAATTCAGGTATTGTCCAAAAATAATGAAATTGTGCTTTTATGTGGTGTTAAGTCAGATCATAGCCCCCGTAGCCCGGTGGGTTCCTATGCACAGGCCGCATAATAACAGGAACTAAAGGGTCTATCTAGGAGCATCACTAAGTAAGGCTACTAGGTCTCTACCCCCTTCCCAATACAAGAGGAGCAAACATGATCAACTAACATCACATAACATCATATCATAATAATCATCAGAATAACATCTAACCTAATTATACATATCTAACTTACATTTAGGGTTCCTTGATTAGGGTTCAAGATGTTGAATAAGGGTTCTAGGATGGCTCTCTTCTAGATACGAAATACTAACTCATTTGGAGTGCTAATTTCCAGATGAACTACTAAGAACACTACTCCAAATACCAGCTCCTGAACGTTCCCTCCCATTCCTGGCGTCTCCATGGTCCTCGAAGTGGTCGAAGCCGCGCTCACTCCAAGATCGTGCACGCACTCTGAGGGCTGCGGCACTAGGCTATGCCACAGCAAACGACACTCGAAACGGGGTTTCAAGTGCGAAGAAGGTTCCCAGGGTGTAGGGCCAGGAAAAGAGGTCTAGGGTTAGGGTTAGGGTTAGGGTTTAGGTTAATATAGATTAGAGTCCACATGGGATGACACGTGGCTCCAATGGGGCATCGCCATGTGGCAGTTGCCCAATAGGATAAGGCCATGTGGAACATGGGCCTTATCCTAAGGTTATCTAAGTTATATACTTAACTTAGATATGCACCCATGCCACTTCCTAAGGTATACACGGCTATGAAGTAGACTTGTATAGTGACGGACCCAGAAATATACGTATTTATAGCGTATATTTCCTAGAACGTCACATTCCCCCTCCCCCCCCCCCTTAGGATTACGCTAAGATGACGAACCTACACTATCCCTGCAAAACAACATAAGTATACTAGTAATGGTGCCCAGCGTTGTTGGGCAAATGTTGGGAACCTGTCAAGGATATGTGGTCTTCATTGATATGAAGTCATTTCTCACAAATGCGAACTTATTAACAATTTGCTATCTTCAAAGCCAGTCTTCGTTATCCCTGCTTCTACTTCCATCATCCACTCTTCAAAGTAAATAACGTGATACCTTATTAAAAACCTTATGAATAGGCAAGCAAATCTACAATGTGCTCTGCTAGCTTCCACCATAATCTGAAGCTTGGCATTGTAGCAGACGTGATCGGCTCCAGGTAACGAAGTTGCTCGAACAGAAGAAAGGAAAAAGAAAAGGGCAAGATGACCATGGACTATCTGGACCGTCGAAATAACAATAAGCCAAATCTAGGCCATCTATATATTTTCTTTGTTCACGGTTGCCCGGCGTTCTTTGGGGCATAAGTTAGGGAACACAATAAGTTGGATTACATTGTCATTGCCTTTCTTCGACATTGCCTTTTTTTATTTCATAATCAAGAAGTGGAAATAGAAATATTTAGAATTTTTAAAGTAAATATTCTAACAATGCAATCACATGTTGTAACATCTAATTCACATTGATGTGTAAAGAATTTACATACTACAAATTGGCCAAATACATTGGCTACGAACTTGACAAATTCTCGGTTAAGTTAAGCTTAGAAAATTTGCATTGACATATTACATAGCCCGACAAATTCATTTGTCTTATGATATTCCATGAAACAATGTCGGATTCGGGCATTTGAGAAAAGAGTCCGATTGCATCTTCAAGATTTCCATTTTTCAATATAGGCTAAAATCATCCTTTGTCCATGCAACTTCGTCCCGTTCGGGCATCTCCTAAAGAGTTGGAGCGCCTCCCACGAGCAACTTTGTTTGGGCATAAGCGGACAAAATAACAGTCCTGCAAGGCATTTTTACGAAAGCATTGCGATTAGCTTCTTTAAAAAACCATTCGGGAGATAAGCCTTGAGCAAGGCATTCCATGACACTATGTCCTTCTCGGTATGTTGAAAGAAATAAAGGGCACGGTTCAGGTGGCCCCTGGCGATATAGCTTGATTGTCATAGTGTTCCAAGAAACAACATTTTGATCGGCATTTGTTCAAAGAGGCGGCGACAATAACCAAAAGCATGGTATTATAAGAAAATAAACTACATTCGGGCATTTCATTGAATATTTTGAATGCATCTTCTAGTTGACCCAAGTGGCAATCTGTTGCAATAATCATATTCCATGAAAATACATTCTTCTCGGCATTTGCACGAAAAGTTCGTGAGCCTCTTTCACCATCCCAACACATACATAGCAGCTAATCATGGAATTCCAAGAAATGACATTCCTTTTCGGGCATTTGATGGAAGAGGCTTAGAGCTTCATTCGTTGCCCATGCACGGAATAAAATTTGAAATCATTGTAGTCCAGTAACCACATTCTTACGTGGCATCGTCTAAAGATTCTAAATGCTTCTCTAAGTTCTCGTTTTTCTAGAATAAAGCTGCAATCATAGAATTCCATGACACTATATTTGGGCTAGGCATTTTCTCAAACACACGAATAAGCCTCCTTAAGGAGCCCTTGTTGTGCATAAATCATGACATTATATTCCAAGAAAAACAATTTCGTTTTGCATATTGTCAAATACAACTCGAGCTTCTTCTCTGACTCGCGCCTTGCCATACATCACACTATATTATTTACAAGATACACATTGCCGTCAAACCTATCTTTGCAAGGTGCTCATGAATTCTCTTACCTTTTGATAAGGTCTTCTCATTGTCGGGAATAAGCTGAAATCATTGTAGTCCACGTAACCACATTCTTACGTGGCATCACGTCTAAAAGATCCTAAATGCTTCTCTAAGTTCTCCTTTTCTAGAATAAGCTGCAATCATAGAATTCCATGACACTATATTTAAAGATCCTAAATGCTTCTCTAAGTTCTCCTTTTCTAGAATAAAGGCTTTGCAATCATAGAATTCCATGACACTATATTTGGGCTGGGCATTTTCTCAAACACACAGATAAGCCTCCTTAAGGAGCTCTTGTTGGTGTGCATAAACCACCACATTATATTCCAAGAAAAACAATTTCGTTTTTGCATATTGTCAAATACAACTTCGAGCTTCATCTAACTTGACTCCGCTTGCCATACATCGCACTATATTGTTTGCAAGATACACATTGCCGTCTAAACCTATCTTTGCAAGGTGCTCATGAATTCTCTTACCTTACGATAAGGTCTTCTCATTGTCGAGGAATAAGCTGAAAACATTGTAGTCCACGTAACCACATTCTTAGTGGCATCACATCTAAAGATCCTAAATGCTTCTCTAAGTTCTCCTTTTCTAGAATAAAGGCTGCAATCATAGAATTCCATAACACTATATTTGGGCTAGGCATTTTCTCAAACACTGGATAAGCCTCCTTAAGGAGCCCTTGTTGTGCATAAACCGCCAGCATTATATTCCAAGAAAAACAATTTCGTTTTTGCATATTGTCAAATACAACTCGAGCTTCATCTCTGACTCATGATTTGCCATACATATGCACTATATTATTTGCAAGATACACATTGCCGTCTAAACCTATCTTTGCAAGGTGCTCATGAATTCTCTTACCTTCGATAAGGTCTTCTCATTGTCACACCATCTCAACAATCTTTGCCAATGGTCTCGGCATCCACAACTTGCTCCATTTCTTGTGCTTGAGTGCGCATGTCTTTTTAAGGCTAAGCTTAAGCCTTGGACGGATGCTTGTGAGGAGCAAGTTTTAAGCAACAACTTCTACCCAAAGCCATCGTTCCAAATCGTGAGTGCCATAGATGTAGGGCGGCTCGGGTGAATCCTCCTAAACATCCACAGAGAAAGGGCTAGGCCTAGGTTTATTCGACTGGTCTTGAACATTTTTTAAAACGCCCAAAGTAAATTTCTCTCCTTGCAGTTTTCTGGGTGTTGAACATAGGACCAACACCGGAGTACCCACCTTCAGCATGCTCTCTTGTTAGGTTTGTTAGAACCACATTTAGCTCATAAAATCTACGATCACACCTTGACGCAATAATCCATGAATAAGATCTCATGAATACAGAAACGCAGCTTTGGCGATGAAGCTGGAAGGTAGAAAAACAAATCAATTTGGACCGTTCGACTTTTAGGTTAAATCTGAACCACCCAATTTAGGGCGCGATGCACTACACACTCACACAAACATTATAATATAAGATAACTTCAATTTAATTGAAATGATCAACTTCCTATTAAACAGTTAATGTGTAATATAAGCTATATTTATACATATACAAAATTATATAGCCTTAACCAGGGATAGGTTCTGTACGTATGAAATTATTTTTTCAGACGTATAAAGTCTAAAAATACGTATTTTTGGGAAAAATACGTATTTTTAAATATTTAATACTAATGGGAAAAAAATTTTGGCGTAAGCGAAACCTTACATTTTGCTTACGCCGAACATTTTTTCCGTGTGCGAAAGTTTATTTTTAAACATCACGAATCTCCTCCCGACTTGGCGTGGCGAAGTCTTAAGTTTAACTTCTGCGAAACTTTTTCTGCGTAGTGAAATAGGAGGTTTTAAACTTACGCGAAATTTTTTCGTTCAGCGTAAAAGGTGTTTTACATGTTTAAACTTCTGTGAGCGGGTTTTAAAAAGCTTGATGATTTTAAACTGTGAACTTTTCTATTTTCTTTGTTTTTCTTTTGAAAAGGTAAACCACACGCCCTCCTTCACAACTGTGCCCTTTTTCCCTTTTTTTTTTTTTTTTCTTAGTTTTAGGCAAACCTAGTTAGTTTTTTTTGTTGTTTTTTTTTATTGTAGGTCTAGGGCTCCTCCATAGTGAGGCCCTCACTGCCCCCCTCCATTGAGGGGCGTGGCGATGGTGGCGTCTCGTTCTATGGTCGAATCAGGGCTGATTTTTGTGAAAAAATAATGAAAAAAAAAAAGAAAAAAACAATAGAAAACGAAACAATACAATAAGGAAAAAAAAATAATGAAATAAAAATTAAAATAAAAAAAAAGAAAAGAAATTTGGTTGCCTACCCTTAGTTAGGGTAGGGAGTTCTTTAAGAGAGACTAGGTTTTAGTTGAGGATTGATCCTTGGTGGTGCGGTGACCCTCGCTGGCGTGCCACATTGAATTGTGCCATCTCAGGGGTGGGTGTCATTGCGATGTCGAGGATTGCTAGGGTCAACCTCCCATTTAGGTGTATAGCCCTCTCTCCCGCTTGTTGGCTTGGGTCCGCTGTGATTGCTAAAAGGTGGGTGTTGTACTCTTATGGAAGGTCGAAGAATACTTAATGAGATATACCCTATTTTTTGGCCGGTGTTGTTGTGAAAGTCCAACACTAATAAAGGGAGTGGTATATTTCATTAAATATTCGTGACTTTGCTAGGTGGTCTTATGCAATATGTTCGGTTGAGTCTTTGCCGGGGAGTTTCCTAATGGAGTCGATGGTAAAGAATTCGGATCATAAGTTAAACTTGTTGAAGAGAATGAGAGAACTTGTTAAACTTCGATGGGGTGCCTACAAGCTGTCAAGCTTGAAACTTAGTAGTTTACTAGAATCTTAATGAACTATTTCAGCATTATTGACACTCACTAAAAGTGGTTTTTTTCCCCGGACTTGTAGGTATTGTTCTTTGCTTTGCTCTACTGTTGGCATATCGCTATCTATACCGCGGTTTCTTCTAAAGGCTGCTATGAATCCACAAGAGTTAGGCGGGCTTAGACTAGAAGCGGTAGAGCCTCACATGAGCCCTAAAGAAGGACCTAGGGTAGAAGCGAGCCTCACATGAACCCAGGGCTGAGTCCTCTACTAAGATCTGAGAAAAAGATCAAGACCCCCATGACCATGGTCCGCCTTAAGACCCTTTAATGAATTGGCTCTGTGGCGAATATGTCTTTGCCACCCCATCTGAGTTAGAGTTGATTACTACAACGGATGAAGGATGGCTAGACTTCCACTCAAGTCTCATGAGAGATCTTTGAGAGAGCTTTTGGCCTCGAATGATAGGCGTAGAACACGAAAAGATTGATTCTGAAAGGTATGCTTGGATAGATGGCAATGTATCCCGTGCAAGCTGGAAATATGATTCATGCGGTAACCAAAATCTAACTAGTCCCCGCTTGAGAGAGTCTTTAAAAGATAAGGTTGTGGAATGGAACACAGCTTGGACGAATCGAAAGCTTAGAAAAGAAACCCATCAACCCCGTCACCTAGTTAAGAAAGTGTTGGCACAGACTATTAGAGCCAAGCATCCTGGTGAGAGGCGATAAAAGAGTCTGAAGCAAGAAAAGGGCGGATGCCAAGACTCTATGGTTTGCAATGGTGGATTCCTCTCAAATAATGAAACAGGACGAATTGGTTCAGGAACATATGGAGCGGTGTTCAAATGCAATATCTTGGGTTCTAGTTTTCTTAAAGACGAACCCTATTGTGTTAAATTTCAGAATGAGGATGTCTTGGTTAGGTGCGGCCAGACCTGATGTGATAGTAAAGGCCATGATGAAAAAGATGAGGGAATCACAAATGCGGGGTTAGACATGGCTCTATCATCTGTTTGCATTGGTCGCACAACCCGGGTTGGAAAGAACATGGTTGATATTTCCCTACTGGAATGGGGGTTCTTGTGCATCTCTTTTTGTGCATCATGGAGATAATGAGTTTGCCGGGCATGCATTTAAGAGATTAGGGTGTAAAGCCTCGTCGAGGTTGGCGTCCATAAGCTTGAGCAAATCGAAGAAAGCATGAGTTATATGTTGTTCAAAGAGTGGGTGATCTAACTATATGCGTTTTAAGCGGCTTGCTTAAGCTTCATAAAAGAGCACCATCTACACATGGACTTACACCCGCAATGTCTTGCTTCATTTTGAATTTGGGAAAGAGAGAGGATGCACGGACCCCCAGGCTATTTATATTGGTATATGTGACCGGGGAGAAGAACGCCTAATAGGCGAGCCAGTGGAAGTGAAGCTGTGGGCATACAAAGGCATGGATACTGCTGCCAAAAAGGCCATTGAGAATGAAAGGCTTGCCTATCCATACATGCATGATGATTTGTGTTGGGGTCCAAAAGAGATGGAACTAAGGCGGTGCAAGGGTAGACTTCGATCTCTTAGGGGCAGCCTACTTTATCTATTACCTTGCTGATTTTGCACACAAGCACTCTTTCTTGGAGAGTATGGGTACCAATGAACAAAGCCAGAGGTTTCGAAACATGTGTGATTATTTGAAGCACTGTGTCGAATCCCCAATCTGAGATAAAAGGCACGCAAGTTTGATCTGAACCAGCTCTTGAACACCATCGCGAGCACTACGGAATTGCTCTCCAACATATTGCACAAGACCCCAAATGGAATCAGATTGGATTCCTCAAGTTGGGTTAGGGAAGGCGGGGATCTTGACCAAAATTTGGACCAAGTCACGCTTAAGCGTGCCATTTATGAGCTCTCTTGTATGCAACCAAAAAAAATAATCATTGAACAATTGCTTTAAATACATTCAATAAAACATCTTTTGCATTCTTATGTATTTATTTTTTGTTGCACTTGTTTTTTTTGTATAATTTATAAGTCATATTGAGTTGTTTTTATTTCACCTTGATTAATGTAAAAGCCTATCCTCAAGAAAAGCGAACTCACAACTACCTAGTGCCAAACACTTAAGAATGTCTCAATGACCCGATTAAGTCTCGCCGGCAAGAATCGAGTTCTTCTCATCGGCACATGAGAGAAGGGCTGATGAAACCGCCGCGATGGAGGAGACTTCTCTATGGGACACTTTGAGAACTCGGACCCGGATGGATTTGAATTCCCTTCTCTACCTACATTGTCGGAGGTTAGGGCACAAATCTGATCTGAAGCGAGAGGAACATGCCGGAATGAATGAAGCGCGTGCAAAAGAGTTGTTAAGGTTGAGGGCAATGGTAGAAGTGGCCAAGAAAGAAGGTGTCACAATTCTGAGGTGCATGGAGTTGCATGTGACATGGGCCCGTGTTGTTGCCCACATGGAGCGGGGATTTTGAGGATATCGAGGTCAATTTAGACGCCAAACGGTTTGACGTCAACCGCCAAGCGGGAGAGCGTAAGTATAAGGCATCATTTGCAAGATCCTCGAAGTCCGAGCTAAAGCTTTGGAGAGGTGGGTGCAAGTGAAAGGAACAATGATAAAAACCACGAATTCAAAGAAGACATTTGCCAAGCAAGTGTACTATGAGATTGTGAGAGGGAGCCCGTAAATTATGCCAAAGAGAAAGTGGAAACAAGGAAGGCAAAGGTAGCAAAGAAGAGAGTGAAGCTCATGAGGACGATTCTGAAAAGCGCTCTTGGTGATGAGCCCATGACTATAACCTATCCGCCTCAAGATGCCATAAAACTTTTAGATGTGGCGGGGTTGCAGCGAAAAGTGGCGGTGATGATGAGGTAGAACCCAAGGCTCGCTAGAAATGAAAGAAGTCGAAACCTCACTCTGTCGGAGGAAAACTTTAAGCAAAAAGATCGTGCAAATGCTCATGACAAGATGGTCTGCAGAATTATTAGACACGAAGAATCAACTTGCGGCTTTGGGTAGGGAAAATGCGGTGTTGAGAGTAGACAATGAGCACATGCGCACAATATCAAGAGTCTTAGATTCTGATCGGCCCTAAAGAGTCTCCAAGGAGCAGGGTATTGCATATCTCCCTCCGAATACCGATATGAAAGTCGGTGGGGACGATGTAAAGAAGCGGGGACTTTAGATATTGTCAAGTGTGTCGCGGACAATCTAACCCAAGTTGGTTGGTATGCCTTAGGGTGTGGACATCGATGCGCATTTGAGGTGCTTGTTGGATTGGATGATGGGCGTAGGTTACATCCGGCCAGATGATGGATATATTATACCGGAGCGCCAGTATGCAATGCTCAATCTGCAATCACGCATGCCTCCCTTGCCACCTCTGGTTGCTCGCAGGAGGGATGGAATGGCTCATGCGTTCCAATCCCAACGTGAAATGGACCTTTGGCGGGGTGTAGAAGAACCGCGTGAAGGTGAAGAGGTACCAGACATTAATCAGTACCTGCCGCCCGCTCCTGGGCCAGCAGGTGATGAAGGTGTGAACTTGGATGCAGACGAGTACTTAAACCCATGAGCTATCTACATTTATTTTTTGATATTTTTCCCTAAGATCTCAGATGCACATGAATGAACCAACGTTCGTTGACGAGGATTTCTTTGTCTTAATAAATTTTTGGGGGTTGGGTTGCCGCATTGAGTTCTTTGTATTATAGTTAAGTAAAGTTAGTCGCTTTTGTTTGTCCTGTTTGACTTAGTCTCTTTCGTTTTCTGTTTGATGTATCTAATTTGCCCCCTAGGATGACATCGCTCACTCTAGGTGGCGAATTAGATACGTCAAGCAGGAAACTCGAAAAGAGAGTAAGCCTGAATTAGATCGCGTTATATTACACAAAGACGCCCAAAATACACCTTTCCAAAATGTTTGACGAGTAAAGGCATCGAGACTTCCCAATCTCTTTTATCCTGGCTTAGTCTCTTTTGTTTGTCCTGTTTGCTGTATCTAATTTGCCCCCTAGGATGAGGTTTCTCACTCATTTTAGGTGGCGAATTAGATACAGCAAGCAAGAAACTCGAAAAGGGAGTAAGCCAAGAGTGCGACCCTCTTGAATGGTTGTCAGGTCACCAGGCTTTATATTCTCCATGGCAAACAATATAGACTTCTCGAAATTCTTGTTACCTCCTTTAGAAGGAGCGAAGCTTGTTTTCGACTCTCTTTATGCGTGTCTGTGTGTCAATGTATCTTAGATACTTTGCTAGGTTATATTACACAAAGACGCGCAAAAATGGGGGTGAGCAGAAATCGCTCGCTCTAGAGGAGGTTACAAGGTTTTTGAGTACTCTATTTTTATTGTGGCCACGGAGGATATAAGGCCTAGTGGTTGCTTGCGATTCTGTGGGTTCATTAGATGTTAGTGATTGATGAGTTCAAGCTTCGAGACTTCCCCGTTTTTCTTTCCCCCGCCTCTTTGGGCAATGTAGCTTAGTTTACATGCTAAGTTCCATTGTCCATAAGAGGCGGGTGAAAGCAAAGACTGGGACGTCTCGATGCTTGGACCCAGGTCTTCGGGGGTAAGTCCGACATAAAACAAGATAACAATATGTGGGTTAATTGGATGTTAGTGATTGATGAGTTCAAGCATCGAGACTTCCCAATCTTTCTTTCCCCTCCTCTTTGGGCAATGTAGCTTAGTTTACATGCTAAGTTCCATTGTTCAAAGAGGGGTGAAAGCAAGGTTTGGGAAGTCTCGATGCTTGTACTCAGGTCTCTTCCATCCTGGCTGGCTTAGTCACTTTTGCTTGTAGCGTGACCCTCTTGAATGGTTGTCAACTCACCAGGCTTGATATTGTTCGCTGCAAACAATATAGACTTCTCGAAATTCTTGTTACCTCCTCTAGAAAGAGCGAGCTTTGCTCTGACTCTCTTGTGTAGTCTCTCTATGTCAATGTAGCTTAGTCACTTTGCTAGGTTATATTACACAAAGAGGCTCACAATGGGGGTCGGAGCAAAAATCGTTCGTTCTAGAGGTTGAAGTAACAAGGTTTTTGAGTACTCTATTTTTATTGTGGCAGTGGATGATATCAGCCTAGTGGTTGCTTGCGATGTTGTGTGTTCATTTGAGATTAGTGATTGACGAGATCATGTACCTTGTGAAATCTCGTGTCCGTCAAAGTCGTATTGACTGATCCGTGGCCGTTTGACCCCTTGGCATGCGTAGATTACTTCTCATCAGCAAGATTCTGTGGCATGCGAAGAGGCAAGCGTCAACGGAAGTCAATCCAGCTTTGGCGGGTGCGAGGTTTCTCTAGGCACTTAGCTTAACTGATGTTACACATGAATGAAACATGGACCGAAGTTACGTGAACAATGATGATACATGAAAGAAACATCGTACATGAAATATATAGAAGAAATATATAGAAGACAAATACTTGTAACAAAAAACTTTACTTATTATTCATAGTGCCAAAATGGTTACAATAGTTTGAACATCCTCATAAACGGTTACAATAGATAGACTGAGGGTACTCATCACATCATCTTTCTAGACATCACCGTCTTCATCAGTTTCATCATCTGGGCTTCCGTCCTCTTCTGCATGCTGGCCTAGGTTCAACCTCCTTTGGCCCTTTCCCTTACTGCAACGTCCAGCTCTCGTGTTTCTTCTGACACGTTGCCTATTTGTCTGGGTCATTGGCATTGGAGAGTCCGCTGGCTCACGTACTATTAAGTCCTCAAGCAGATCTCCTGTATTATTTAGACCTGGCCTTTCTGTATCAGACTCTTCTTTTGTATCTTCGCTGTCGTTTGAGTCATCCGAGAACATGTTCTTGTCTAAATCATCTTCGGCATCGACAAAATGGGTACGTTGAATGTCCTCATCAACATTTACAGCAAGCAGCTCGTCCTCACTGTCTTCGAAGTTGTCCTCTTCCACTTCAGAATCTGCATCCATAAAAGGAAACTGTAGCTTATCAACTACGGCTGCACCACTGTTGCGATTCAAGAGCCGCCAATTTGAGAAGTTATATACAAGTTTGTCAGCCTTCTTATGCAAGAGGCGATTTCGTGTCACACTATGTAGAGGCGGGGTAACCACGTGTGTACACACCCATCCACGCTGCGTCCAGCATTGGAGGACCACTTAATTGTGCATGACGTTGTACCATATGGTACCAATGCCCGATGTTCAAATAATACCATTTACATAGCATTGTGCAATAACCGCGAGTCCAGACCATCGCACCTAGACTCCGGCCCCAGAGGTCTATATCAAAGAATTATACTATACATAGATCACAATACTATGAATTCCACCTAATATCAACTAGGCACATTTCCATATCAAATTTACCTTAGAAATTCCATAATTTACACCTCATGCAACAAAGGAAATCCAGTTATACGCTCGTGTAAACATTACTATCTCTACCATGCAACATGCAATGCCCGGTGCTTAAGCAAAATACAACCTTCACTAATATCTTATTACCTTTACTAGATCAACTTCTTTCAATTACTACTTATAACCTTAATGACGGTGGCTTCCATAACCCTGCTAACTAGTTTATTAATTCCTACACCCCATTCCCAGCTAGTAATACCCCTAGCATATATTTTCCCTTTGCTAATTTAGTTATTTCCAAAGGGTTTAGATATACAACTAGCTACCTTGTTAAATTACACATCCCGTAATCATAAATACTTATCCAGTAGCATACCCCTCCTTAACTTTAGCCTTTAATCCTGATAATTCACTAGCCCAATTCCTTGATCCAAACTAACCCTTAATACCTTATTTTTAAACTATAACTTTAGTTTTTCCTTAACCTTACTATGTTATTACCTTATTAACTAAATGCATGCGATTCAACACCGTCGGATTGCCATTTTGGGGAGAGACGAGGCTATATATATGTCTTTGGGCTCTTTCTCCATTATCGGTGTCTTCTCACAGCAGTTTTTCTTGGGTCTTAGTCGTCGGCCAAGCATTGATTATTAGTTCATGTTTTCATTCTTTTGCTTCTCTTGCATGCACCAAATTGTGGATCTGTAAGTTTTAGGAATCATTCTTGCGCGCTTTGGCTGTGGAATTTTTACTTGCATGCAGGGATCTTGAAGGTCCTGCATCAAATTCTCATGTGATTCGTTCATGTTTTTGTTCCTTTGTGTCTCTTGCATGCATGAATTTGTGGATCTATACGTTTTATGAATGATTCTCGCTTGGGCTATGAAATTTTTGCTTGCATGCATGGATCTTGAAGGTACTGCATCAAATTCTCACGTGATTCGTTCATGTTTTCTTCTCTTACATGCACACATTTGTGGATCTATCAGTTTTATGAATGATTCTTGCTCGCTTTGGCTCTCGAATTTTGGCTTGCATGCAGGGATCTTGGAAGGTACTGCCTCAAATTCTCATGTGATTGAGCCGATTGGCTGTTTAATATTTTTCCCCTTTCTGCTCCATACCTGTCTATTTGGAAAAATCGGTTGCTTCCTTTTGTGAATCGCTCTTACTAGTCTAATTCTGATCATCAAGCATAGCTCTTCTTCCCTCTGGTTTGATTTTATGATCGGATTTGTTCTACCCGTTCTTTTCTTCTTCGTTTTTAGCATTCCAGAGTTCTCTCTTTTCTCTGCCGCCCTTTGTTCGGTTACCTATTCATAGCATATGACGATTTTATGAAATCTCGATTTGTGTTTTGAAAGTTATATTTGGTTTAGCCTAGTGGTTACAGGCTTTGACTCGGATGTTGGTGGTGAAGCTTCGAGTCTCCCAATCAGCCGTACCCTTTAAAAGTGATTTCTTATTCAACCGTCTTCCTTACAAATGACTTCTTATTCCTTTTATCTATTTGCCACTATTGGTCCCGCGTGTTTTTTTGTTTAGTTGCCATTTAGATTGTTTGCCATGATTTCTTTCTATTTCCAAATTGTTCCTAGGGTTTAGTAGTTTTTAGTTTCCCCCAGGTTTCCTTCGTAACCACTTTGATACATTTAGCAATCTTCATATCTTGGCAATTACATTTGGGAGTTTTGATTTGTTAGACATGGTATTGCTTTTTTCCTGATGCTCATTCAACATATGTCAACTTTATAGTGGCAATCACAACTTGCTCATCATCTTATAGAAGTTCTCTTTTGATCGGCCGGTTTTCCCCCTCCAGACGAGTCTGTCACCAAAATGCATGCGATACGACACCGTCGGATTGCCATTTTGGGGAGAGACGAGGCTATATATATGTCTTTGGGCTCTTTCTCCATTATCGGCGTCTTCTCACAGCAATTTTTCTTGGGTCTTAGTTCCCTCCCTCCCCACCCTAAGTTGTTTGCATTCATGTTTTTCATTTTGATTTGTGATTCCATTTCGCGTGGCTCGCGTGACCAGCCCCTCTATATTTAAAAGGTTATGTTGTTTTAAGATATGATGTTATGTCGCGTGGCTCGCGTGACCAGCCCCTCTGTATTTGAGAGGTTATGTTATTTATATGCTCTTATGTCACGTGGCTCGCATGACCAGCCCCTTCTCTTATTGGAGGATTATGATTTGTCATGGACTAGCCCCCTTGGAAGGCTTCGCCGAGCCGGTGTGATGGCTTCTATTTTTTGAGTTAATTGCTTCTTTTTGTGTTGTTTCTTTTCAGGTCATCTCATCCTATGGTGACTTTGTTGCGTTACTTTTCTAACGTCTAATGCATTCTGTTTGTTTTCTTTTCTCCTAAGTTTTCAGGTGACCATGGCTATTTCTTTCTTTTGTTCGGCTCTCCCATGGAGTTTGAGATGCATCGTCTGATTTGCGACCCCCATCTTGTGCTTCCTCGACTTTTTCATCAATGATCTCCACTTTGATGGCCCGGGCTTTTCCTTTGGAGCCGTCGAGCGAAGGTTTATCATTAGGGTTTTCCTCGAGAACCCGAAAGGGCGGGGTTTTTCAGTTTTTCATCCCAGTGATAAACTTTCGCATGCTGCCTCCTATTTGTCTTTCTTATTTTACGCCATCTTCAAGGGGCCTGGGTTGTTTCTATGGCAGGTCCCCTTTAGTGTTATTAGTGGGTAGTCAGACTCAATTGGTGGACTACGCTCCACCTTAGATATTTTTTCAAAATGTTGTACACTGTTGTGATGAAAGATATGCCTATCTATCGGCTGGTTTTCCCCCTCCAGACGAGTCACTAACTAAATATTAACATTTTTCTTATAACTTAACCCTGACGTGCAATACTAGGACGGGATCTCGGCCTGCAGCTCACAGATCCGGCCTCCAGGCCATCGGATAAACGCTAAAACACTGTGGCTTCTCCCGATTTTGCTGGCAAGGAGGATTCCAAGCCATTTCGGCCAATTTGCGGCCCTAGTCCGGCGGTTTTGGGTCAGTTCTTGGGCACCAAAACTCAGCTCTTGCTGCCAGATCCTGCCTCGAATCCTTCAATTCCTGCTCGCTTATGCCAATTCGACCTCACTATAGTACAAATCGGCCAGTCTCAGAGCAATTTCCATGCTTTCCAAGCATCCAAATCGGCAAGATTATGCCGTTCTGCCAGCAACATGCAAAAACAAAATACTTGCGTCTTGGCTAGTATACCTCTTGATTCTACCTTCTTTGCATATTTCGGCCCCTTAGATGCCCAAATCGATCCATTTCAGGTGGCTTTTCATGATTTCTCATCACTATACTTCATCAAGATCATGCTGTTCAAATGGCAACATATAATAAGAGATATTGCTACTTTGCTGGTTTTTGCTTAACAATTTAATCTTAATCTATTCTTTAAGGATTCTAGCTAATCTAAGCTATCTCAGCTTCTTCTATCTCAGATTGAAATTATTAACATGGTAGAGAATATTAGATCGGTTAATATGCTCGCTATCTATTAACCATGCATGCCTATTCATGACCATGCTCATATGATTTAACTCCATGCTTATACTACGTTCAGAGCAATCATTATTAAATCAACGCAGCTATACAAACACTAGAAAACCCCAGGTGTAAGACTTGATCCCCACCTGGAAATCCCGCTTGCTTCTTCTGCACTCCCAGCAACACTCCCAGATCTCTGCACGCAACTCGCTCCTTCAGCAATCCATCTGCAACCTATCTCCTTCCGAATGCTTCACCATCACATGCCTCAATATTCACTGTACTTGTATTTATTGCTAACCTCCAGTATATTTATCCGTATAAACTCTACATATACGATATATACTCTGCATGCATGGTATTTGAGTTATTATTCCTTTGCATCCCCTTAATAATATAATTCCACAGCATACCTCAAAATTCTAGGTCTGTTAGAGATCCTTCCTGTGGCTTGCGGTCTCCAAAAGACTTCCCCTGAGCTTTTCCTTGGTACTGGCCTTCTGCTGGCGTAGAGGCCGCTTGTCTAGTCTGATATTGCCCTGCTGTCTTTCCTTTGTATGGAAGTTGTTTCTGTGTTGGGGTCACTGGTGCCTCTTCTAAGCTGAGAGCTTTATCTTCTGCTTCCCCAACTGTTCTTGGGTTGATTGCCCTCACTAGCCTTTTGATGTTGCTATTGAGGCCCTCGATATACCCATCTACTGCTTGCCTTTCTGTTATCCTTGGGACATTCAATCTCCACCTCATGAACTCCTCCGTATACTTAGCCACGGACAAATTACCTTGGTCCAACCTATAGAACTGCTGTATTTGTCTACTGGTGTGGGATCTCGGGACATAGTGCTTACGGAATGCCTTGCTGAATATCCTAAACTTGCAGTTGTTTAACTTGTTTGACTTTGCGTATTCCTTCCACCATATTCTGGCTGGCCCTATCAAGTTTGCCATTGTCACCTTACCTATGTCTTTATCTTTCATTCCATACGAGTTTCCGAATTCTTCCATCTCATCCAGCCATGCTTCGGCCTCCATACCTGACTTGTCCTTACCCGAGAACTGTCCCAGCTTTCTTGTCTTCCAGACATTGCTCATTGCACTGTTTACCTTTTTTTGGTAGTCATCTGTCTTTCTGTTCTTGTTTCTGCCCTGCGATGTGCCTGATTCACTGTCGGAGTTACTATCGGATCCACTGTCTGAGGTCTCCGATCTGCTGGAGCTGGAAGGAGATGGACTCCTCCTGCCTCTTCTTTTCCTCTTTCTATCCTTCCCGGCAGCCTGATTTTCTTCCCTTTCTGGCTGAGGGGCTTCGTCTATACTCCTTGGAGGTGGTGGAGGTGGTGGTGGAGGTCCATACTCTTGAGCACGCATTAGTGGTGTTGCCCACTGTAGTAACTGCTGCATCTGATTCCTCATCTGAGCCAACCTTGCATTTACTGTTTCAACTGTCATGTCTTGTTCGTCGTCGTGTTCCCGGCCGAACAAGTTCCTAGTTGCCACTGGTGCTGTCGGCCTTGGCCTTGAGACCCTGAACCGGTGTTCCTGGCTGCAAGTATTGGTCATCAATGTTGTTACTTAGGTTATACATTATTCAAGCTTATTTACAAGTCAATTATTGTTACGTATACAAGAAATCATGTCAAAATTCTAACTTATAAATTAGAGACAAGTTATGGCAATTAATATACGAGAGTTATACATTATATCGAAGTATGTAGTAATACATGGAACTGAGGACATTTTTATACATTTTAATAATATATGAAAGCAAAAGTGTTCATCTTCGAGAACCCTTCATTGATTTGAAGAAGTTCTTCACGTCCCTAAGTCGAAGGCCTTTGCCGACGTTGCGCAAGATGTTCCTAGAAGATCCACCTTCGAGGGCTCGAGCCATTTGAGGTGCCGGGAGTGGGGGTGTTGTTGCCGCAACAACCATCAATGGTGCGTCTCTCAAGTGGCCCCTGGCGAAGTCGAGGCTGTGGAGTACCACGGATCTCTTGAAGAGAATGATGTGATCCATGTGGCTGCTCAGCTTGGCGTGCTGCCCGAAGCCAGAGAGCTCTATGAGGAGCGCCACGGCTTCCTTCCCTCGCGGCCTGAACTCCTTATGAAAAACTATCATCTGGCCTTTGCTGAGGACTGGGAGGTAGTATCGGAGTGCCTTACCCTTTCCTATAGTCTGCGTGCCTATGCCCTTCCTTTGAGCCGCTCCGCCGTAGACGTCTAATGCTAAGAGGTCTTCATGGTCCCTCCACATAGTGGTTGCACTTTCCAAGTTGATGCTGCTGGATGCTTCCCGCATGCTCCTCGATCGAACTATTTCGCTGGAGCTCGGGCCCCTCCCTGGTTTGTACAACCTGCTTTGGATCTCCTGAAATTCTTCCTCGTGGATAATCGGCTGCTATTGACGATATATCTCCCTTATGTGTTCGTAGGCGGTGACGTTTGACATCGTCTCACCGGCGTAGGAGTGTCTTTCCGCTACTTTTCTTGGGACTTCCTGATAGGAGTAGTCGCTGAAGTCACTCTGCTGTTCTTTTGCAATCAAGCCTAAGAGCTCGTCAATTCTAAGCCCTTCTTCTTGGCAGTATGGAAGGTTGAGAATGTCATTTTCTAAAATGTATTCCTCCCCTTCGATTACTATTGGCGATATATAGCGCTGTGATGCTGTTTGGCGGTTCGGTGGCCCGCATAATGTCTTCATCATGTCTTGCTATGCGTCTCTCCATTCTGGCGGCCTCCCTGCTCTCCCAATCTGCGTCTTCTTCTCCGAGTTGCTCATAATCCTGCTCAATCTAGAATGCCCCTATTCTTGTGCCATGGTACTCGTACTCCGAGGATTCGATCTCATGTATCTGGCCTTGCTCCATTCTTGTGTTGAGTGGCGCTAGGTCCAAAGGCTGGATCGAAGGCTCCCCCACCTTGTTGACTGCCTTATACTGCATGAATAGAGCGAGGGCCGCGTGTGCCGAAACATACCTGTGCCTATGGGCTCTACAAGTCATGTAGTCGGGCATGTCCCTCGTCCTGTCCCATAGTTGCCCCTTGCCTCTGGATCCCCCCCATAGCTTGGCTCAGTGAGTCTAAGGATACCCACTTCCCTCCCCTAGGTGGAAGGCTAACTTCCCAGGGTAAGATCTGCTGGTCATACTGGCAAACTATATCAGTGTAGTAAGGGGTCCTAGTCAGGGTTGCATGAAGGTCGAAGAGATGATCAAACACGTGAAAGGCCTCTTCAGCAGGGAAATCACGAACGTGGTTGGCATTGTCGTACCATCGAACAAAGTTGGTGGGCGCCATTGAGCAGAGATGGATGTAAAAGATGGCTTGGAAGAACTGATGAGAGCCTGGGTATGTTTTTACTTAACCTACCCAACTTTTAGGAGTTCCAGCACCTTGTTAGCACCTTCATTAGCGAACACGGACGGGCGCTGACGGGTATTGACGGGTACTGACGGACGGGTACTGACGGGTTATTCATTTCTCACGGCGGATCATTCCCTCTCTGATTCAAGGAATCATGAGCTTCAATTTTCGCGCTATAATCCTTTCTCTTGCACTCCGGCAATCGACCGAACGAAGTTTCGAGCAGTAACCCAGCTCTGTTTTTTTCTTGCACAATTCGAGGTCGCTACCATGAGTTCTACGCCTGTGGCAGAGGTACTCACATTACTTTTTTTTCCTTTGATCAGAAATGTTTGTTTTTCTTTGTGCTCAGTTCTTTTTTCCTTTGTTCAGAATTCTTGTTTGTGCTTATTTTTTTATTGTTTTTTACTTTTTCAACTGAAGCCTGCAAGAACACAGTATGAATTTGCTGAGTTTAGGAATGTGGAGTGTGAAGGAAGGAAACCGAGTCAAATCAAGTCACATGAGGTATCAGCTGCTGAGTTTCTGTCCATTTTTCAGGTACCACTAAGGTCAGGGAAGATAAATGTGAAAGAGATCAAGCCGGCTTTTGAGCAGAAGTTCAATGATCTGCTTCGAAAAGTTTACCAGAATGGCCCTACTAATAATGAAGTTCGGACACGATTTGCAAGGGCATTTGTATGGCAGAACACCCCCAAAGCTTTGGCTGATCCAGAAAATTATAAGGTGAATTGGGCATCTCTGGCTACAGATTCTCATAGATATTCTATAGTTCACAAAAGTAAGGAAGAAGTTAACTGTTTTGATGTTAACTTGAATGTAATTATGAATCACATTAGAAGTCTTTTCGATATATGAGTAAGAAAGTCAAGAAGATATAACTACAAAAAAGCAGCTTTGTTAAGGCTAGAAGGAGCTATGAACCTGTGGCCGATGCTACATGCAAGCCGTTATACACACGATATCCGAAAGAAAAAAAGCTATTAAGCTTTACAGTGCTGATTTACCTAACAATTCGGCTTTGGTGGAGTATTTGAAGAAGGAGGAAGAAAATCTGATGGCCATGCTTTCTGCCACCATTGGGAGTGCTAGTATATCCGAAAAGCAGAAGTTGAAGGAGGAAATAACGCCTTTGGAAGTTAATATAGAAGCTTATGGTCATAGGATGACTTTCTGGCATGCAAAGTGCAAACATATTACTCGCTTTGCGCTTTGCTCATCGAGGTAAGAAGGCTTTGAATGTTCATATGGGTATTTATGATCTGCCTGTAGATCAGTTTGCTGAAAGATGTGAAGGTTGTGGTTTATCTTTTAGCTCAGATTATAGTTTTCTTATCAAGTTATCATGTGACCATAAGTTCCATGTGTGTTGCTTTGGTTCTGTTTTGGACACTATGCATTGTACAGTGGCAGGTTGTGGCATAGAAGTACCAGAGAAGCTACAAGAAGAACTTGGCTACTTCAAGTCAGATGAACATGAAATATCCGAGGAGAATGAATCTTCGATTCAGATGTGAAAGTGACAAAGGTTAAGAAAAACCCGTGAAGGTTGAGAAGGTCGAGGATTCTAATTCCAAAGGTAACCGAGTATGCAAAACCTATGGCTACAAATTTTGTTGCCAAGAGGAA
Organism: Isoetes taiwanensis; assembly: GCA_021234155.1. Classification (NCBI taxonomy): domain Eukaryota; kingdom Viridiplantae; phylum Streptophyta; class Lycopodiopsida; order Isoetales; family Isoetaceae; genus Isoetes; species Isoetes taiwanensis. The sequence goes on from JAJEKV010000024.1 coordinate 18,767,646, forward strand.
AGGTAAGAAGAAGATTCTTAGGAGCAAAGAAGAAAGCAAGACCTGGTCCACCAAGTCTTACAAAAGTGATGGTTCCCGAACATGAGATCCCAAAGAAGTTCTCGGGCCAACCGTTAGTGATGATGTTATTCCTACCCCGTGAAGTCACCTCGTGGATTCAGGATATTCAATCTGAGGAGGAAGGTCTTACTCTTGCAATGTAAGTTCATAAAGATGCTGGATAAGGAAATATTAAAGGATTTGCAGGTTTGAAAGATCTTCAGGTCTGAAGTTTGAAGCTTGTTTATATTTTGTTATGTTTTGGCTGATCCAAGTACGTACTGATATTAAGTATGAACTTTTGAAGGCATGTAACTTTTTGTAACTTTTTGAAGGCATGTAACTTTTTACATGTAAGATAATCGGATATTAAGTATGAACTTTTTTGAAGGCATGTAAGTTTCCACATTTATGGTACCAGTTCGTTTATGCAATCTGCAAATGAATGTTGTATATGATTGATTGTTTGGTAAGGGATTAACTTCACAATTATGCCAATTCATATCTGCAATCTGCAAATGAATGAGAACCATAATTCATTTGAATATACTACAATGTTGTATATGATTGATTGTCCGGTAAGGGATTAACTTCAAAATTATGCCAATTCATATTCTAATCTGAAATGAATGAGAACCATAATTCATTTGAATATACTACAATGTTGTATATGATTGATTGTCCGGTAAGGGATTAACTTCAAAATTATGCCAATTCATATCTGCAACCAAGCAAATGAATGAGAACCATAATTCATTTGAATATACTACAATGTTGTATATGATTTCATTATCAAATGAATGTACATGAGGTGTTTGTAAGAGCAATGAGATTATGTCAGTAAAATATTCATTTGGTACTCTTTTTTCAGCAACTTGGTGCAGCCTTATCATCATCAATTATGCTATTCAGCATATAGACTACTCTTGTGCTCCAAAACTCGGGTCCAAAGATGATCATGAACATCCATTGAAGTTCATATATGTTATCATTTGCATGTAACATATCAAAACAACATGACATGACCAAGTGGCTATATGCATGGCATTCTTGTGCATCCTCAAGCAATTCATATTGATTTCCTCCCATGAACTTGTAATACTTGCCCCCACAGAACCACTTCTCTTCTTGCAAATTTAGCACCCCATGCATCTTTAAATGCCTTTTCCACAATGTGCTTAGGTTTAGTGCATCGGATAATATAAAAGTCCACTTTTTTTTTGTTGTTGGCCTCGATGGTACCGCAAAATTATCCCCAACATCAACTACATCGAGACCCATTCATGATCCCCTTCATAGATAGGACCCCTGCAGAGTTTCCAGCAAGACCTCTTCAACACCGTGACTTAGTTCGTAATAAACCCAAGATCCTATTCTCGCTTTTGTTTATGCACTTCCCATACTTTCCTCCCAAAGAAGTTGGACGACAAAAGCAACCTGAAATCCATATGAGCTACCCGAGTAGGGTCATTGGCATGAACAGCCCGATACAATGGAACTTTCTTGATCCCCGTTAATGTCTTACAATCATGGCTATCACTCCTATCAACATCATTGATAGTTATCTCCCAAAAAAGCCTGTAAAAAATAATGTTCAATATTGTTTTAAACACAACTAATTTCCATACTAGAACCATACCTATATTTTTCCTCTCCTTCTATCTCACAATCTCATTTAAAATGTGAAATGCAAAACACAACTACATCATGTGCATTCCTTAGTGGTACTGAATTCCTCTTCAACATCTCATGTGTGAGTGCTCTTTTTATTACAGCTCCAGCACCATCATGTTCACCTGCATTTGTTCATTACAAAAATCTAAAGAACAAAAAAAGCAAAGATAAAACAATAGAGTAAAGTTGAAGTATTTACCTTTGCCATGATATGATGCAAAGAAGTTCCAAATTTTATTGGTATTCCTGTTTTTTGAAAGAATTTGCCAAGGAAGTAGAACATCCTTGCACCTTTAAATTGATGGGAACAACCATCAGACCACATGACATGATTCTTGTAGTTGACACCTCTATCAACAAGAAAAATAGCATGTTTCTGCAAGCAATGTTGAACAAACGTAACATCATGTTCTCTCATCATCACTTATATAGAAATGTGTTTCCTTAACGATCTTTTTCTTTTTGCTCAGAATTGGTAGCATGCCTATAAGTGATATGCACTGAAAATGGTGCATTGGTCATTCCTCCAATGCAGGCTTTGTATTTCTTGTTGAATTTTGAAGGTATAGTTCTCTCGCAAAGTCAATGACCTAAACTATAGTGTCCTTTGGAAAGGTTGCCAAGCACTCCCTGAACTGTTTTGCTTGCCATCTTGCTTCATAATTATGAGGAATAAAAGCATTAAGAAAGGTGTCACCAAATTTGAATAACTCTGGTACTGGTGTTTTCTTGTACACAAGCTTGTTGACGTGTTTGGGAGCTTGGTCAAATGACAATAAACACATGTCATTACCACCTTCTTGAATAAGCAATTCATTAGCGTTATAGTACCTTCTTAGTAGCTATTGAAACTTCTTTTCCCGACCAGGCTGCTCAACAACAGTTTGCTTACCAATTCTCTTTGCGCCTTCAAGGAACCGCTATTGTCGCACTTTTTCTTTTTCTTCTTCACATTTTTCACCTCCTCGAAATTTTCTTAATGTGTTCTTCAACTATGTTCTGCCCCCATAATAACTATTTCTATAAGAATGGCAATTGCAATACCAAATGTTCTTAGTTGATTATAAGTGTGCAAAATGTTACCTTGTCGCCATAAACCCGCATATATAAGAAAACAGTTTTCAATTCATGTACATTTCACAAGAACGTGTCAAGAATATGTGCATCACCTTAACAAATGTCTTCCACTCTACTTGATGGTCCAACTTGTAATCTCTTTCTTGTGGACAAGTTGGGATCTTTTTGTTCCACATGTTTTGCATTTCAAAGAGGCATATAGCTATGTTGATGCCACTCTTCCGAATCATCCTTAGAACATACCATAGCTCTCCAAAGCTCGAGGTTGAAGTGTATGTAAATATAGACGATTGCAAGTTGGTCCCGACCACATAAATCACAATTGCATGTGTGATGTTCCAAAGATAACATACGGTATGAATACGATATTATAATCGACCGTCACTAGTACATGTCGACTGCATTTACATGTACACTCGGCGAATCAGAAGGGTAGTACCCTAGGGGTACGACCTTGTGAACCATTATATTGCACATGTTAAAGCAACATGTGAATATAATCCCTTTTTGCCACGTGGCAATGACCCATTGACCAAAAGGGACCAGCCCTAAATTCGTGGGGATAAAGGGGCATAAACCCTAAAAGGGAAACCCTTTCAGTTCTCAGCTCCTGAGTCTCGAATTGGAGCAGCAGAGGATGCATTTCCGCCTGAACGGGAGCATAGAAGTCGGATCTCCCAGGTTGCAGCTCGATCCAAGATCAGCAGACTTCGAGATCGCCAAAGATGGACGCTTTCAGGGAGTGGGAGCCATCCAAGATGCGGGTGGGTGGTTGATTCAATAGGTAGATCCGAAAGTTATCGCCTCTTTCAAAGGGGTTTAGCATCCATTCTTATCTATAGGCGACCCCTACAGCCTAAGAATGATAGACACTAACAAAGGAACCTAACCATGTATGATTAGGTAGATTAGAATAGATGTATTCTATTATTTTCAGTTCTGTTGTGATGATGTTTTGACATTCTATGCGCCACTCTTGTGTATTGGGAAGGGGGTAGAGACCCGTGAGCCCAAGTAGTTGTATGATCCTAGTTTTAGCCCATTAATTCCCACCAATGCGGCGTGCATAAGAGCCCGCCGGCCGTGGGTGGCGGAGCTAGACCGGCCGACAAGGGAGGGCTTGTCTAATCACGGCTTGATCCACCGGCCGCCAGCGGCTGCACGGACGGGGAACGCCAGGAGCTAGGCCTAATACCCCTGCACCGCGTGAGGCGTGGTATGGGCTCGACACTGTGGGTGATGCGCCACCTTCCAAAGAGTTGAAGTCGAATACGGTGCAAAGTGGCTCTCTAGCTCGCCTGCGGATTGGCATGAACCTCCCCGGAGGGGAGTGATCTCCTCCCCGCCTCATCCGGGACCGGGAGATGCAACCCAAGTAGTAGTAGCCCCTCCTCGGCTATTCACCCGGCAGTTACGGTCATGCTCCAATACTTTTCAGCCTATCCGCAAAGTATGCACAGGAGGGGCGGATGGAGTGGACTACCCAACGACCATGTTCCTATGCCAGCCAAATCCATTTGCCATGAATTCTGTCTGCATTGCTATCTGGAGACCCCAAGCCGTCAGTCTTTCCCCATGAGTCTGAGCCTGGGTAGGATTTCCCATGTTATGTTGATGTACTGATGTGTTGTTGCAGCTACTGTGATATGGTGGACCACCCTTCGAGGTGGGTATGTTATTGTTGATTGATGTCATGTGCTCATGTTTTGTTTACGCTTCCGCAGCTAGGTCGATCCCGAGGGAGACGGGATGAATGACACGTCCATTCTTCCCCGTCGGGTTCTTGGCCACCATCAAGGGCCCGATGTTAGGTGGACGGCCTCATGTCAGCGAGCAGATGCTGGTTTGAGGGATGATCTCCAGTTTGTATACGATCGGGGCATCGTATATGAGCTGGGGCCGTCACAATGGTATCGTGAGCTCGATCTTGGCGCACTGTGATCGAAAGCATCGACCAAACCCTATAGGAACTAACTCATCTAGACATTCAGTCTTGGAGGTAAAAGCCCAAGCACAAACCTCGAGTAGCGGAAATTTTTTTTTTTCCCGGGGTAGAGTTAGTAATAATCTAGGATTAGGATAATTAGAGAACATAGGTAAGATAGAACAAACAGACGAAAATCACTTAAGAGAGCCTACTAAATTTCAAGCACTTTAGGCCAATGACTCCAAGAGTGCGCCAGGAGCATGTTAGGTTCGCACCTAATGGCCCTCTCACAAGACTCTTAGAGTAGTCACCCCATACCTAACCCTAGAACTTGGCCTTAGGAACTCCAAATGATAAAATAAAAGATGAAATCCCAATTAAAAAGCTCGAAATAGCTAGAATTATATGTTAAAACATCAAAAACATTATACAAGTCACTTTTGAAACAATGCCTCCAAGAGTGCGCCAGAGTATAGTTAGGCCCCCGACCTAACCCCTCCTCCTCAAGACTCTTAGAGTCATCCCTAAAAGTGACCTCAAAATTGATCATAACTTACTCAAATGGTAAAGGTAATAATAGAATCTTGTTTAAAATGATTAAATTAGTGGGAAACGATGTTAAATTGTGTAAATTGGATAAGTTTAGAGCGAAAGGGACAACACCTCTAAGGGTGCGCCAGGCATAGTTAGGTTCGACCTAATACCCCTCCTCAAGATGCTTAGAGGGGTTCGAGAGAAAATAGTTGAAGAAGACCTAGCTTCGATTCGAGATATGGAGGATTTCATCAACAAACCAAGAAATTAAGCAAGGCGTAGATGGAGGTCGCAACACTTGAAGACTCATTGGCGTGCACGCCCACGCAAAAGACACCGAGAGACATGAGACCGGGCGAAGGCACATCAAGAGGACGATAAATAGAACACAAGTCGCTTTTGTAACTAACAGTTTTATATGTGATGTATGAAAATTTCAATAATAAAGATATATAGTCGCTTAAAAATGTGTATTCATTAGCTACAAATCCGAGCAAATGCGATATTTTGACCAACCATTTCAAGAGTGCGCCAGAGCATAGTTAGGTCCCAACCTAACCCCCTCCTCAAGCAAGACTCTTAGAGTCATCCAAATCCAACCGGGCCTTGATTAGCCCTACTTGCTCCAAACGTAGTAATAAACAAAGAAACTTGCATTTAGGAAGAAAACTAATAGGAATTTACCCTTCCCAAATGGATTCTTGGCATCCATTAGGCGTAGATAGGCCAATGACTCCAAGAGTGCGCCAGAGGCCACTTAGGTCCCAACCTAACACCCCCCTCAAGACTCTTAGAGGCGCCCCCATTTTCAAACCCCATAACTTGAGCTACAGAGCTCCAAATCGCTTGAAATTTGTTGCAATAGGACCGACAGCCTAGAATCCATTTATGACCTCAATCCATTTATGAACCCCAGCTCAAAATGACCAAAATTGCTTGAACCCTTGAATTGTTTTTCCAAACTGTGGTTTGTTTGTAAATAGAAGCATACCCCAAAAGAGTACCTCACAAGTATTACCTCGGCCCAAAGCTGATGCCTTACTCCAAGGTAGAAGTGCCCAAGAACACCCCTTTGTTATAGTCATCAACCTCAAATAGCAACCAAGTCCAACTGTTGGTACATCACCTCTCAAGCCATGCCAAAGGCATAAACCTTGACCTAATTTTGTGCCCTTCTAATAGAGTTTGACCTATACAAAATTAGCCACATTGACACTCCCTATTGCCGTGATACCTAGAAAGGAGCTAGAGTCTAGAGCTGCCCAAGTCACTCCATGTGTAGAGATTGACTCCCCAAACCAACTTTGCTAGGACCTTAGAGTATGCCTCAAACATCATGGAGGTTTTGCAAAACAACCCTCACGCCATACCATACCACACGCCCTAATGTCCATAGACTTGAGATTATAGACATGTCTCCAAGAATGCCGCCGAGCCATCTTGCTTGCTTATAGAGCCCAAAATGTTGTAGGAGAGCCCTTCAAGTAGACCCTTAGACTCTAGGATATAATGAAGGCATTTTTTCAAGGATCGGCCCCAGAGCCACGTAAGAGCTAGAGGCTAACTCCTTGAAGACATCAAGGTCCCACCCGATGTACGTATAAGATAAGGAGAGGAGACCGAAAAGGCAGACCCAAGAGAGGGAAGCACAACGACAAACACCTCAACCGACAAAAGAGTAGAACAGACACCACCGCCTATCATCAATCTTCATCAAATGAGAAGAATATTCGCAACCAACCCCATCAAGAATCTTCTAGATGTCAACCTCCCCTGCTACCACGCCTACGAGCTCACATCGAAAGATGATCTCGACGCCCTCACCAGCTCGACGCACATGAGTTTCAAATAGAAGAACGCAAAGGCAAAGAAGATACACTTAGACAAAGAATGTCAATGCTAGCATCACGAGCTAGGGCGTGAGGGCATAATCTTCCGCCGAGGAGAGAAGGCATGGCGAATAATGAGAGCCGATAGAAAGCAAAGGAAGGATGACTTTACTACGCCAGCCAAGGAGTGCGAGACTCGAATGGATAGGATCCAAGGGACTGAGGAGACAACCTAGCCGCCAGGTACAAATCACGAAAGGCAAACCGTAAGAAGCTAGGGTAGGTGCAATGGAGATGACCACACTTCCAAGCACAGAGAGGCACCTCGAATGAAGCAAAGCCCAATCAACGTGGGCGACTCAGAATTCAACCTACGGAGGAATGACAACGCCGCCATCGACCACGATCTCGAGAGCTTCAAGACATTCAAGAACGTCCGACCGCAAATGCCTGTGATCAAACCATCAATGGCACCGCACATCGGCAACCTTTGCAACGAGACACCGCGATACAGGGGACGCTGAGCGGTCACCGCGATTCCTTACTACGGACATACACATTAAGGAGGAGCATCTTTTCAAGGGATCACATCGACGAACACTCTTCGCAGAACTTGGGGTGACGAGCCCGGATCAGACATGAAGCTCAAAAATAGTAGCAAAGATCTCAAGGAATCTCGAGTCAACCGTAACGAAGAAGATGTAGCAAAACCGGCGATCAAACGCGATAGGAGCAGGGGAAACCCTAAAGGAGTGTAAACATTTAAGTAGATCTTCGAAGTTGTTTTGAAAAAGTGGATGAATTAAAATCCCAATGTAAATGCGTATATGTCTATTGTATATCTCAGTGCTCACAGATATAGTGTAGAAACATGAGTTTAAAGTCATGTTTTACTTGATTTAGCTTAGATCGTAAAAAGCTCCTTCACTTCGACTACCAAATGAGGAAGCAAGGAAGCACAACTATAGCCCAAGATCAAAATGGAAGAGCAAGTACGGGGAGAAACGACCGAGCCCAAGCAAACCTTCGACTTCAAACACTTCGAAAGTGCCCTCAAGTAGAAGACCGCCATTCACCCAATGTTAGAATAAGAGACAACACCGGCCATGTCAAGATCATCAGCGCCATCAAGACTGACATCGCCGTGCACCACTACCTCTTGTGGCAGCGCAACACTTGATCTAACTTATGACACGAGTAGCCTCAACAATAGAAGGAGGAACGACCGACATCAACGAGCCAACTAGGAAGGCAACATCTCGACAACCATAATTCCACCTTGTGGTAATATAGGGTGATGCGCCATGACACGCGTATTAGATGGAGAGGCACTTACGAAAAGGCACCGCGACGAGGAGATATGCCTTCAACAACTAGGTGATGGCTTCACGATACTCCTACCAAGAATTAGAAGAAAAGAAGCCGATCGTGATTCCTACATGAGGGACATCAAACGCCCAAGGTAGAAGCACTCGACACCTTAACGACAAGGATAGCAACCAAGCACCTTCGGCAAAAAGAGAGTTCAAGATAATAGCCGTGCTATTCAACGACAAGACTATATCTAAGGCAGGTACTTCTTCAATTCAAGGGTCAAGCCACAAAAATATAAGGATCCATCACCCCGACAATATAGCCAGCCAGGAGGAGAGCCATGAAGCTTTACTTGACGAGAGAGACCGACATGCATAGAGGGACAAAGGTCGAAACCGAAAGCTGGAGAAGTGTTAGCAACCGACTTCTTCCAAGAGCTTCCTAGAGGCAACAAGAGGATCAAACCCGACGGCACAATCAAAACCACCGGAGGGTACCTCAAGACAAGAAGACGGCATAGCACCGAGGAACGGACAACGCCCAAGCCAGTGATCGAGGGGATCAGCAAGGAAGATTGGAAGCTCGATGGAGAACCAACTAGGTGAGGCAAGGCGAGGCGAAATGATGACTTGCACGCCGACTTGCATGCAACTTGGTGAACCCAAGGATCGACGATTCAAAGAACAACCGCAGAAGAGAACAACCCGTGAGGAGTATAGCCAAAGGAAGCGCCAAGACAAATTTCAAGAGACGCCTCCAAATAGCTTCAAGTATCATGAAGGGGAAACAATTACAACCCGAGAAACGTAATCGAGGCGCATTTAAATGTCGAAGCATCAACGACCAGCACATCTTTAGTTAGAATGTGATGCAAAGCGTGTTGTGCCATAGCCGACAAACATCAGAGGGCCCAAGCATATCAACAAGTTACCCCCGAGTACGAGCCGACGCATAAATAGGGAGGATATAGATCGCCAACACCATGCCACCGAGAGGAACACCGATGACATTACCAAGGAGTAGGTGTGCAACTCGAACGGAGGCACAAGGGGGACTTAATAGCTCTATTAGTAATTGTAATTATGTAAGCTATATGCTTTGCATGTATAGTTCCCTTTGTTATTTCTTCCCTCCCATAGCGTAACAAATCAAACGAAGAGATGTCGCAATTTGCGGTGGGTGAAGCAATCAACATCTTCAACACTCTTCTGCAACACGATAACGACAAGAGGACTCGATGTATGAGACGCCGATGGAGTCAAGGAAACAATATCGATATAGAGTCGCCCTTTAGCCGCCAAGACAAAGAGTTCAAGATGAAAGATCTTTTTCAATCGGCCACCTTCGTGCTTTTGAAAAGCGGCATGGAAGATTTCAAGTAACCAACTACACCATCAAAGACCAGCAAGGAGAGGCTTCTAAACTAACAAAGTCAACCTCTACATCAAAGGGGAGCCACCGCCAAGGAGAGACTGAAGTATCGAAAGCAACTCCTAAGAACGCATCTTTGCAACTTCAAGCAGTAAAGAGTGGATGAGCTTCTAGCAAGCTCAGGGATCTAAGGCCATGGGGCCTAGTAGATTAAATGTATAGATAGACAGTAACATCCATATTGGGATTAGAAGGCACTTCCAGATATTCTCGCTGAAAGGATTGCCCCAATATTGAGCTAAGCGTCAAGGATTGGGAAGGAAACGCATAGGAGTGACTAAACTTCTACACGATTGTTAACAGACATCCAACGTATTGAAATCACTTGGTGAGATTGATCACCTCGCTAAGAAGGAATCATTACTAGGATAATTGTTGACCATGTATAAATCTAGTACCTCCAAAAGAATAATCCAACCGAAAGAAAAGAAGTAATCTAACAAGTCCGGCCAACTTGTTACGATGACATCAATTCCTGTCCTGCCACCAACTTGATGCATACAATTTATTACTATTATACTTACACATTTATTAAGATTACCTTAAGGCAATATTTTTAAATCATTATTACGCCATTACATTATCAAATAGCTTGTCAAATCGTAACTTCTATTAAATCATTCAATTTTGAAGTTCAATATTAGAGAAATCTTTCAGGTTCGAGTAAATTGCTAAACTTACTTACCTTCAAAACAAGGTTCTTCATGACATTGGGTTTCTTGAGTGCTTTGTTGGCGCCAACCTTCATAATCTTCAAAGTCTTGGGGAAAAGAATCTAACGATGGATAAGAAATAAAATTACTTAAATTAAGTAAAAAGATTGAAAGAAAAGAAAAAGACTTGGAAATTACCTTGGAAAGGCTGCAAAACTTCGTGACATTCATTGCCTTCAGGTAATTGCGCATTTGATTCAATTTGTTCATAAGGTTCGGGAAAACATTCTAAACATGAAAGCAGTTCATCAACACAACCAACACCAACAAATTAGGAGAGCAGTTCCCAACAACTATGAAGTAAATTAGTACCGGATGTATGGGATCCGTTGTAGCAAGCAGGGATCTCTTTGTTCTCATCTTGATTCACAAATAAGTTGCTTATCATTCAAATTGTGTCTATTTTGCTTGTCACACCAAATAATATGTAATGAATTATGAGTATCGCTACCATGCTGCAATTCTTGCACAAATTCGCTTTGTATTTATCCCTGAAATGGAATCTTCAATTGCAGATTGCCGAGAAATTGCATCAGCAATTCAAAACAAATGGCGTAGAAGTTTTCACCCCGCTCCTCAAAAAAATTGAAGGCTAGATAGCAGCTTTGTCCACATCAAAATTAACATGTGTCTTGCACACGATGCACAAAATGCCTCTCCAAAGGCGCCCATAGCTTAACCGGAGAAAATTAGCAAAGCAAAGAAACTCATGAAATTATTGTCGTGGGACAGTACCAAAACCGCCAAATCTAATTTTAAAATTCATTTTGCATCACGGTCACAACCTCGCATCGCCAGAAGACGGGATTAGCAAAGCACCACGATTGTCGGGCGGCAAATTCCTGCTTCCTGGATCGACCAACGTAATTTGGCTTCAAGAGAAAATGACGCTGAAAGGCCTTTTGATGTGCGGGCGAAAAATGTAATGTGACAGTCCAAAGACTCAACCAAAGACACATGCGCCGCCCACACTAGAGATTGAGTATGTAAATAAAAACACACCCGCCTATAAAATCGCTTAAGATGGTGAGAGCAATTTTGAGGCCCCTTTATAGACTAGCATTAAGGGATTTGGGGTCTCAAAATGGCTCATATCTTGCGCTAAAGATTTCCACGCCGATTCGCCAATTTACCAATCGTTTTGGCGCCTTTTACGAAAAGTCGGGATTAGTTGGCAAGTAGAAGAATGACCAGACTTACTTGGCATCCACATGGCGTATTTTCATAGGGGATGCCTCGGCTTTGTTGCAACCATATTAATGGCCCGTATTTTTTCGGGAATCACTTTCGCCGCCAAAATAATGGTGACTTTGACCGCCACCGCCGCTGTCACCAACTCCCTTTGTCAAATTTTGGCGCCAAACTTCAGATCTGTCACTCGGCCTCTAATGCACATCCTCTCTGCCTTCACTCCTCATCTGCAATCCATGTCTCCTATAATTTAAGTGTTCTTGCCTCATTTACAGAACTCCCAAGGTAAAGAAGTGGGAGGTTTTGTCTCAATAGGTTCGTGGGTGAGTATGCTGCCATCAACGAGGGGCGAGCATAGAGTTAAGCGACAAAGGCGATCAGACGTGTGGACACATTGGATAGGTAGGATAAAAGAGTTCAAGTTGAATTCTACAAAAAAATTTATTGTGCAGGTTTATGTTTATCAGACGTCGTGGATGTCGTTCCGGCCGAAAGCATTAGTAGTGTCCTTGTCATGTATCACATAGACATCGGAATTGTCCTTTTCCAAGGTATGGGGCCGTGACCTTGCGGGGTATAGGCATCTGGTTTTACGGAAATGATTACAAGGGCATTGCATAAAAAAGACTATTTTCCTCTGCTAAGCACATTGTCTTTGCATTTTGAATGCTTAGAGCTACCTTTTATTACAGGAGAAACTACATTATTATAAGGAAAAATTGAAGGCTGCTCTCCTAAATTTGATAATTCCTTTGCACTCGATGCCACAATTTCTGGTACCACAATTTTTGGTATATCAGCTTGAACATCGAATCCCAGCTCTTTTGCTAGAAGTTCTGGATATGCATCTCCAAACTTTGCTTGAAATTCAGTAGCATACCGCTCACCCAAATCCATCTGTTCTTGAAAAAGAAAGAAAATGCAGCAAATGCAAACTGGAATTTAGAGGGATAGCCATATTTTGGGAAGGAATTCTTGGCGGGCCAACGATCTCTCCTTAATTTGCTCGAGCTTTTTCACGTTCGATGCTGTTCATCGTTAATGGACCCTAAAATTAGAAAAATAGGCATAAAGCACATAAAGCACCCCCCACCCCTATATCGGCGACAAAAAAGCCCCCCAATATTGTTCTTAGCCCCTGTTGCTATGTTGCCCTGATGTAAGTTGTTGGTTATGGCTTTCAATGTTGGTATAATGCAAGCAACGAATGTCAAAACAATTTTCTTTACGAATAAAAGAGGGTTAAAAACTCATTACGTATGCGTTTTATTAATGATGGTGAAAGGTCTCCGTGGATGCTAAAAACACTTTATTCTATTCTTTATTATAGGTGTTTGCTTATGTGTTGGTGCAGCTATAAGGAATTTGAGTGTAGTTGACTTTTGATATTGTAGTGTGACTTGCTTATGTCCGGCAGAATGTTATGTATTGTGGAGCTTACAAATTGATCCATTTCTGCTTGGTTCTATGCATCATGAATAAAGGGATGATCATGATCTATTAAAAATAGAAGTGGCTCTGTTGGCGCTGATGGCGGACGTTTTTAGCGGCATGTTCCCCTGTTGCATGGTCGTCTCCCCTGTGCTTGCATGCGGCCCGTTAATATCTCTCTCTGTCTGAAGCTTCCGATCTATCTATCACCCCCTTGTAGAAGGGGGGACATTCCTCTGCTCCCTGCTCCAAGGATCAATGAATGGACAGTTGCAAAAAGAATGAACATGCAAAAAGGCGTTCGTTTGTGTGTCTGACCATGACTCCCAGTGCCAATGATTGAAGCTGATATGGCTGGATCCGGGGTTCTGGAGAGCCTGCTCCTTGTCAGATTTAGCGGCGGGGCTGCTTCTCAAATCTTATTCTTTGCTTTGACCAGCGATATTCCTCACTGTTGGATCCAATAACTCTGCTCACATTACAAAAGCTCAGCAGCGACTCTTCTATTCCACTTGCCTCAATGCCTCGGATCTATGGGGAAGCCACTTCCCCTTGAAATCGTGTGCTCAAGCTCTTCTATATCGCATCCTCCAGCCTCAAGTCACTCCTCCACTGAAGAATCACCCAAGTATTTTGTGATCTTTTACAGTACCTCACAGATCTGCTGTGGTTGGTTAGAAGGTCCCCCAGCTGATATCTGGACATTTCTTGTTGAAGAAACTGTCTTACCTGAAATTTTCTTCATTGGGGAGTAGTCTCATCCCACTCAAGATCCTCTGCTGCTGCTATAGAGCTCAGAATTGCTTATTTGGGTTCAGACCGCTACCCAATAGCACGATTTTATATTTACTCTGAAGCCTTCAACGACTACATCACCTTGGAACTGCACAAGGCTGATTAATGAGGCTCAGATATGGAATTTCTGGCCTTATCAACGGACTCTAGCCCCCAGATCTCAGAAGAGTTAGCCCCTTCCTTTTCTTCCGATCCATCGTCCCTCTCTGTTCAAATCCCTATTATACACCGAGCTGTCATTCTTATTAACACTGAATACATCTGGTGGGGATATATTGAAGGGCCTATCGATATCTTGTGGGTCTCTATAATCGACAGCAGGCAGCTCTACCTGGACCAGTTCTCCTGTGTTGGTGGTTTCGCCATCAGAGGATCTGATCCGAGCTTTGTTCGTAGATTGGTAAGGCTGCTCATTTTTGGCAACGTGGAAGCTCTACCTACACAATCTCTTCTAGTCCAGTGCTCTTGGCTCCAGGAGTATTATTGGCTAGAAACATACTAATCTGTCCAAGTTTATCATGGCTGAGGCCGCTGCTCTGCCTCCAGCACCAATGGGAAGTATGTCTCCCTCTTTGAAGGAAGATCTTGAGGCTGTTGTTCTGCCTCCAGCACCAATGGGAAGTATGTATCCCTCTTTGAAGGAAGATCTTGAGGCCACCGTCGGGCTCCAAAGACCAATGGGAACACCAATGGGAAGTATGTCTCCCTCTTTGAAGGAAGATCTTGAGGCCATTGTTCTCGCCTCCAAAGACCAATGGGAACACCAATGGAAAGTATGTCTCCTTCTTTGAAGGAAGATCTTGAGGCCATTGTTCTCGCTCCAAAGACCAACGGGAAGTATGTCTTCCTCTTTGAAGGAAGATCTAGCTGCTGTATCCCTTCGTATTCCCGAGGTGGCGAACCGGATTCGCCACCTTGATAATCAAGCTTTGATTGCTAAAATAATAAGAGGTAATCCCTCTTTACCTGAGCTTAAGAAGACCATAGAGCGATCCGGCTCGGGTAGAATCCCCCCGATTCAGCCTCTTGGAAATCTATACTTCCTCATTACTCTTCACCGATAGAGAGGCCTCAACTCTTCAAGAAAGGGATTCTCACATGTCCAAATGGCCGATTCCCGCCCAAAAGTGGCGGCGTGCTTTAACCCTCATAAACCAGAAGCTTTGTTTTATCCTATCTGGCTTTCCCTTTCAGGTCTTAATGCCGAGTATTGGACTGAGAAGGCATTCAAAGCCATTGCCTCTTGTCTAGGAGAGTTTGTATGCATGGGAGGACAACCACCGGGCTCCAAAGATCCAGATCTCTCATTGATACCTTCAAGTCGCCCCCGTAATCTATTTTTTCCATAGCTTTGACAACAAGCTTACTGAGTTCAAACTCTCCATTTCTGGCATGCCTCTCCCATGTTCTATATGCGGAGCCAATGTGCATGCAGGAGTGCTCTGTACCAATCCCCAGTTACCTCCTAAGCTGGGTCCTGACATGAAAGGGAAAGAGACCTTTGATGGGAATGTAGACTTTGAAAAATCCATGTTTCTTAGCTCTGCCATAAAAAAGGCTGTTGTCCACCTCTGTGAAAGCTCCAAGGGAGGCAGCTCTGGACAAAACAGACATGGGCAAAGTATCCAAGCTGACATTGCACCAATCTCAACTGTATCTATTGATCTGACCGCAGTCCAGAACTCTGCAAGTGTCGCATTTGCTCCTCACAGACCAGTGCCTCTGTTTGTCCCTTCCCAAAACAGATATGCTCCTTTGGTTGGGCTTGAGGAGCCCACCTCTCCGTTGGCCTTGATCAACACACATCTGGTCTCCGCTCTTCCTCCGATAGAGACCCGCTTTTTGAGGCAAATGATAATCACAAAGAACACCCCAAGGTGATTTCAGATCATCTCCGTAAGGTAGATCACTTGGCCCTATTGCTTCCACCGGTTCTAGTCTTCATATCAGCCCCATCCGCTTTTTCTCCATACCCGAGATGGCATTCAAGAAGACCGATGGCCCTATCTCATACAAGGGCATTCAACAAGATTGTGCCAAGATTCTCGCATCCGCATTTGGTATTTCTCGAAAATGGTTCCAAGTCCGCCGACCAGCCAGACCTGCTTTGGATGCCATTGTGAATGGCTTAAATGGATAAGGTTGGGGATGGCTTCAAACCCCTCCTCGAGCCGGCAATTGGTATTTCAAAATGGTTCCAAGTCCGCTGGACCAAAGAACACCCAAGGCTTGTGAGGCCACCGAGAATGGCGAAATGGATAAGGTTGGGGATGGCTTCAAATCCTCTGACCGGCAACTATTGAAGGTGAAATGATGGAGGCCTCTCAAGCATGTAGACGCCTTGCCTCTTCATCCAAACCTCCTCGCTGGAAAAAAGAAAGAAAAAACTTACTACAAGAAACCTGATAAGCACGGGTTTGAAGCGTCCATAGCAAAGGTACTGCTGGAGCACTCTCAAGAGGAGGGCAACAAATCAGAAGATGCTTCTTGATCAGAAAATGGTTTTTCTATCAACAACAATCAGGAATGCAGAGTACTTTATCATGTAAACAATTTTCTCTATATGTTTGCACTAAATATGGATACAATATCTAGCATCAAGACGTTTTTGTATCAGGAGCTTTGCGATATATAATATTATGG
Organism: Isoetes taiwanensis; assembly: GCA_021234155.1. Taxonomy (NCBI): domain Eukaryota; kingdom Viridiplantae; phylum Streptophyta; class Lycopodiopsida; order Isoetales; family Isoetaceae; genus Isoetes; species Isoetes taiwanensis. The sequence goes on from JAJEKV010000024.1 coordinate 18,784,244, forward strand.
TTTTGATATTTGGAGATATTTTAGTCCCTCTCTTCAAGTTGAATAGTCTGTGTTCAGTATCTCAGTTTCCTATATTCCACAGTATTGCTCCAGAATTTTTGTTATGTAAATATTTACATGATATCACCATGAGCAGTTATATTCAAAATAATCACTGGAATGATCACTATGTCTTGTCCAAATCCTTTTGTGGAAGGACGGGTGCAACTGAAAATATAACTTCCTTTATATTTGGAAGGCGACTTCTTGAGGCAATCTGGTCGTGTCTTTGCATAGCAATGGCTACATTTTGGTACTGGCCTCGGAATGACCACACATCGGGCCCAAAGTCCCAAGGCCCTTTTGTCTTTATTGACACTATTACTCAATCATTCCCACTGGATTGGAAGCCGTGGGCTACACTTTTTGGACCTTTCTGGGGTTTTGATAACAAACTTAGCTTTGTACCTAAGGTCCCATCAAAGTTAAATTGGAACAATTTGATTTTATGGGCAATTCTTTGCCAAGATTATTTTAACATCCAGGTCTGGATACATGTCTCAATTCCCCTATGCTATATGATAATGGCACTATGGTCTTGGTTGATGGGGGCAATAAGAATCTTGGTTCCCATAATCATAGGTCCCCACATACACATCTTCTTGGTTAAGAGTATTGTGGCATATAATGAGTTTTGGGGAAGTTCACATTATGGAAAATTGAAAGCTTTGGCAAATGGGCCGACATATGGAAAACTGAAAGCTTTGGTAAATGGGCCGACAAAAGGAACTAGGGATTGTCTAGTCACGTCTAAAAGATCCGTGTGCAGGCAAGGTAGCCTTTTACTATACACACCATGAAAATTGTCTCCTGGAATCTTCGTGGTATAAAAGGTGTCCTCAAACGTGGCAGAGTGCTTGCTGCCCTTCGCTCCATGAAGGCGGATGTTATTCTTGTCCAGGAACACAGACTCCCTGATTTTGAAGCAAACTCTATGGGCAAATGGGTCGGCAAAGGATTACTCCTCGCCACCGCAGCCCACAGAACCAAGGAAGGAAGGTACTTTTATCGCCCACGAGACCAATCTGGCCTATGGGACCCAATACAAAAACGCAGCAAGCGGATTACATCGCCCGGATTAAAACCCCCGCCCCGGCGGGTTTTCGAGGGAAAACCGCGGCAAAGAATCACCTGGCCGACAAACCGCCCTAACATATAAAATGCGCAAACACCCAAATATATACAAATATGCACCGCACCCGTAGTGCCTAATCACGGGCAGCCAAGCGGGGCAAAGGTGACCCTCAAGCAGTCCAAAGACTCCCCTGAATGTACGACCCCGGCACGTGACATCGACGGTGTTCATCGCCAGTGCAAGGGCAAGTCCGGCCGCATTTCAAGGGAGATTCCGCCCGGACCGACCAACGCTGGCAACTCCTCGAAAGTGTGAGACTCATCCTCAATGGCCCCGCTTGACAAAGATGACAGAGCCCCTGCCCCGGGGGGGCTCCCCCAATCCACCCGCCCGCCTCGATGCGAAGATGGTGGGCACCTCTGTGCAATGGAGGCAATGAGTCCCCGCGCTTTTCAGGGCAGCTGGGAACGCAGGGTAGAGCCGTGGGCCCCGCTAACACGGGGTTGATGTGCTCCTGTAATGGGCCATTTTGACCCGCTTCTGAGCCCGGGGTCCCGTGAGCTTGCCAAGGAAACAAGCTGCCTAGGTACTCCCCGGCAGTCGCCACGGCCGGCCACGGGCGCCCACCTGCGACGCATCTCAGGTTCCCCGCACGCCCCATCCGGCAAAACCACCGATCTCTCTTACCCTCCAACAGCCTCCTAAGCCGCCGGGGACCCATGGCCACAATGTAAGCCAAAAGTGGAGCCGAGCATCACCCATAGTAACCACTTTCCTCAAAATAGACGATGTGTCTATCAAGGGCTGCCCGCGGCGGCAAGAATCCGGGGCTCGCAGCGTAATCGATAGGGGACCGGCGGTTTCACCCTTGCGTGCCCGCGGCCAAAAATGCCTTCGTGACCGCTTCCAAGTCATTCCAGTCGCCAAAGAGACGACCGCCCCAAACCTCGACCCCGCATTTTAAGGAAGTGCGACACTGCCCTAACGATGTGACCGATGGCCCCAATCATAGAGCCGCCTGGTGACTGTTGTTCTGTGATGGCATAAAGCGCTTTTCCAAATAATGTCACCAAGCAAGCGATAGACGCCCCCGCAGAGCGAGGGAGGGGAACTCCACCCCCTAGGTACTTTTAGGTGGGCGTGACGCCCACAGTGTGCAGTCCCCGATATGTGAGTGCGTGAGGCATGGGGTGATGTGAAGAGGATATGAGAACCACCCCGTCTTGGCCGCATTGACGCATTACATGTCCCGTCGCCCCACAAAGGTGTCTAGGGCATCCGTGAGACCGCATAGCTTCGGGTGGGGGCCGCCGCCAGCCAACATCGTCCCGCGATAGATGAGCCGGGCGGATGACCTCGTGCAAAAGTCGTATGTCATCCCCATGCTCGCAGAAGCCGTGGCTCTAACCGACGATGTAGAGGCCAAAAGTGTTGGCGAGGGGGCAACCCCGGCGGACCCGATACTACCGGTGAATGCTTGGCCCGCCGGTACCGCATCCCCGCCAAAACAACTCTCATACAACCTCAGATATGGCATTCTCGCACAGTGCAGCGGAGCCCCCAGGACGCAGTCTAGCCTACGCTTTTTCCCCGGAACCAGACAAAAGCCTTCGGTCCACAAAGCAAAGAATACAAGTCCCCACCGATGATTCCGGCGGGTCTTCAATGACCGCCCGCAGTGTAAAGATATGGTCAATCGCTGAGCGGGCGGGTCTAAAGCCCGCCTGTGAGGGCTCGCGACATCCGCCGCCTCGGCCCAACGGGTCAATCGCTGCTTCGAGAATGCCGCCCAACGCTTTGGCAAATACTGAACTGACCATGATCGTCCGGTAATTGGCGGACAAGTGTGGGTCGCCCGCCTTGTGAATGGGAACAACCCTCGCCAGGTCCATTGTCTGGGAGACCTTCCCCGCAATGCTCATGGAATGCAGGTAGTGAGGACCGGCACAAGCGCTGCCCCGCCCATTTGAGTAACTCGCCTGCATACCATTGAGGTCACCGCCTTCCCATTAGCCACCCGTTGTGTGCCCTCCTCAACATCCTCGGCCCCACGAGAACCAATGGGGGCCATCCTGCGGGGTATGGGCGACGCTGCCCCCTCGGGGGTCATAGAGCTGCCGCAAGCATCGCTCCCACGCCTCGATGTGATGTCCCCTCGTAGGGTCGGGATGGCCTTTGAAGCACTCAAGCCCAAAAGGTTCGAGGATGAGTGTCCAAAGAGGCGAACATCTCCCCTGATGCCGACAAGGTACCGCTACCTTTGTGTCCTTCCGATGGGCGCTGCATCGTGTGGCCTCGCAAGCGGCACCGATCCGCATCGTGACCGGAGCCGCCGCTATGCTTTTTACACTCCGCATCAAACCATCCGTTGTTACGAATGTTGCCGACCCCGAGCGCGGCGACGGGGGGGAAAGCACTCCGTCCCGCCGATCCCGCAATATCGGGTCAGCCTGGTCTGCTCACGCTTGGGCAGTGGAGGTCCGGAATTACCGGGAGGGCGCCCATGAGCATCTCTGGCCAGAGGTCCTCCGGCCATAATCTAGTCTCAACCGAGGACTGGCGAGGAGTCGGGTATAGTGGGGGCTCCGCGCTTGCCAAACCAGTCCAAATAAAGTGGGAGGTGATCTCGAGTCGACCTCCTCATCCCCGACCGCCTGCGGCTCACCCTAAAACGATCGATGAGATGCATATCTTTGCGCAGCCACGAGCACATAGTCCACCACACTAGACCCTCCCCCCGATTGTCCCGCTCGCATGTGCACTTTTGGCAGAATCGCCACCGTGGAAAGGCCATTGCAAATTATCAAGTCAAAAATGCCACATAGCAGAGCAATTGTCTCCGCCAAAGCGAAAGTGACCTGGCCGCCATCCCACCCTCGCGGGCCGCTTGCTTCTCAAGGGGCGAAGCCGCCAGGACATCGCTTCGCCGAGGGGGTCAAGTCGCATGGGCTGCTTCTACTCCCCGTCCCGCATTGAAATTCCAAGAAGGACGACCCTACCCAACCACCGGTGCCGGGCCAGATGTCATCATATAGATCGACATAAGGGTCCATCCTATCCGCACGGGTGGCTTATAGAAGGTGCCGCCTCGCGAGGGAAATAACAGCGCCGTAAAAAGAGGGTTGCCACCGGTATTATGCACACGAACCCACAAGTACCGGCCAGTCCGCCTCTGTTCTCCGAGGGTAACCGAATGTGCCAAGGTTGTCCGGTAGTAGCAAGCCACCCCACCATGACCCTCCGTCCCCGCATATGTATTGAAGACCGAGAAATGTTGGTAACCCGCCAGATCGTAGCCTCGCGTGCTCAAAGATGCTCCCATGTTCCATGAGAAAGATGAGATCCATATCGGCCGCCATGGAGTTCGGGACTGTCCCTTCTCGCCAAGGGAAGCCTCGACAATTCCATGAGACCACCCGAGACACAATTCCTATTTGTCGGCTAGGATGGTATGCGCGTACCGAGTCAGCGGGGCTGATTCGGAAGCAGAGGGCCGAAAGGAGAAGTAGATGGAGCGAGGCAAAGATGTGGGTCGAGAGGGCGCGGGCCGTGGAGGGAGCGCGGAGTGAGCAGGAGAAGGGGGGCCGTGGAGAAGCTGGCAGGCCGCGCCGGGCGGTTGGGGCTAAGCGGGTCCGCAGCAGAGAAAGTGTCGGGTTTCCGAAAATGTGCATCCCGGCCGAAACCAATCCCCTCGGCACCCCTCGGTGGCAATGCCTCCACCCCCGACAAGCTCCCCCCGCTTCATCAGCCTCGTTGCACGGGTGTGAGGTCCCGTCCACGCATGTGGATGTCCCCTTCAAAGATCCGGCCCCGCGCAATATGGCATCACGCACCTGCATCCGCGAACCGTGAATATGACAAATGCGTCCACGACTGCGGGCCCGAGCCCCATGACACGCCGCTCGAAAATGTGAATCGCCTCGAATGTCATCCGATCGAATGTGTGTTCGGATGTTGTGGGCGACTCTCCCCGCCGCTCGCATGCCTCGAACTACAATGACAGGCCTCTCCGCCAAGCCCCCGAGAGTCCCGCGCCCGCAGTCAAAGGTGGGCGGTAGGCCGGTCCCGCGGCCGGGGGTGGTGGTGGTGGCCGGGATGGCGGGAGTGGCTAGAGTGTGGCCGGGATGGCGGGAGTGGCCGGAGGGCTGGCAAAGAAGGCGGGGGCCCGGGCCGCCGCATGGAGGCCGCGGGCGGGTAGCAGCCTCGAGCCGCATTCTCGCCCCGGTGAAGCCCGGGAGCACAGCCTCTTGTGGCCTCGGCCGCCGCTTGGCCATCTCCCCGCCAGACCGCCGCAGCGGACTATGAACCCTGGAGGGGAGACCCTGCTCGCCTCGGGTGGATGGTTGCCCGCAACCCCCTCGGAGCTCCGTGCCTCGGTAGCGAGCGTGCCGAGCCCCAAAGACACGGGCGCCCGAGGGCCGGGCTTGCTGTTCCGATCTTACTCAAGATCCCGGCCGGTTCCGGGTTGCCGCAAGAGCAGCCTCGCTACCGGGTGCCATGCCATGGTGGTGGCTGCCTACCTTCCGACCGAAGCCGGCAGACAATCGTGACCATCGCCTTCCGCATTGCCCCTCCCTCTCCCGCGGTCATGGTGTCCGTGAGTGATGAACACGTAGTCTAGGGCGCCCGCATGCTCGACCTCCTCCCGCCTGGGCCTGTCGCCGGTGTGCCGTGCCAAGGCCATCTTCCACATAGCCAGGCGGGTCTCCGTGCACTGCGGATGCGGTTCTCGACTCGCATTTGCCTTTTGAGCACATGGGATGCCGGGACTCCATCTCCACCGCCATGCCAGCTAAAAAGGCACCGCGGCCTCCCACTCTCGCTTTTGACGCGGCTCCACCTTCCGGCTGAAGCGGTGAGTTCCTGTATGGTCTGAGCAATCAATCCCTTCGGGCGGGCCGTCACTGGAGGGGCCTTAGCCTTAGCCCGAGCCTCCTTCTTCATGGAGGATGACTCTCCCCGGCCCATGATGGCTGATCGGGACCGCTTGTGCGGCCCCTCGCCTTGGGTTTTCCAGCCGCCCATCTTCTCGTGGGCATGACTTCCAAAGTTTGAGGGGTCTCCGGCTGCGAAAAGGGTGCTTAGAATTCAATTTGGGGACTCAAAAACGCCGGGTGCAGCACCTTTTGGGGTGTGGGGGTTTTGGGGGTTCCAAAGTTTGAGGGGTCTCTCGTCACTTCAAGGGTGCTTAGAATCCAATTTGGGGACTCAAGAAGGGGCGCGAGCACCTTTTGGGGGTTTGGGGGTTTTGGGGTGCCAAAGTTTAAGGGGTCTCTCGCCATGCTCAAGGGTGCTTTTAGAATCGTGTACTTGCATACTTTGGAAAGGCCTCACTCAAAAATCCTTTTTGTTGCAAGGAATGGTCGCTGGCAAGCCGTGATCTTTGAATCTAAGGAGTGTCAATGGGGTATTATCAATGTCTATGCCTCTAACAAGCCTCGCTGGAAAGGACGATTATGTGGATGGAAATTGAAAGTCGGATTAGTCACCTAGGGATGACACGTAAAATTGGATCTTAGGAGGGGATTTCAACATGACCGATGTGGGGACCGTAAGATTGGGTTACACAGAATCTATCGGTCGAGGAGACTTCGTGGAACTCCTTGCTTAACAATGCCGATTTAATCTGTTCCACCTTCCAATGCCGCATTCTCTTGGTCAAATAAAATGTAAGGGGCTAGACAGAGTATATTGTCCGGTTAGACGATTTTATATGGCCAATAAGTCCGCATGCTTCATGGATAGGGTGTTATGTAGAGGGGATCCGGCCTTCTCTCACCTCCTGATCATGTCCCCAAAGTTTAATGATGGAGGATGTATCTATAGCCGATACGCGAAAATATTCGATTCAAGTTCAATACATCCTGGCTGGGGAAGGAGGCATTTTGCAAGCCGTTTAGGGAATTTGTATCGTCTCTCCCTAACAACCTCAGCCCTCTTAGTATGAAAGCTTGGGTGCAGAAGCTCAGTCTCATGAAGAGCTGCGTTAAAAATTGGGGTAAGAGTAGAGCTTTGGCATTTAAAAAGAAAAGATCGAGGTATACACTCGCTGAGAATGGTCAAACAAGAACCGCTATCCCACCCACATAACATTGACAAAATGTAATATTGAGGCTGATTTGGAAGGGAAAGCAAGGGCAATTGAAGAGGAGGAGGCAAGAGGTGCAAAATTGCGATCAAAAAACCAAATGGTATGCTGAACTAGACCATGAAAACTCTAAACGCTTTTTTAGAATGGCTGGAGCAAGGTTAGCAGAAAATAGCATCCTATCGATTAAAGACGATAATTCAAACATATTAGAAGATCCCCAGGAAATCAGGTCTTATATAAGGGGAAGTTTTGAAAATCTTTTCAGGGAAGACCCCCTACCCCCCTCCTACCATTCTCAGATAGCTTCTTGGTTGACTAAAGTTGACTGGGGAGAGAAGGTTACCGCAGAAGAGAATCGACGACTACTGCAAAATATTGAAGGGGAAGAGATTTACAAGACCCTGTGTTCTCTCTAGCAGCTGGAAAATCCTCTGGCCCTGATGGTTTCCCTCCAGAATTCTTTGTTGAATTTTGGGATGTGCTTGGTCATGACTTTATCGGGAAGCAAGATGTGGTGCGGGTTTCATACTTTCTACACCCGACATTAGCAAAGGCTTTATCACACTTTGTTCCAAAGATCCCTAGGCCTCGCTGCTTTTAGTGAATGGCTTACCTATTGCACTCACCAATGTCATATATAAAGTGATCATGAAGGCTATTGCCAACCGGTTGAAACCAATCCTCAATAGGATCATTGGGAACGAAGCACCGCTTTCCCCGCGATATATACTAGATAACTACCTTGGCAAGAAGGGAAGGGCTACATTGGTGTCGCCCTCAAAACGTAAAATGTGTTATGGTCAAAATGGATTTTAGAAAGGCCTACCTAATTTCCTCGATGGGAAGGCCTGAGGTCCGGCCATGAGCTACATGGGATTTGAGTTGCAATTTATTCGGGTCGGGCTATGGGGATGAACAACTTAGCTGCCCCGCTTCTAAGTAAGCTAGTGAATGGTCAGCCATCGTGTCTTTTTTAATCTCAAGAAAGGAATAAGACAAGGTTGCCCTCCTCGCTCCTTACTTGTTCCTCATCATGGCTAATCTCCTTACTAGAATGGTTCAACTAAAGATAGCGTAAGGAAATTTAGAGGGACTCACTTTCCCTCGAAGGTACGATAAGCTAACAATCATGCAAGACGCTGGATGATACTTTTTATGTTTCTCGATATGATGATAATAGTTTTCACTATTTCGAGATCCCGCTATCCTTTGAGGTTATATCGAATTGGCCTTAATGCAAATAAATGCACAGCTTTGTCGATAGCGCCATTGACCCCCTCGGGCCGAGGTCCGGCTTTCCAGCTTGTGGGCGGTAGGGGAATCACCAAACTTCCCCTTCCCTTGTCCTCTCTGACAGTCTAAAGGGCCTCTGGGCTCCTATACTAGACACACTAAAAAAGAAAGTAGGTTTGTGGTCCGCAAAAAAACCTTGGCAAATATCCGGGCGGTCACAAAGGGCTAATGCGGTTCTAGCTGCCTCTCATATCTACTATTCATCGCTTATGGTTGCCCGTAAAGGGATCTACAACCAAATGCAAGTTATCATAAGAAAATTGTCCTGGGGCAGGCAAAAGTGGCCCTGGGGAGCTTTGTCGATAAAAGGGATGGTGGACTAGGTTGCAAAGACCCTCTTATCCAAGCTCAGGCTTTGGCAGCAAATTGCCCGAGGACTCTACAAGGTGAGTCTTCTCGAAGTTTTCTCCTGCCTAAAATTTGTATCATATTGGCTAAAGCAAGGTAAGCTCTCGAAAGCCACCGCCTGTGGATGAGCCGGGAGCTTTGTATTATGCCTTCAACATAGCCCCCAGACGCCTCCTAGAATGAGAAAGATCCGTGCATGGATAGATGTGCAACATTTGTTCACCCCTATGAATCCTCCGAGGGACGCAGTGGATTCAAATTGCTCGAATACCAAGATATGGGAGAAAGAAGGTCTTCCGCTGGCACTCTCCCATCCACGATCTTCACCAAATGGAAGGACTGGGAATATTAAGTTTACAACATCTCTGGGTAAATGATAGATGGGTTTGCTGGACCACATTCAAGCGGAAAATCCATACCCCTGGTGAAGGAGATCGCAAAGTACTAAGGGAGATTATAGCAAATGTCACCAACCACTCAGGTATTATTGGCCCATGTGAACAATGGTCATTTGAAGGACACAATGTAATATAGTGTGGCTAGGATTTATTGAGCATTATGCAAGGTTACTCCCCTGATAGTTGAGGCTAGACTCGGAGTAAGCAATGCAGTGGCCAAAAATGCTTTGGCTAACTCCTGGAAGTCTATGTGCTCTAGGAAGATACAATTCTTTAGGTGGATAGCTCTGCAAGGGGGACTGAGTACAATGGAAAGTTTATTCAATAAAGGAATTGTGGTTGACAACAGTGTCCACTGCTGTCAAGTCACCAACTGGGGGGCACCTCTTCTTCCCTATGATCTCGAATTTTGGCAATGGGTAAGTCCCATAATTGGGCTAATGGCACGCCAATTGACCTGGCCTGAATTACTAGTCATCGATAGGTGCTGTATAGAGGCCTCCCTAGTGAACCCGCATTATGGGTCATATGGAAACACCGCTAGACGTAGCTTTGGGTGGTCGGGATATCCATAAGGAAGTTAAGAAACCCTTCAACTCGAGGTTGGCGCCATGGCATTATCCCATCACGTAAAAGCATGGTATAAACTACAACAAGGAGCTTGATAGACTAGGGACCTTGCAGGGTTTCTATGCCTTCTTCAAGTGTCATTGGGTAGATAATGATAATAGGGAAGCGTAAAGAGTCGAATAGACAAACAGTACTGTGATATTCAACACTAAGGATATCGTGGGATCCAAAGATTGGAACGAAGTCAGCTCTCTATAGTACCTCACTTTTGGTGAAGATAGGTGACTTCCCTTATAGTATCCAAACAGTAGGGAAGATGAGGAGATGCTCCCTCTAGTACATATGCTGTGACTCCTATCACTACTTTTCATATTGTACATGGTTTTCCTATATTTAATATATTACATATAATCTTACCCTCAAAAAAAAAAAAAAAAATAAAGTTCGTGACTTTCACAATCAGAACTCATGGTTTTTCTACTATTAAATTGCCCCTTTGTTGTATTTATGTAGTGATTCTCTCATTAGAATTCAATGCCCCTATATGCTGCAGTTTTGTAGTCATTTTAAGCATTCACATTTCAAGTGTTGAAGTTAGTATCTTGAAAAGTCTACATCATCACCATATCTAGCACAATAACAGGGGGTTTTTTGTGTGTTTTTGTACGCTTTTCACTAAGGTTTTCCTATGATTTCGTGATGTATTCAAATGGATGTACTAATGCGTACATCTAGAGTGCACCATTTCCGAGCCATTGATTTTACCCTTTTTTCAATGGTCAACAACCAATGGCTCACAACAGTAAGCCCTTTTTTGTGTGGTGGTGCATAATGGGCACATGAAGGGCCATTCATTTTAGTTTTTGCTGTCCCCTAGGGGGCAAACCCTCGCTTATGGGGTATGTGGGGCATATTCAAGTATATGTTGGCATATACCTAGCATATGCCGATGATCATAAAAACCGGGTCACGTCAGAATGGTCTGGCCATCTCCTCAAAGAAGGCCGATTTGGTTGCCGAAAGTGCTGTTTGGTGTCGATGCTCGAAAGTGCTTTGGGTATGGCCTAGGTTCTAGTGCTTCGTGTATGGCATGATGCGCATGAGGGAAGGTCATAGTTTCGTGGTCTTCTCTCAGGTTTTTCGATGGGTTTCCTTCTTCTTCCATTTGATAGTGCCTAAGAGAGCTCAAATGCAAGCCGCAAAGTTGCCTCGTGATTTTCCTTTGTGGGTTCTTTTGCAACTCTAATTTCGCAATTTGAGGGTGAACCTTTGAGTTGTACCCCCCCCGTGAGCAAATCGAAGTTCTTCCATACTCCAGCCTTTCGCATAATCGGGCAACCATACGCTCTAAGCCAAGTCCTAACCGGACACCATGCCGTGGCATGCCGTGGTTTAGGATATGCGATGCCCCAAGGTTATCCCTTTACGAGAGCGTAGCCATCGAAGCTTCGAACAGGCTTAAAAGGAATCCCTCAGAAGAAAAAAAGAAAGAGGTCATACATGAAAATGAAATGCAAGAGAAAGTAACCTCGCCAGGGTCTTTGCAAAAATTGCCTTATTTTTTGCCTTCGCTGTTTTTTTTCCTTTTGTTGTTTTTGACACCGCTGAAGATTGGTGCGTGTTCCGGCGCATGCAAGTTATGTCCGCCAACAATCTATATGACAAAATTGCATTTTTAGCGCACCTTTCTTTGCATTTTGCCTTGATGGCTTAACCGGGTTTCTAGACTATCGATTGCCCGCAAAGAATTAGCAAAAAAAAGGGAATCCAATCCACTTGTCGCATTGCATCCTTTCTCGCAGATGAAGAGGTAGTTTGAATTGAATTGGAACATCGATGGACAAGTGGTGCCGAGCTTTGCATATATTTTGTCATGACCATATTATAAGCTAAACCGCTCTTTATGGACATGATTCTCTGCTTTTGTCCGGCCCGCATTATGGGGATATTTGGGAGCCCTCGAGCCGCAGTATAACCGCATCAATTTTAACATCCGTGTTACCAACTACGCTAGAGGACATTCTTGCATTAGGACTTTGTACCGCAAGGGTAAGTAATGTTTCTCCATGAATTGTATGCTTGTCCGAAAAACAAAGATCACGGTTAATACTACATGTGATGCATGCTCGCTATGGAATAGCGCAAAAAAGATTGTATCCAAGAGTTGGGAATACATTGCAATCTCGCAGCATTCCATTGATTATTATTCCAACCCGCTCTTTTGCATTGATATTCTACATTGGTGTCGATTGTGGTCTCACAAAGCTACGAAAGCATGTGACCAAATTATTGCATCTTTAGAAAATCCGTATGATAGTAGTCCTATCTCAATTAGATTCAAAGAAGTAGTTTTCAAGTTGTGGAAAGGGACGAGGAACCCGATTTTATTTGGTTTAAATTGGGACTCCCAAGCCGTGATCTCACAATAAAATGGACCAAAAGGTTGTTTTTCTATCTTTGTGAAGTGGTTCACGCTTTTGACAACAATGCATCCCAGCTTTTTGTTGTACCCGATGATGCGACTTGACTCCCTCTTCCTCCCTTCCTCCCTTCCTCCCAAGGTCTTCGAAAACACTTGACATCTTGAGAGACATTGAAAAGCAAAGCCTAAAGTGATTTGAACCAGCTTGAAAATTGGTTCTTCACAATCAGAAGATGGGTACAAAGGCTTCAACTATGAGACACTTCCTAAAACCTTATCTCTAAGCACATTCTTTTTCATAATCACCGAGAATCATTTCTAACAATCATTCCTACATGGACATCGGGCCGGAACACTTCAAATGAGGCAAGTCCGTATACATTATGCCAGCTTGTAAACAAATAAGTACACTTGGGAGTTTAACTATCAGCAATGTCATGCTCTACATCTTTTTTGATCACAAGATAATCATAGATTAAACACACTATCCATTCGAGGTGTCTATGTATGTTCCAAAAGTTCATGACTATGTGCCACATTAGCTCCCTCCTCGCTTTCATATTCTCAACAAACGCAGACCGGTTTGTGGTCTCCATGGAAGAAGAAACAAATGAAATAGACGGGCGGAACAAGCGTATTACTTGAAACCCCCACCATGGCCGTACATCATGTGTAGTTACGTATACACATGGTCCAGATATATAGAGAATGGATCCGTATACAAAGAACGCCGCATTATGAAAGCATCGGGCTTTTATGCATCCGGGCCATTGTCACCGCCCCGCAAAGCAAAGAGAATTTGGAAAGAATAGACTAAGATAAAGTTTCACTTTCCATTGTGCCTTTTGAACCTAGTAGTAGTAGCCATATTTCAAGTGTAGTTTTGCTAACGCGTTACTAGGACTTTTTGCACAAAGATTAATAACATCACTATGAGGGCTCTCGCTATACTATCATGCCTTGTGTATAACGCTATGGTCTTTAGAGGACCGTACATCGCGATCCGTTGTGCCATTTTTAATGTCTTCGCCCCATTATGATGCTTAGAAATTTTAATGTCCACTAACACTCAAGGGCATGAACCTCAATAGAAAGCAAGATCATCCAAATACTCAAGGGCATGAACCCCAATAGAGAAGGGGCCATATAGACGTAAAACAATGGAATAAAGCAAGGGCATAGACAATAAAGAAAAAAATTATACAAATACATTACATTCTTTTAGTGTAGAAGTCTCTAGGGCAAAGTGGATAATGGAAAGGTTAAGGTTTAGCATCTTTTTAGGAAATTATTCTTAAGAAATAGGCCAATATCAATACCAAGTCATGAAAACCTTTAGACATTGGCCCCAAGGGCTATATCATGTTCTATGAGTTGGAATTGCATAGAACCAAGACCTAGTGTTCTAATATTGATTTGTTGCCAAAAGAATTTATGTTGCAATGTTGGAATATTTTAATGGTTGGGGCATTGATTTCAAAGAAATCCATTTAAAAAGGTGACTTTTTATTTATTTATCTAAACATGTATAAAGATTATAGACTCTCTCGAGCATCCGCATAATAAGGATGTGATTTATAGAGACATGAAACCATCTATATTTTGGTCAAAACTCATTACATCGAGTTTTGTTATTGAGCTTGTTGATTTTAAGGTATCTAGAGCATACTTTTACACGAAGTTTTAATATTGAAATGTTGGGAGAACCTCTCACTATTCAAATAAAGTTATAATATCGAGATGAGATGCACAATGATATAACTTAACCAAAAAAAAAGAGCAAGTAGAACATCATTGAGAAGAGCCAAATGCACTAATCGAAAAGTGCAATCGCCAATTAGAAAGCAATGCTAGAAAAATTAGTCGCTGATCCTAGAGATCTAGAGATCTTGACAGATCTTGACAATGAGGAAAATCAATCCTAATCAAAACATGTCAAGATTTAAGTTGATTGAATAAAAGGCACATTTTTCCTATATATGCTTTCAAATAATAAGCATTATAGTGTAGATTTACCTAAGAGGTTGATTACAATCATGCATGGAATTTCTCCAGATTCTAACAGCTTTCATGTGGATTAAGCATGTGAGTATCAACCAAAGTTGTCGATTCCTTGCAAAACTATAATTATCTAATGCCTTAATTCGAAGTTTGTCACTTTGGGTCACGAGGGCAACCCTCCGTGGTGCGCAAAAGACCTTTGTTTTCAATGGTCAACAACCAATGGCTCACAACAAAAAGCCCTCTTTTTATGGGTATGGTGCATAATGGGCACATGAAGGGCTTGAAGGGCGCATGTAGTGCGCTTCCACGCCAACACATTTCTTATCATAACTTTGATTCAGAGCTCGCTTGAGATGATTTTTATTATGCTGGAAAGTTCTCTCCGAGATCTTTTGATAGTGTATGATATGGATATATTTGGTTAAGCTATCTATGCTAAAACAGCAATTTTTCGGTTGGGGTTTGGTAGGCTTTCACATCCTACCAACGATTAATACATGATTGCACTATTGATATTGTTTTATGGCTCATTCCTAATGAAGCTTGCAAAAATTACCATGCATTTTTAGATTTTGAGGTAGTTATTAAGCAAATTCCAAGGCTTCTAGATCCTTGTGCAACAAGCGTAAAAGTTTCCCACTTTGGTTTCTCACCACAAGAATCCATGGAGGCCAAAGGTCAGTTAAATTCCAGCTTGAAAAATGTTTGTGTATGGGTGTTGCAAACTTTATGACTTTCGTAATAATGGGATCAATCTTTCTATCTTTATGGTAACTTTACTTATGTTCTATTTGTTTTATTGTGATCAAATTCAAAAAGCTACAGTGATGAAAGCCTCAAATGAATTCTAGTTTTTTTCTCGGGTTTGAATTCTAAAATTTTTGTTTGTGCCTCTTTATTTTCTCGGTCCTTTCACTAATGCATCTCGTGATTTGGATCTTAGTCATGACTTATCCGTTGGAGCCTCTCGACACCTCTCGCTTCGATTATGCTCAATTATGATTGGGGACGTCTATGATTTTAAGATGTCGAATACGAGTTTGCCTAAGGTTTTGATGATATATCGAGCCTCTATACGGTTTCGCTTAAGCTTTTAGAATATGAAATACTGGGATTCAACCTCTACCAAAATAACTCAATGTCCTAATAAGACTACTTTAACCAATCTAACCAAAGAGCTAATGTGACTATTTTTTATCTTAAATCTATGTTTTTTTTTATAATAACCCATTGAATTGTTTTAGGATATGGTCTATGGTTTCAAGAATTATATCTATATCAAATCCCCCGAACCCCCGTTATTTTGCTACATATTCTAAACGAGGTGCACCCGATTACCACAGCCGCCGGATTCGCCAATCCGACGCCCCCGATCGTATGTTGGAGCCTCGACACCTCTCGCTTCGACATGCTCAATTATGATTGGGGACGCCTATGATTTTAAGATGTCAATAATGAAGTTTGCCTAAGGTTTTGATGGTATATCGAGCCTCTATACGCCGCTTTTAAGCTTTTAGAATATGAAATACGGGATTCAACCTCTACCAAAATAACTCAATGTCCTAATAAGACTACTTTAACCAATCTAACCAAAGGAGCTAATGTGACTATTTTTATCTTAAATCTATGTTTTTTTTTTTTATAATAACCCATTGAATTGTTTTTAGGATATGGTCTATGGTTTCAAGAATTATATCTATATCAAATCCCCCTCGAACCCCCCTGTTATTTTGTTACATATTCTAAACGAGGTGCACCCTCGACTACCACATACCGTTTGATTCTGCCAATCCGACGGCCGCATCAGTATGTTGGAGCCTCCGACACCTCTCGCTTCGATTATGCTCAATTATGATTGGGGACGCCATGATTTTAAGATGTCGAATACGAAGTTTGCCTAAGGTTTTGATGGTATATCGAGCCTCTATACAGCCGCTTTTAAGCTTTTAGAATATGAAATACCTGGATTCAACCTCTACCAAAAATAACTCAATGTCCTAATAAGACTACTTTAACCAATCTAACCAAAGGAGCTAATGTGACTATTTTTATCTTAAATCTATGTTTTTTTTTTATAATAACCCATTGAATTGTTTTAGGGATATGGTCTATGGTTTCAAGAATTATATCTATATCAAATCCCCCGAACCCCCGTTATTTTGCTACATATTTGGCAAGAAAGCTCAAAAACATATATAATTTTGGCGGTTGCAATGAGCAGTGTTCACACTTTGCTTAAAGTTGTTTCAAATTAAATTTTATTATCAAGCAAATGCTTAGTTTTATGTAGCTTCATATTCATTGAGTTTAAAATGGTTGGACTCAAAGGCCTTTAGTGCTAAAGCAAAACACATTTGCACTATTGAAACTTCATGTCATTAAGTTTAAATTGTTTGATTCAAAGTTGTTAGTGTTAAAATAAAGCACAAGGATATGTCAGGTTCAATCCCCATGACATGACCTAACGCCATCTTCTTAACAAATGTTCTTTATTCCATTGATAACTCTTTCTAAATTACTTTAATAACCCTGTTGACCTTTTTGAGGCTCCACAATTGCTATACATCATTTTTTGTTGTTATGTTGTCCATTCCCAAGGCCCCGAGGGGCAAAAAAAAAAAAAAATTTAGACAACACAAACCATTACATAAAACACTTTTAAATTAAAATCCCCCTAAAACCCCCTAAGGTTTGGGTGCATATTCACACCGGGGTGGTGGGGGTCCCTAAGGCCCTCAAGGGCCAAAAAATTTTTTGCAACACAAACCATTAACATCCAACATATAAAAATTAAATTCCCCCTAAAACCCCCTGTGGTTTGGGTGCATATTCACACGGGGGTTGACGTAGGGTAGCGAGAGCCTTTTTATACTGCCTAAAATGGTATAATACATGTTTGAAATCAACACCATTAAGCATATTGCACCAAACCTTATAGTATTTCACAAGTCTTGCTATACAAGATAAAAACTTATAATGAAAGCATACCCCCCACAAACGAGGATCGCTATCTACGGTCCAAATCAAAGCATAACTCATGAATATACCCATCCAATAGCTCTCGATGCCCGGAGTCACCCTCCGTGTGAATATTGCTTTACATAAACTCAAACCTCATCCAAATTCCTAATGTGGATCCAAACCTCATCCAAGTTGCGAATTCGCAAAAGGTTCAATCACCAGCATGAAGAGGCTCAAACTTTTTATGTGGATGACTGACTGGAGAACTTCAAATTAACTTTACATATAGAAAATAGGTTCAAGAGTGCTAGAGAAAACTATAGCTGAAGTTTACGCTGGAGTTAAAAAAAATATAGTTCATGTGTGATGCACCTTGGAGAAAGGTTCAATATAAACCTGTGAGAAACTCCAGCCTTAATGAAAATCCATCACCCTTCATCAAAATACATCATTATCATTACCAGCAGATCCAGATCTACCTTCTAAAATAATGGGCACATATGTAGCTCAATCTAATGGACAGGGCTATACCAGAGTCACAACCGTTTATAAACATTGTAAAATAGTTATTTAAGTTCAAATAGTCATTTGAGTTCTTAGATCTTCTGTTAAATACATATCTCGCAAAAGCATTCAGGGGGGCCATAGAAAGCCATTAGCCTGCAAAACCAACGAGAAAATTTTGCTTGTAGTAGAATCTGGTATAAATCTAAACACGAACGCAATATTTGGCTCGTGATTAGCTCGTGATTAGCATTCCGTGTAATCAAGTTTTGCTCGTGATTAGCATTCCGTGTTAAACCAAAATGTATTGGGAAATGGAATAGGGGACCACTTTCCACTTAGATGGGGTCCCGCAACCCGCGACACCCGTGAGCGGTCCCTTCCAAACCGAAAAAGGGAAAACCTATTTCATTCTCCAACAAAATGGAAGTTGGGAAACCATTTTAGTGGCTCTGCTTATAGCAAATGAGATAGGAAAAATAGAAGATGACAAAATCGAAATGACATGACCAAATGATGCCGCATAGCTTTAACGTAATCGCCCCTTGAGCAAGCTTCATCTTCGATCTCTGCAGGGAGCAAAAACAGGGGAATAACAAAGAAAAACAGGGCAGCAATTTCAAGTATCATTTAGGACATATGAGCTTCTCATCATCGCCAAGATTCACTTAACGGAAGCTTTGGCTACGTCCTAAGGGAGCTCCAACATGTCTTAAGGGAATTTGGCTATGTCACAAGGGATTGATTGGAGCTCCAACATGAAGATGATGGACATGCTGGAATAGGGGAAACATGGACGAACATGGAAAGAAATGCGCAGAACAGAGGAATGACCTCCTAAACCTGTAAAATTTATTGTTGCAGGAATGTTGAACCTAACTCCCATTCCGGAATAGAAAGGATGCCACTTGGCATCTTGACGTTAATCTTCAACAAAAAATGGTGATTCAACTTCCATTTTGCCACATAGAGTCATCAAAAGACACCCCTTCATGAAAATTACTAGTACACCAAGCATCGCCAAGAAAGAAAAAAAACCTCATCAAGAAACCCTAAAGAAAGTGTAACTGTAAGCCATCCAATTTGGCAGAACAATCTAGCCATTTGATTTAGGACGACGCACAAAACAGACATACACTATAATTTTGTTATATAGGATTGGGAAAATAATCATGTTAGTTCACTAGTTGTATTGGTCAAAGTATCCTTATTAGGACATTGGATTATTTTAGTATAGGTTCAAATCCCAAAGATTTCATATTCTAAAAATCATAGACGAATTTAGAAGAGATTCGATTTCCTCCAAAACTTAGGCAAATCAAGATTTCATATTTCAAAAATCATAGGAGCCCCCAATCATAGATGACTATAATCGAAACAAGAGGTTTCAAAGGGCCCAACATATGATCCGGGCTTTAGGATGGATGGATAGTCCAGTATGCATCTCCTTTAGAATATATAGCACATGAGCAACCTATTATACAACGCCGATCTATATCCAATGTTTCAAAGCCCACATTTTCTTTCATTGTTTGTATGTACGTAAGAGCCGGAATAGATTAAACAAAAAAAGGAACAATTTCCAAGTTATTGTCGCACCCCAAGACATGGCAATCTCAGAAGACGCAGCATATGTGCCTATAGCACTGAGGGCCTTTATGGATTGCTAATCCCAAAGCTTTGCAAGAAAAAACATTATAAAAAGGAATGAAGCAAAATAATTGATTGCAATGACTTTTCAGCAATGACTTAGTATAATGAACATGGGCAAATAATGGGCACCTGAATATAGAGTAACTTATGCCTTGCTAATAAATCATCTGAAGAAGAGATATTGCAATATCCTTAGCTTTTTTTAAAGAACAGCCAATATTGATTGGCCCTAAAAAATAATAAAATTGTCCCTTGCTCAAATATTGCCACATAGATGTCTATTTTGTTTTTCTATCCTATTTTTCTTTCTTGATATTTTAATGTGTCTTTGTCTTATATGTGGATTTTTTATCTTAAAAATGTGGAACCACCTTGTAAAAACTATTAATTAAATTGAGGAACTTTAATTCCACCATCTTCAAAGAATGTCAACGTAGTGGAAACTCACCCTAAATTAAATACGCGTCATACAGGTTTGAAGAAGTTCATCGTTCATGTGGCTTCAGCTAAGAAGAAGTCCATCGTTCAACTGGCATCAGCTAAGAAGCTTCATTTGCGGCTTCTGAATAGAGGATTGAAAATGATGGAATTTCTACATTAAAAGCTCGAGAAATCTCTACACGAAAGCTCTTCAGCATGTAAATTGACTTCGTTCGGCTTGAAGCAGACCGGATTTAGTGGTTTACGATTATGCATCCTTGACATTGCAAAATCAACCTGTTTTGTTGGTACGGTTTTCTAGAAATAGGGTGCAGGATTGATCATATGTGAAGTCTTATCTACTTCATTTTTTTTCTACAGTTCTAATTGTAATATCAGGACTATATATGTTTTCTGCTTCGTCATTTTTTGAAGTACATCAAAAGAATAAAACGTCAAAGGTCCTGGACTTTTTAATTTATCAAGACGTGAACCAAAATGCCATTACTTAATAGAAGGTTGCAATTTCGGTTTTGGCCGATGGAAGGTCAGTCATCTTGCTTAATCGATTTTGTAGGAATTTGTTATAGGTATCTTTCATCCTTCAAATATTAGACCCCTTTAGACAAATTGTTTTATTAGGTACAACCACCACGTTTCTTGAATCAGTCCAATTCTGAATAGATTTGCAACCAATTTAGGCCTAAATCTGATTGATCCACAGAGTATCATGTTTCTTAATCAGGCTAAGTTATGGCATTTTCGGATCCTAAATCAGGTTTTATCTTCCTAAATCACGCTATGTCGTTTCTTCAGCTCGGGAAAATCAGGCGTCCCGTCACAGATTGGGATGTTGCAGTTGCTTTAGCTCTCTATTTTATTTTATCGGATTCTCAAGAGGTAACAAGGATTGTGTGACCCGAATAGCATTCTATGATATTGGCGATGCAAAATTGGCTATAACTTACAAAAATATGACGATGGAATCTTCCCTGCAGACACAGATAATGAAGAAGTTCGGCACAATCAATATGATGAGCAATACTGATAATGATGAGGAATGCTGCCTCGAAGTGAAGAGAGAGCTTATATCGTCTTCCTATGACCGAGGGAAGAATGCACTCATAAACAATTCTAGTTATACTGCTCTAGGGAGGGTGCCCATGAACCGCCCACTTAACCTAAAAAAAAAAAAACTATATTACGGTGGGTTTATTTTTTTAATCTCTTATTTTGAAATAATATTATGAAATTTCAAAGTTTAGCTTTCAATTGATATTAAGTACAAGTCGCTTCGACAAATGGAAGAATGCTATAAAGATTTTATGTTGTCTCAATTGCCCTTCAATGGACCACCAAAAGCCCTCCAATGGACCATTAAATACCACAATTGACCCTCATTGGACCACAAGTGCCCATCAATAGACCATGCATTTAGCTCAATTTTTTAATAGTTCTTAAGATGGGCTATTAAAGGGCAAAAGTGAGCTATCAAAAGGTAAAAAGTGGGCTATTATGGGGGCCAAAAGTGGGCCATTGAAGGAGTGGGTAAAAGAAGGGCACCTCCCTAGTGCTAGTCCGCTTAGGTTGATTCAAACCTTACAGACAGTGATGTCATGCCGATCCCTTAATATTGCGGCTTTTAACCATCGTAAAAGAGCCGCGTTGGGAGACGGCAATTGGATGGTTTATAAAGCACACCGCACGATGTCGCTATACCAAGAGCTATTGAAGAGTTCAAAGTCGACACTAATAATGCTTGTAAACATGAATATGAGGTAATGCGAGTCACAAGGTCCTCCCACATAACACAGGTATTAGGTTATTATAAAAATAGCAATAAGAGAGAATGTGTCTTGTCATGGAACTCATGGAGATGGATCTAACAAGGCTGATTGAGATTAGAAATGAACACGTAAACATCAAAGGTAGCCTATTTTCTATTATTAAGTCAATTGACATGATGGCCCAACTTGCCAAGGGAATGGAGAGCTTACATGCAGCTGATGTGATCCATGGGGACCTTAAGCCCAATAATATCCTGGTGAAGTGTAGTAATGGGAAAATATAATCATGCATGTGTTACATATGATGAAAGCCTGATTATCAAGCAGACTTTATGACCCAAGATCCAGACATGCACACACCAAAAATAGGCACAATATTGTACATGGCCCTGGAAGTGCTAAATCCGGATGAAATTTGCACTTACACCAAAAAAGTCGATGTAAATAGCTTCGGCATCGTCTGCAGAGCAATACTTGTAGGAATGGAAAAGATCCCAAGTACGATAAAAAATATGAAGAACGGTGAAAGGTATCTATTGTTAACTGATGACATCCACCTTGATCTATGTCAGATGATACGCGGTTGTTTAGATCAAGTGCCTGACAGAGGTCCTAGTTTTAAAGAAATTGTTGATAAGTTGTGGGTCTTTAAAAAAGAGGTTTTGATCTCACAAAGTAATAAACAAATATGTTGAGTGCAAAATATAGCTGAGAAGACTTGGTGTTCATGTTAAAATTTACACCTCTACTCCGACAGTCAAAAAAGTAATAGGTTTTCTTCTTCGAGGATCTACACAAAATCTTGATGTGGGTGAAAATTTGTCCCACAACATTGTTATGTGCATGCCCCGCAAAAAAAAAAGAAGGGGGAAGGGGGGAACATTATTACTTTGTATAAATCAATTTTTACAAGAAACCACTATAATAAAGTAATATTAGTTTGTGGGTTAATGAGTTGCATGTGGTTTTTATTTATGGTTTATACTTCGAAGTTTCTAACTACTACTAGAAAATTGCCCACCTTTGGTGATTTCATGTGATTGTACATCAAACATGGGGTATGAATGTGTTGCATGTTTATAGCATGTTAACTTATGTTAAGGGTCTCTCACCCCCTTATCATACATAAAACAAAAGCACTAACAAATCAATCGGGCCAAAGAAATAGCTGACACTCACCAGAGGATCTGCAAAGAGGGCATCCACATCTTCCATGGTCAAAATGTCCATCATAGCTTAAATTCTGAAAATTGTATCAATGCATCATGAATGGGTGTAAGGATTTGGATTCCAATGAACAAAACAGCCTACAACCAATTCAATCTAGCTTGTGATATACAAGAACTAATGGAAACGTAAGACACAATTGGGCAAATGGGCATGATTTCCATTAAGCAATAGGTCACAACATACTATCAAAGATAAAATTCCTCTCTCACAAGCCCCCCTTTCTCTACAAATCAGACCTTAAATAGGTCGAATTCTCCCTCAATCCGGCCCCAACCGCTTTGATAAATTGCTACAAACCTTCTAGAAGCCTCCACACCACCGGAGACAACTCCACATGACTTGCAATCCGCCTCCACGTAGGCTTTGGAGCAGCCCTAACCTCCATCGATCCTTTTCTGAAGTATTTCCAAAACCATTGCCTTACGACATCAATGT
The DNA here is from genome assembly GCA_021234155.1 of Isoetes taiwanensis. Lineage (NCBI taxonomy): Eukaryota > Viridiplantae > Streptophyta > Lycopodiopsida > Isoetales > Isoetaceae > Isoetes > Isoetes taiwanensis. Next base: position 18,807,474 of record JAJEKV010000024.1, read on the forward strand.
CCATTTGCCACTTTTTTGTATTTTCATTTTTATATTTTTTTGATTTTCTAATACAAGTACATAAAATGTTAAACAAGTCCGCAAGGTCCTTGACCTTTTAATTTATCTTCGAACTTCAACTTAATGCACCTTTCCCTCAGTGCTTCTACCGGCCGCTTATAATGACTATCATATTCGATGGCTCATCTTCTGAGTCGCCTTTTTGAAGTCCTCTTTTCCGTCCATACCGTGTCAACAGCTTTTATCATATTCTACTCCCTCATTTTTTGTGTGGAGCATGGGCTCCACACAAGCCTTTTGTTTCAAAGATGTGATATTGGCGGCAATGCTTGTTAAAAATATATATTTGCTTCTTCCTAGCGCCATGCAATGCCAAATTTGAGTCATAATAGGCGCTATTTGCTTGGATCAGAAAGTTTTCTCTTGCCATTGTCTCAAAAACTTTGATGTAGTCAGTAGGGAGGTGGCTGATTTTCATGAATAATGCGATGTCCATCATGGTTGACTTACATGATCGACAGGATCAATGTTTATGAGAGGCTCCTTACTATTTGCATTGCTTTCAAGGACAATAACCAACAATTGACAATAAGCCGCTTGCTTGTAAATGGTAATATCTGACTGCTTTTGAGCAAAGAGCAATAAAGCTTTTGAGATTTTGTACTGCCTATTTTTCATTGCCCATGAAGCACCTGATATAACAGCCCAATTACACTGATCTGTTTGGTCTACTGTTACCCAATCAAGTCTTCTTTTGTACCTTGGATCAAAGTTGATGGATTCCTGTAATTGTAAAGGTGCCTGCATAAAAAATTTCATGAATTGTTGAAACCTCAGAGGAGCCTCTCCATAAGTCTGTGGTGGCTTCCTTATAAGATGGCAAGGATAAAAAGGTATAGTCTACAAGTAGGTTGCTGATCAGCCCTCATGGTAACTTGTCAAAGCTCGGCCTTTCAGATCAAGTTGAGCCGTAAGATGCCGATTTTCTTGCATCAAATTCGAGCTTTTGATAAGCAATTTTGTTTGCCCTTGAGCAATTTTTTCGTTTTTCAAAGTGGACATTTGCACCGTAGCATTTTTGCTTTTGCATATTAAAATGATCTAAAGTTAAGACATCATATTTGGCTAACAAAGTCCCATATTAAGCCTTTTGCTGGATCTCCAAACCGAAAAATCAGAATTTTGCATTGAGTTCTTGTAACCCGATCCTCCAAATCTGTGATGGCTTTGGTTTGCATTTGTAATTCAGCAAGCATCTCATTGAATAATGCTCCAAAGCAGGGGTCAAAAGCCCCTGCTTACGATGAAAGAAAAGATTGTTGGGAAGATACAAGATCTCGGGCTTGCTCATCATGATTGTTCAATAATGCTTTTTGTTTGCTCCTCTTGGATGCTAGTAATTGATGCTGGAATTTTATCCTCGAAAATTTGAAAAGGAAATGTTAGATGCGCTGACAGATGTTTCATAGAATAAACAAATTTTGTTTTGCTGATTTTATGACCACATGAATGCCATGAATAACCCGTATGATTCTAAAAAAGAAAACGTTTAAGAAGGGTCAAGAACATCACATATTTTGAAGAAGCATTACGAGGGCCTATTTTAATGTGACATGTTACTTTTTAAAAGCATTATTTCCCTTCTTAGCCTTCCATTGAATTTGATGTTCCCAAAGCTTTTTTTGCAAAAGATATCTGCTTCAAATATTGTTCGATTTGAGTTTAGCTTGTATGTATCTATGCCTTATGGTATTCTCTTTGCCTTTACCAAAACACAACAAAATTTTTATGTGGAGGCCAAAATTGTATCCAATGCATAGCCTCTATAAAATGATCATTAGGATAGACACGTATGGATTGGTCACTCCACCAATGTGTTGCAAATGGTCCCCGCATTGGTGTCGAATTAATCGTGAAAATTGCATTTGTATGTCTTGTTTGTTTGAGTTTTTCACGAAATCTTTGTTGGATTAAGCTTTCTTGCCAATCCCCATAAGTATAAGGTAACCCCCAAGATCTTTTCTTAGGAACTAGCAACAAATGTGCATTTATTCATATATACTTTTGAGCCTATCGCCATTGACAATATTAGGGTAATAGGTTCCCTTGTAACTGGAAGGTGTACGATCCATTTGGATTTATTTGATAGATAAGAAATGGACCCACCAACGGATTTTGAGTTTACCAGATGTCGCTTTATATCCGAATCATATAATAAAACTTTGTCTCCCTTTCTCCGAAATCTTTTTCCGCTTTTGTCTTTTATCAACCCAAGCTTTTCTTGCTTGTTTGGCTACTCCTTGTTGCCAAACCATATTGACGCTTCATCCAATCTCCAATTGGAGTAATCTATGAGCTATGGATTTATCATGTGACAACTGCTTTGGAGAGCTACACGAAGATTTCAGGGCACTATGAACTCAAAAGGTATAACCGCTTCAATGCCATATGTTAATTGGAATGGTGTATGGCCTCTTATAGTAGTTTTATGAGCAGCTTCTATATGCCCAAAGTATCGCAGTAACTTGAGTTCTAACCGATCGCTTTGATTCACAAATTTTGTAAGGATAGTAATCGTAATTTTGTTTGTAGATTCAAATTTTGGCCAAAGCCCTTGATAATATGGGGGGTAGATTTATAATGCATAATCGTAAGTTGTGCACAAGGCTTTCAATGGTCTCGCTGATAAAATGAACTCCCCCGCCGCCACAAGCTCCAAAGGGCATCCAACCGCATATTATTTGGTCGGGTACAAGATTTCTTTGCAACACTTAAGGTCAGATTATCTTTAAGAGATCTTGCCTCCCATTTCAGATTATAACTGTATATTAGAATGTATTGAGCTTTAGTTCTAGTCATAGGGGTTTGATAGGACCCACAAAGTCCATTCCCCATTTTTCAAATGGGCCTAAGGGTAGAACTGTGTGAGAGGCATGTAACTGTCATTTTTTTGCCCATGCTGGCAAAATATCGCATGTTCTTGTATGTTTAGAACAATCCCTAAAAGAGTGTCGGCCACCATAGGGCCGCATTGCATAATCTTTTCTAGCTGTTATGTCGGCCGCAAAATGACCACCGCACGCCCCTTCATATCCGCCTCTTTGAATGATACCCCAATTTCATGAGGCATGATACACCTCCTTAGTACATCATCTTGTCCCTTTTTATAGAGTTGGCCGATACCAAACAAAACTTGATGCTTTTTACTTAATAAAAATCTTTCCGCTGAGACAAGGAAAGTTTACTAGACAAGCTTCCGTAAGCTAAATATTCGTTAGGGCCAGCGATTCATGGTGGGGTTGCCACCACTTTAAAAAAGACTTTACATCCTAGAATTGCCATTTATACCGTGGGGATCCTTGTTATCCGAGATAAATGATCGTGGATCGTGTGTGATGTTCCGTGTCTTAGACCACTTTTTGAAATTGAATTCTTGTAGAATTAATAGCCACCGTAATTCGGCCCCGAACACATGGTTTATTAACCGTATAAAGGAGAGCTTGATGGTCTACATAGAATGTGAAATAATCACCGAAAGCAAGTAATGTCGAAATTTTGCAATCGCAAATACCATTCCAAGGCCTTCCCTTTCACCAGCCGCATTTCTTTCTCGCACTGAGTTGCTTAGAAGCACAGTGGATTGGCTGGTCCACTTTTGAGTCAATCACAGCTAAAACAGCCCCAATAGCAAATTTGGATGCATCCACATGAACATGAAACTTTATCCCAATGTGGTGTAATTAAAACCCAAATGATGCCATTAATGACTTGATTTTGTCGAATGCTTCTTGGCAAGCATTTGTCCACTTAAATTTTGTCTTTGACTAACCAATTCATTCAAAGGTGATGTCGCTTTCAGCCAATTTAGGGCAGAATTTCCTATAGTAATTGGCCTTCCCCATAAATCGCTTAACTTGAGTAACATTTTGGGGTGGAGGCATGTCACTTATTGCTTGTATTTTAGTTGATCTGCGGAGTAGCCCTTCCTTACACACAATATGTCCAAGCAAAACTCCTTGATTGACAAGGAAGGTGCATTTCTGGGTTTAAAGAAACTCCATACTCACTAAAGATCCGTTGAAACAGAACGCAGCCTTGGTCAAATGATCATTCAAATGACCGTAGACCGTGAAGTCATCTAGAAATATTTCCATAAAGTGGCCAATGTATCCTTTGAACACCATAAGCATGGCACGCTGGAACAATGAAGGAGCATTACTTAAGCCAAACGGCATTACCTTATATGCAAATGTTCCAAATTCAGTGATGAATGTAGTCTTCAATTGATCTCACGTATTTTAATCACGATTATAGCCACTAAAGCCATCCATAAAGGAGTAGCATTCATGGCCCGCTACTTTCTCAAGTACTTGATCCAGAAACTAAGTGGAAGTGGTCTTTCTCGGGCTTGCATTATTGAGCTTGTGAAAATCTATGCAAACTCTTAATTTACCATTTTTTCTTTTCACAACCACTATTGAGAGACCCATTCACTTGTTTCTACTTCAAAAATGAATCCAACTTGTAAGAGCTTATCGATCTCTTCTTTTACACTTGTCGCAAAATTTGATTCATGCTGTAGGCTTTTGGTATATGGTGCCTAGCATTTGGGGTTAAAGGTATTTTCATTAAACAAATATTAGGGTCAATACCTTAGGCCCTTTTTCCACTGGTAGTCTTATCTCTAAAAGTCACATATTTTATCCAATGATGTTTGGCCACCTATTGTCTTAAAATTAAATCGCTTTTTCCACTATAAAAAATAAGACATGTCTTATTTAGGTTCTAATAGGTTTGATACCAAATGGAGTCTTATTTTATTCCGGGGATTTCTCACCGTAAAATAAGACACCTAGTCTTATTTGAATATATAACTAAAAATAACTAAAAATAAGACGGTCTTATTTTTTTTTCAAGCTTTTCCACTAGCATTTTAGTGGTGTCATATTTTATGACTACTATGCAAGGGAAAACAAGTTTAGATTTGTGTGTCTCATTTTAGCCTTGGAGTCACAAATGGTGTCTTTATATGGTATATGACAGCCATATTTTTGTGACCGCCAGGAAAAAGGGCCTTAAATCATGATACCTCCAAGCAAAAACATCCTTATATTCTTGCAATAACTTAACCGCTGCCTCGAATATGTGGTGGAAGATTAACACCAATTTGAACTACTTGAGGTTCAAATTTGGTATTTAGATTTATCTTTCCAACTGAGTTGTCGATAAGGTTGGACAACGTTTTTTGTAGACCCGAAAACAATAGAATCATTTCCGCTATATCCTTTTCTATTGGCTCAGCATATAACATGCTTCCGGGTCCCAACATATGAATAATCAATTCGATGGAAGCATATCGATTCTTCCTGCAATATATTGTAAAAGTCTTCATCCTCTTCGATTCCTCATAAACCTCGCTTTCCTCACTATCTCGAGAACATGGGCTGATCTTCTAGTATTGTAAGGGTTCCCGTGGATAAATCTATTTTCATAGTTTTACCTTGCTTACAAATTTTAACTCTAATTATCGTATCAATCATGCAAGGCTTTAGCTTCTTTAAGCCATGGTCTACCAAGCAAAACTTGATAGTCAAGCTTTATCCCATTTTAGTGTCCAAAATGACAAAATCTTGTGAGAAATTCAGACCAAAGAATCGTGAAAAAAATATCCTTAATAATACCCAACCATACCTCGACGATGATCCGCCATATGTCATTAAATGTGGCAAGATGCACCACCTAACTTAAGCCTTTTCTTAGGGTCACCATTATATTTACCCCCAAATCCACCCATCAAGTGGTACTTTTATGTACCACATGCCCTTTAGCTCCAATGTTAGAGTTGGCTTATGTTTTATCCACTGCCTCACTTTTGAAAATGGGCAGCACTTGTTGTTGGTCATACAACTCTATAGGTATTCTATATTTGGCAAATATTTTGCCACTAGTTTAATAGGTATAGGCGCTTTTATTTTGTAAGTCCTCATTAAGTTTTAAAATCTCCGGATTGTCACATGTATCCATCCAAGAAATTCCTTAAACCCGGTAGATACTTAGCTACTAATCGAATAATGAAACCGTAACGCATCCGCTTCACTTGTTTTTGTATCCTTCTTAGTGCTAAGTGATATCCTCATCTTCTTCTTTGAGCGCCATGAGTTGAGTCTTGCATCTCATGTATTTGGTCTTAGCAAATTTAAGTAATCTTTTCTTCTTCTACATTTGATATAATTCCTTTTTTTCCGCCTAGTACTTCTAAAGGTATTTGTTCCAATTCAATTCCTTTGTCTTTGTGCCACACCTTTGTCACAAAGATTCACTTTTACTGCTTCCTCTAAACTCACCATTCGAAGCTTCTTTCTACTTTAGCTTTCCCCTTTACCACATTTTTGTCACCGGACTTTGTAATCCCTTGCATAGTGCCCTTTAGCACCACACTTCCAACATTCTATTTCTAGTATCTTTCCTCTTAGATGACTCTGGCACAAAGATAAGTCAGATTTCCTTTACCTTTGTTTCTTCCATTGAAGTAACAATCTTTGAGTATCATGAGCATCCCTCGTTACATATGTGACAAGAGATTTTTCCCATTGAACTTCTACATTCATTCAAGATAGTGACCTGTTTGGAGCATTTGCTACACCAAACATAAGTCCTACTCTTTTCTCCTCGTTAATTTCTTAACATTTTCCTCCATACTTTGTAATTTTATTTTGCAAATCTTTTCACTCCCTTGACCTCTTTGACTAACTTTTCTTTGTGGACGATAGTCTCCAACTGAACTACCCTTCTCAGTATCATGATTGAAGTAATTTCAAAGCACTCTTCATCGCTTTTTCCAAACTTTTTCGTCCTTCCAGTTCTAGTTGTTGCCTAATTCTTGTAGGAAACCCTTGAACAAACCAGCTTACTATATCTTCTATATGAGGTTTGGGACTTAATTTGTTTTGCCAAATCGAGACTTGATTGCAAAAATCCTTTGGCTTCTTCTTGGTACTTTGTATGCTCACATTTTTAAGTTCCTCTCTTATCTCCTGGGCACATTATAGAATGCTTTAGAATTTAGTTTTTAGCTCAACCCAAGTAGTGACTATCTATATTTTCATACACCCTAATTAGCCATACTTTTCCTTTCCAAGGTTGTGGGAAAAGGAAATCCTCATGCTATCACTACCATTATTCAGGTTACTTTTATAGTTTCGAACTGTAGTACATGAGTTGTAGGATTTGTATCTTTGTTTTTTCCGACCCATATTTGGGATACCGATGGATTGAGGTGCTTATGGTAAAAAATATGTTGATATCGTGAAGAATCTTTGAAGATCTTTTCAGCTGAGATTTTTTTCTCCTGCGTTTTCTTTTTTCACACCTTCCTTCTCTTTTGTTTCTCTCTTTAATTCTTGCCTTTTTCACGCGCTCATCAACAAGGTTCTTATACATAAATCAAAGTTTAACATCACACAAAGTAAAGTTCCTCCTCCGCAGAAATTTTGGGCAGTCACTAGAAGCTTATATGATATCATGGGCAATAATACTTGAATCAACCTCGAAACTTTATGTAATATACCCCACCTATTAAACTATATCCTGTAAATTCTCAGATCAAAATAAATGGGTCTAGGATGACATTTAAGTCCCATACGTACTGAATTTCTGCTCTACTACAAACCAGAATTGCTTTATAATTAAGAGTGATACTTCATTCTCCTGATGTATTTAACAAGTTTGTGCATGCCCATTACCTATCACTCTCTTAAGGAAAGGAATAGGTTTTGTATAAGCCAATGCCTTTAGGACAAATTCCACCTCAGAGATTCTAGCAACTACACATTTTTTCCGCGCACCTTTTAATACCCTCAAAGAATACATCAGTTATGTTATTTTGGTCCTGGCACGGAACCAATTATAAGGGTCTCACCCTTATCAATACATAAAACAAAAAGCACTAACAAATCAACTGGCCAAAGAAATAGCTGATATCACCGTGAGGATTCGCAAAGAGGGCATCCACATCTTCCATAGCCGTCAAATGTCTCATCATAGCTTAAATTGAAAATTGTATCAATGCATCATGAATGGGTGTAAGGATTTGATTCCAATGAACAAAACAGCCTACAAACCAATTCAATCTAGCTTGTGATATGCAACATGGCTTACAAAATGCCAAAATCATTACAAGAACTAATGGAAACGTAAGACACAATTGGGGCAAATGGGCATGATTTCATTAAGCAATAGGTCACAACATACTATCAAAGATAGTACCCTCTCACGTTTTCTCCCTTTTCTCTTACAAATCAGACCTTAAAATAGGTTTAATTCTCCCTCAAGGGGTCTCGGCTGGAAGGGTGCTTAGAATTCAATTTGGGGGACTCAAAAACGCAGGCAGAAAGACCTTTGGGGTGTGGGGGTTTTGGGGGTTCCAAAGTTTGAGGGGGTCTCTCGGCTGCCTCAAGGGTGCTTAGAACCAATTTGGGGGACTCAAAAGGTGAAAGCACCTTTTTGGGGTTTGGGGTTTTAGGGGTGCCAAAGTTTAAGGGGTCTCAAAGCCTCTCAAGGGTGCTTAGAATCGGTAATTTGCATACTTTGGAAAGGCCTCACTCAAAATCCTTTTTTGTTGCAAAGGAATGGTCGTTTGGTAAGTCAGTGATCTTTGAATCTGGAGTGTCAATGGGTATTATCAATGTCTATGCCTCTAACAAGCTCTGCTGAAAGGGCCCATTATGTGGATGGAAATTGAAGGTGGATTAGTCGGCTAAGGGATGACCTGAGAAAAATTGGATCTTAGGAGGGATTTCAACATGGTGATGTGTGGGACCAGAAGATTGGGTTACCGCGAGGAATCTATCGAAGGCGAGGAGACTTAGGTGGAACTCCTTGCTTAACAATGCTTGGATTTAATCTGGTTCCACCTTCCAATCTTGCATTCTCTTGGTCAAATAAGCGAGAAGGGGCTAGGCGGTATATTGTGCATTAGGCCAGTTTTATATATACCAATAAGTGCATGCTTCATGGATAGGTGTTATGTAGAGGGGATCTGGCCTTCTCTCACTCTGATCATGTCCCCAAAGTTTAATGATGGAGGATGTATCTATAGCTTTGGGATCTGTTGAAAATATTAGATTCAAGTTCAATACATCACGGGGGAAGGAGGCATTTTACCAAGCTAGTTTTAGGGAATTTGTATCGTCTCTCCCTAACAACCTCAGACCCTCTTAGTATGAAAGCTTGGGTCTTGAGCTTCGGTCTCATGAAGAGCCGCGTTAAAATTGGGGTAAGAGTAGAGCTTTGGCATTTAAAAAGAAAAGATCGAGGTATACACTCACATTTGAGAATGGTCAAACAAGAGCTGCTATCAGAGCCCACATAACATTGACAAGCAGAATATTGAGGCTGATTTGGAAGGAAAGCAAGGGGGCAATTGAAGAGGAGGAGGCAAGAGGTGCTTGGTGTGCGATCAAAAAACCAAATGGTATCTTTGAACTAGACCATAGAAAACTCTAAATGCTTTTTAGAATGGCTTTGGAGCAAGGTTAGCGAGAAAATAGCATCCTATATCGATTAAAGGCGATAATTCAAACATATTAGAAGATCCCGGAAATCAGGTCTTATATAAGGGAAGTTTTGAAAATCTTTTTTGGAAGACCCCTACCCCCTCCTACCATTCTCAGATAGCTTCTTGGTTGACTAAAGTTGGTTTGGGGAGAGAAGGTTACCTGAGAAGAGAATCGGCGACTCTTGCAAAATATTGAAGGGGAAGAGATTTACAAGACCACAATGTTCTCTCTAGCGGTTTGGAAAATCCTCTGTACGATGGTTTCCCTCCGAAATTCTTTTGTTGAATTTTTGGGATGTGCTTGGTCATGACTTTATCGAGGCGGTATGTGGTGCATGGGTTTCATACTCTCTACACCCGACATTAGCAGCAGGCTTTATCACACTTGTTCCAAAGATCCCTAGGCCTCAGTGCCTTAGTGAATGGCGACCTATTGCACTCACCAATGTCATATATAAAGTGATCATGAAGGCTATTGCCAACCGGTTGAAACCAATCCTCAATAGGATCATTGGGAACGAGCAATCTGCTTTCTTGCCGGGCAGATATATACTAGATAACTACCTTGCAGCAAGGGAAGGGCTACATTGGTGTCAGGCCTCAAAAGCGAAATGTGTTATGGTCAAAATGGATTTTAGAAAGGCCTACGACTTCCCTCGGATGGGAAGGCGAGAGGTCGTCATGAGCTACATGGGATTTGAGTTGCAATTTATTCGGTGGCTATGGGGATGAACAACTTAGCGTCCCAGCGTGCTAGTGAATGGTCACGACCATCGGGTCTTTTTTAATCTCAAGAAAGGAATAAGACAAGGTTGCCCTCACGGCTCCTTACTTGTTCCTCATCATGGCTAATCTCCTTACTAGAATGGTTCAACTAAAGATAGCGAAGGAAATTTAGAGGGACTCACTTTCCCTCAAGGTACGGATAAGCTAACAATGTAATCATGCGATGCAGCGGATGATACTTTTATGTTTCTCCGGATATGATGATAATAGTTTTCACTCATTTTCGGAGATCCTGCTATCCTTTGAGGTTATATCCGAGAATTGGCCTTAATGCAAATAAATGCACCGTTTTGTCGGATAAGCGTCATTGACCCACGGGCGAGCGGTGCAGGCTTTCAGTTAATGGCGGTAGGGGAATCAGTCAAACTTACGGGCCTTCCCTTGTCCTCTCGGCAGTCTAAAGGGCCTCACGGGCTCCTATACTAGACACACTAAAAAGAAAGTAGGTTTGTGGTGCGCAAAAACCTTGGCAACATCCGGGCGTGTCCGCGGTGGCTAATGCGGTTCTAGCCGCCTCTCATATCTACTATTCATCGGTTATGGTTGCCCGAGAAAGGGATCTACAACCAAATGCAAGTTATCATAAGAAAATTAGATGCAGGCAAGGGCAAAAGTGGCACGGGGGAGCTTTGTCGTGATAAAGGGATGGTGGACTAGGTTGCAAAGACCCTCTTATCCAAGCTCGGGCTTTGGCAGCTAAATTAAATGCGGAGGACTCTACAAGGTGAGTCTTCTGAGTTTTCTCCTGCTCTAAAATTTGTATCATATTGGCTAAAGCAAGGTAAGCTCACGGGAAGCCCGCTCTGCCGAGGGGATGAGTAGGGAGCTTTGTATTATGCCTTCAACATAGCCCCTGTGCGTCTCAGGTGATGAAAGATCCAGGCATGGATAGATGTGCAACATTTGTTCACCCCTATGAATCCTCCGAGGGACGCAGGTGGATTCAGCCTGTTCTGGAATACCAAGATATGGGAGAAAGAAGGTCTTCCGTTGGCACTCTCCCATCCACGTATCTTCACCAAATGGAAGGACTGTGGAATATTAAGTTTACAACATCTCTGGGTAAATGATAGATGGGTTTGCTGGACCACATTCAAGCGGAAAATCCATACCCCTGGTGAAGGAGATCGCAAAGTACTAAGGGAGATTATAGCAAATGTCACCAACCACTCAGGTATTATTGGCCCATGTGAACAATGGTCATTTGAAGGACACACAGAATATAGTGTGGCTAGGATTTATTGAGCATTATGCAAGGTTACTCCCCTGATAGTTGAGGCTAGACTCGGAGTAAGCAATGCAGTGGCCAAAAATGCTTTGGCTAACTCCTGGAAGTCTATGTGCTCTAGGAAGATACAATTCTTTAGGTGGATAGCTCTGCAAGGGGGACTGAGTACAATGGAAAGTTTATTCAATAAAGGAATTGTGGTTGACAACAGGTGTCCACTCGGTTGTCAAGTCACCGAATCTGTGGGGCACCTCTTCTTCTGCCCTATGATCTCAGAATTTTGGCAATGGGTAAGTCCCATAATTGGGCTAATGGCACGCCAATTGACCTGGCCTGAATTACTAGTCATCGATAGGTGCTGTATAGAGGCCTCCCTAGTGAACCTGGCATTATGGGTCATATGGAAACACCGTTGTGACGTAGCTTTGGGTGGTCAGGGGATATCCATAAGGAAGTTAAGAAACTCCTTCAACTCAGAGGTTGCGCTCATGGCATTATCCCATCACAGAAAGCATGGTATAAACTACAACAAGGAGCTTGATAGACTAGGGACCTTGCAGGGTTTCTATGCCTTCTTCAAGTGTCATTGGGTAGATAATGATAATAGGGAAGCAGAAAGAGCTGTGAATAGACAAACAGGTACTCTGTATATTCAACACTAAGGATATCAGGTGGGATCCAGCATTGGAACGAAGCTGCCTCTCTCTATAGTACCTCACTTTTGGTGAAGATAGGTGACTTCCCTTATAGTATCCAAACAGTAGGGAAGATGAGGAGATGCTCCCTCTAGTACATATGCTGTGACTCCTATCACTACTTTTCATATTGTACATGGTTTTCCTATATTTAATATATTACATATAATCTTACCCTCAAAAAAAAAAAAAAAAAAAGAATAAAGTTCGTGACTTTCACAATCAGAACTCATGGTTTTTCTACTATTAAATTGCCCCTTTGTTGTATTTATGTAGTGATTCTCTCATTAGAATTCAATGCCCCTATATGCTGCAGTTTTGTAGTCATTTTAAGCATTCACATTTCAAGTGTTGAAGTTAGTATCTTGAAAAGTCTACATCATCACCATATCTAGCACAATAACAGGGGGTTTTTTGTGTGTTTTTGTACGCTTTTCACTAAGGTTTTCCTATGATTTCGTGATGTATTCAAATGGATGTACTAATGCGTACATCTAGAGTGCACCATTTCCGAGCCATTGATTTTACCCTTTTTTTTCAATGGTCAACAACCAATGGCTCACAACAGAAGCCCTTTTTTTGTGTGTGTGGTGCATAATGGGCACATGAAGGGCCATTCATTTTAGCCTTTTTTTGGGTTGCCCCTAGGGGGGCAAACCCTCGTTTATGTGGGTATGTGGGGCATATTCAAGTATATGTTGGCATATACCTAGCATATGCTGATGACTGCTAAAAACTGGCTGCTGCCTGTAAATGGTCGGTCATCTCCTCAGCAGGTGCTGATTTGGTTGCTGAGTGCCAAGCTTGGTGTCGATGCTCGAGTGCTTTGGGTATGGCCTAGGTTCTAGTGCTTCAGGTATGGCATGATGCGTACAGAGGGAAGGTCATAGTTTCTGTGTCTTTCTGTGTTTTTCAGATGGGTTTCCTTCTTCTTCCATTTGATAGTCTTGGGAAGAGGCTCGAAATGCAAAGGCTGCAAAAGTTGCCTCGGGGATTTTTCCTTTTGTGGGTTCTTTTGCAACTCTAATTTTACGCAATTTGAGGGTGAACCTTTGAGTTATCACCAGCCCGAACCAAATCGAGTTCTTCCATACTCCGGCTTTAGCCTCCATAGCGGCAACCATACGTTCTAAGCCAAGTCCTAACCGACGACCATCTTTGTGGGCATCTTTGTGGTTTAGGATATCACAGATGCCCCAAGGTTATCCCTTCTGGAGCGAGCCATCGAGCTTCTGAGCAGGCGAAAAGGAATCCACGTAGAAGAAAAAAGAAAGAGGTCATACATGAAAATGAAATCGTTGAGAAAGTAACCTGGTGGGTCTTTGCAAAAAATTGCCTTATTTTTTTGCCTTCCGTTACCTTTTCCTTTTTGTTTTTGACACTTGTTGAAGATTGGTGCGAGGTTCCGATGCATGCGAGGTTATGTGTCGCTCAACAATCTATATGACAAAATTGCATTTTTTTAGCGGACCTTTCTTTGCATTTTGCCTTGATGGCTTAACTGGGTTTCTCTAGACTATCGATTACTGCGGCAATTAGCAAAAACAGGGGAATCAATCCACTTGTCGCCTGAGATCCTTTCTGCAGATGAAGAGGTAGTTTGAATTGAATTGGAACATCAGATGGACAAGTGGTGCTGAGCTTTGCATATATTTTGTCATGACCATATTATAAGCTAAACTGTCTCTTATGGACATGATTCTCTGTTTTTGTCTGTCGGATTATGGGGATATTTGGGAGCACGGGAGCCTGCGTATAATCGCATCAATTTTAACATCGTGTTACCAACTTCAGCTAGAGGACATTCTTGCATTAGGACTTTGTACTGGCGAAGGGTAAGTAATGTTTCTCCATGAATTGTATGCTTGTCCGGAAAAAGCGATTATCCGCGGTTAATACTACATGTGATGCATGCTCTGCTATGGAATAGCGCAAAAGATTGTATCCAAGAGTTGGGAATACATTGCAATCTCGTTGCATTCCATTGATTATTATTCCAACCTGTCTTTTGCATTGATATTCTACATTGGGTGCTGATTGTGGTCTCCGCGAACTTCTGAGCATGTGACCAAATTATTGCATCTTTAGAAAATCCAGAAGGATAGTAGTCCTATCTCAATTAGATTGACAAGTAGTTTTCAAGTTGTGGAAAGGGACGAGGAACTTCGATTTTATTTGGTTTAAATTGGGCAGACTCCCAAGCCGTGATCTCACAATAAAATGGACCAAAAGGTTGTTTTCTATCTTTGTGAAGTGGTTCACGCTTGGACAACAATGCATCCCGTTTTTGTTGTACGATGATGCGACTTGACTCCCTCTTCCTCCCTTCCTCCCTTCCTCCCAAGGTCTTGAAAACACTTGACATCTTGAGAGACATTGAAAAGCAAAAGCCTAAAGTGATTTGAACCCGGTTGAAAATTGGTTCTTCACAATCTGTAAGATGGATACGATTAGCTTCAACTATGAGACACTTCCTAAAACCTTATCTCTAAGCACATTCTTTTTCATAATCATCGAGAATCATTTCTAACAATCATTCCTACATGGACATCGGGTGGAACACTTCAAATGAGGCAAGTCGGATACATTATGCCGATTGTAAACAAATAAGTACACTTGGGAGTTTAACTATCAACAATGTCATGCTCTACATCTTTTTTATTTCGGCATAATCATAGATTAAACACACTATCCATTCGAGGTGTCTATGTATGTTCCAAAAGTTCATGACTATGTGCCACATTAGCTCCCTCTCGCTCTTCATATTACGAGCAGTAGTGCGGACTGGTTTGTGGTCTCCATGGAAGAAGAAATTTGAAATAGGCCGGCGGGAACAAGCGGGGCTTGAAACCCCGACCATGGCCGTTACATCATGTGTAGTTCTGATATACACATGGTCGGATATAGAGAATGGATCCAGATACAAAGAACGGCGCACATGAAAGCATCGGTTTTTAAGTGCATGCGGGGCCATTGTCAAAACTGCTCTGGCGGGCAAAGAATTTGGAAAGAATAGCGAAGATAAAGTTTCACTTTCCATTGTGCCTTTTGAACCTAGTAGTAGTAGCGCCATATTTCAAGTGTAGTTTTGCTAACGTGCTACTAGGACTTTTGCACAGCATTAATAACATCACTATGAGGGCTCTCGCTATACTATCATGCCTTGTGTATAACGCTATGGTCTTTAGAGGACCAGACACTGCATCTGTTGTGCCATTTTTAATGTCTTCGTCCTATTATGATGCTTAGAAATTTTAATGTCCACTAACACTCAAGGGCATGAACCTCAATAGAAAGCAAGATCATCCAAATACTCAAGGGCATGAACCTCAATAGAGAAGGGGCCATATAGACGTAAACAATGGAATAAAGCAAGGGCATAGACAATAAAGAAAAAAATTATACAAATACATTGCGATTCTTTTAGTGTAGAAGTCTCTCTAGGGCAAAGTGGATACGTGAAAGGTTAAGGTTTAGCATCTTTTTTAGGAAATTATTCTTAAGAAATAGGCCAATATCAATACTGAAGTCATGAAACCTTTAGACATTGGCCCCAAGGGCTATATCATGTTCTATGAGTTGGAATTGCATAGAACCAAGACCTAGTGTTCTAATATTGATTTGTTGCCAAAAGAATTTATGTTGCAATGTTGGAATATTTTAATGGTTGGGGCATTGATTTCAAAGAAATCCATTTAAAAAGGTGACTTTTTATTTATTTATCTAAACATGTATAAAGATTATAGACTCTCTCGTAGCATCTGCACAATAAGGATGTGATTTATAGAGACATGAAACCATCTATATTTTGGTCAAAGCGCACATCGAGTTTTTGTTATTGAGCTTGTTGATTTTAAGGTATCTAGAGCATACTTTTACACGAGTTTTAATATTGAAATGTTGGGAGAACCTCTCACTATTCAAATAAAGTTATATCTTGAGATGAGATGCACAATGATATAACAACCAAAAAGCAAGTAGAACATCATTGAGAAGAGCCAAATGCTTGACCACCCTTTGAAAAGTGCAGCATCAATTAGAAAGCAATGCTAGAAAAATTAGTCAGTGATCCTAGAGATCTAGAGATCTTGACAGATCTTGACAATGAGGAAAATCAATCCTAATCAAAACATGTCAAGATTTAAGTTGATTGAATAAAAGGCACATTTTTCCTATATATGCTTTCAAATAATAAGCATTATAGTGTAGATTTACCTAAGAGGTTGATTACAATCATGCATGGAATTTCTCTGTATTCTGAACAGTTTTCATGTGGATTAAGCATGTGAGTATCAACCAAAGTTGTCGATTCCTTGCAAAAACTATAATTATCTAATGCCTTAATTCGAGTTGTCACTCTTGGGTCACGGAGGGCAACCCTCCGTGTGCAGCACCTTGTTTTCAATGGTCAACAACCAATGGCTCACAACAAAAGCCCTCTTTTTATGGGTATGGTGCATAATGGGCACATGAAGGGCTTGAAGGGCGCATGTAGTGCAGTTTCCACGCCGGCAACACATTTCTTATCATAACTTTTGATTCAGAGCTCTGTTTGAGATGATTTTTATTGCGTTGGAAAGTTCTCTCCGAGATCTTTTTGATAGTGTATGATATGGATATATTTGGTTAAGTTATCTATGCTAAAACAGCAATTTTTCGGCCGGGGTTTGGTAGGCTTTCACATCCTACCAGCTGATTAATACATGATTGCACTATTGGATATTGTTTTATGGCTCATTCCGAATGAAGCTTGCAAAAAATTACCATGCATTTTTAGATTTTGAGGTAGTTATTAAGCAAATTCCAAGGCTTCTAGATCCTTGTGCTAACAAGCAGAAAAGTTTCCCACTTTGGTTTCTCACCACAAGAATCCATGGAGGCCAAAGGCTGCTGTTAAATTCCAGTTGAAAAATGTTTGTGTATGGGTGTTGCAAACTTTATGACTTTCAGAATAATGGGATCAATCTGCTCTATCTTTATGGTAACTTTTACTTATGTTCTATTTGTTTTATTGTGATCAAATTCAAAAGCTACAGGTGATGAAAGCCTCAAATGAATTCTAGTTTTTTTCTGGTTTGAATTCTAAAATTTTTGTTTGTGCCTCTTTATTTTCTGTCCTTTCACTAATGCATCTCGCATTTGGATCTTAGTCATGACTTATCTGTTGGAGCCTCTGGACACCTCTCGTTTCGATTATGCTCAATTATGATTGGGGACGCCTATGATTTTAAGATGTCGAATACGAGTTTGCCTAAGGTTTTGATGGTATATCGAGCCTCTATACAGTTTCGCTTAAGCTTTTAGAATATGAAATACGGGGATTCGAACCTCTACCAAAATAACTCAATGTCCTAATAAGACTACTTTAACCAATCTAACCAGTGAGCTAATGTGACTATTTTTTATCTTAAATCTATGTTTTTTTTTATAATAACCCATTGAATTGTTTTAGGGATATGGTCTATGGTTTCAAGAATTATATCTATATCAAATCCCCCTGGAACCCCCTGTTATTTTGCTACATATTTGGCAAGAAAGCTCGAAACATATATAATTTGGCGTGTTGCAATGAGCAGGTTCACACTTTGCTTAAAGTTGTTTCAAATTAAATTCTTATTATCAAGCAAATGCTTAGTTTTATGTAGCTTCATATTCATTGAGTTTAAATGGTTGGACTCAAAGGCCTTAGTGCTAAAGCAAAACACATTTGCACTATTGAAACTTCATGTCATTAAGTTTAAATTGTTTGATTCAAAGTTGTTAGTGTTAAAATAAAGCACAAGGATATGCTGGGTTCAATCCCCATGACATGACCTAACGCTCATCTTCTTAACAAATGTTCTTTATTCCATTGATAACTCTTCTAAATTACTTTAATAACCTGTTGACCTTTTTTGAGGCTCCACAATTGCTATACATCATTTTTTGTTGTTATGTTGTCCATCTCCAAGGCCCCGAGGGGGCAAAAAAAAAATTTAGACAACACAAACCATTACATAAAACACTTTTAAATTAAAATCCCCCTAAAACCCCCTAAGGTTTGGGTGCATATTCACACCGGGGGGGTGGGGTCCCTAAGGCCTCGAAGGGGCCAAAAAATTTTTTTTGCAACACAAACCATTAACATCCAACATATAAAAATTAAATTCCCCTAAAACCCCCATGGTTTGGGTGCATATTCACCGCGGGGGGTTGGCGTAGGGTAGCGAGAGCCTTTTTATACTGCCTAAAATGGTATAATACATGTTTGAAATCAACACCATTAAGCATATTGCACCAAACCTTATAGTATTTCACAAGTCTTGCTATACAGTATAAAAAAACTTATACGAGCATACCCCACAAACGAGGATCGCTATCTACGGTCCAAATCAAAGCATAACTCATGAATATACCCATCCAATAGCTCTCGATGCCCGGAGTCACCCTCCGTGTGAATATTGCTTTACATAAACTCAAACCTCATCCAAATTCCTAATGTGGATCCAAACCTCATCCAAGTTGCGAATTCGCAAAAGGTTCAATCACCAGCATGAAGAGGCTCAAACTTTTTATGTGGATGACTGACTGGAGAACTTCAAATTAACTTTACATATAGAAAATAGGTTCAAGAGTGCTAGAGAAAACTATAGCTGAAGTTTACGCTGGAGTTAAAAAAAATATAGTTCATGTGTGATGCACCTTGGAGAAAGGTTCAATATAAACCTGTGAGAAACTCCAGCCTTAATGAAAATCCATCACCCTTCATCAAAATACATCATTATCATTACCAGCAGATCCAGATCTACCTTCTAAAATAATGGGCACATATGTAGCTCAA
This sequence comes from Isoetes taiwanensis, assembly GCA_021234155.1. Lineage (NCBI taxonomy): Eukaryota > Viridiplantae > Streptophyta > Lycopodiopsida > Isoetales > Isoetaceae > Isoetes > Isoetes taiwanensis. The sequence continues at coordinate 18,826,559 of JAJEKV010000024.1, forward strand.
TCTAATGGACAGGGCTATACCAGAGTCACAACCGTTTATAAACATTGTAAAATAGTTATTTAAGTTCAAATAGTCATTTGAGTTCTTAGATCTTCTGTTAAATACATATCTCGCAAAAGCATTCAGGGGGGCCATAGAAAGCCATTAGCCTGCAAAACCAACGAGAAAATTTTGCTTGTAGTAGAATCTGGTATAAATCTAAACACGAACGCAATATTTGGCTCGTGATTAGCTCGTGATTAGCATTCCAGGTAATCAAGTTTTGCTCGTGATTAGCATTCCAGGTTAAACCAAAATGTATTGGGAAATGGAATAGGGGACCACTTTCCAATTTAGATGGGGTCCCGCAACCCGCGACACCCAGGAGCGGGTCCCTTCCAAACCGAAAAGGGAAAACCTATTTCATTCTCCAACAAAATGGAAGTTGGGAAACCATTTTAGTGGCTCGGCTATAGCAAATGAGATAGGAAAAATAGAAGATGACAAAATCGAGCTGGACATGACCAGCTGCATTGCCGCAGTTTAACAGAATCGGCCCTTGGAGCAAGCTTCATCTTCGATCTCTGCAGGGAGCAAAAACAGGGGAATAACAAAGAAAAACAGGGCAGCAATTTCAAGTATCATTTAGGACATATGAGCTTCTCATCATCGCCAAGATTCACTTAACGGAAGCTTTGGCTACGTCCTAAGGGAGCTCCAACATGTCTTAAGGGAATTTGGCTATGTCACAAGGGATTGATTGGAGCTCCAACATGAAGATGATGGACATGCTGGAATAGGGGAAACATGGACGAACATGGAAAGAAATGCGCAGAACAGAGGAATGACCTCCTAAACCTGTAAAATTTATTGTTGCAGGAATGTTGAACCTAACTCCCATTCCGGAATAGAAAGGATGCCACTTGGCATCTTGACGTTAATCTTCAACAAAAAATGGTGATTCAACTTCCATTTTGCCACATAGAGTCATCAAAAGACACCCCTTCATGAAAATTACTAGTACACTGCTACTGCCGAAGAAAGAAAAACTCCTGCCTGCTGAAGAAACCCTAAAGAAAGTGTAACGGGTAAGCCATCCAATTTGGCAGAACAATCTAGCCATTTGATTTAGGACGACGCACAAAACAGACATACACTATAATTTTGTTATATAGGATTGGGAAAATAATCATGTTAGTTCACTAGTTGTATTGGTCAAAGTATCCTTATTAGGACATTGGATTATTTTAGTATAGGTTCAAATCCCAGTATTTCATATTCTAAAATCATAGACGAATTTGTAAAGAGATTCGATTTCCCTCCAAAACTTAGGCAAATCAGTACTTCATATTTCAAAATCATAGGAGCCCCCAATCATAGATGACTATAATCGAAACAAGAGGCGCCCAAAGGGCCCAACATATGATCTGGGCTTTAGGATGGATGGATAGTCCAGGGCGCATCTCCTTTAGAATATATAGCACATGAGCAACCTATTATACAACGCTGCCGATCTATATCCAATGTTTCAAAGCCCACATTTTCTTTCATTGTTTGCATGTGCACAGAAGAGCTGGAATAGATTAAACAAAAAAAGGAACAATTTCCAAGTTATTGTCGCACCCCAAGACATGGCAATCCTGTAAGACGCAGGCATATGTGCCTATAGCACTCTGAGGGCCTTTGCGATTGCCAATCCCAAAGCTTTGCAAGAAAAAACATTATAAAAAGGAATGAAGCAAAATAATTGATTGCAATGACTTTTCAGCAATGACTTAGTATAATGAACATGGGCAAATAATGGGCACCTGAATATAGAGTAACTTATGCCTTGCTAATAAATCATCTGAAGAAGAGATATTGCAATATCCTTAGCTTTTTTTAAAGAACAGCCAATATTGATTGGCCCTAAAAAATAATAAAATTGTCCCTTGCTCAAATATTGCCACATAGATGTCTATTTTGTTTTTCTATCCTATTTTTCTTTCTTGATATTTTAATGTGTCTTTGTCTTATATGTGGATTTTTTATCTTAAAAATGTGGAACCACCTTGTAAAAACTATTAATTAAATTGAGGAACTTTAATTCCACCATCTTCAAAGAATGTCAACGTAGTGGAAACTCACCCTAAATTAAATACGCGTCATACAGGTTTGAAGAAGTTCATCGTTCATGTGGCTTCAGCTAAGAAGAAGTCCATCGTTCAACTGGCATCAGCTAAGAAGCTTCATTTGCGGCTTCTGAATAGAGGATTGAAAATGATGGAATTTCTACATTAAAAGCTCGAGAAATCTCTACACGAAAGCTCTTCAGCATGTAAATTGACTTCGTTCGGCTTGAAGCAGACCGGATTTAGTGGTTTACGATTATGCATCCTTGACATTGCAAAATCAACCTGTTTTGTTGGTACGGTTTTCTAGAAATAGGGTGCAGGATTGATCATATGTGAAGTCTTATCTACTTCATTTTTTTTCTACAGTTCTAATTGTAATATCAGGACTATATATGTTTTCTGCTTCGTCATTTTTTGAAGTACATCAAAAGAATAAAACGTCAAAGGTCCTGGACTTTTTAATTTATCAAGACGTGAACCAAAATGCCATTACTTAATAGAAGGTTGCAATTTCGGTTTTGGCCGATGGAAGGTCAGTCATCTTGCTTAATCGATTTTGTAGGAATTTGTTATAGGTATCTTTCATCCTTCAAATATTAGACCCCTTTAGACAAATTGTTTTATTAGGTACAACCACCACGTTTCTTGAATCAGTCCAATTCTGAATAGATTTGCAACCAATTTAGGCCTAAATCTGATTGATCCACAGAGTATCATGTTTCTTAATCAGGCTAAGTTATGGCATTTTCGGATCCTAAATCAGGTTTTATCTTCCTAAATCACGCTATGTCGTTTCTTCAGCTCGGGAAAATCAGGCGTCCCGTCACAGATTGGGATGTTGCAGTTGCTTTAGCTCTCTATTTTATTTTATCGGATTCTCAAGAGGTAACAAGGGATTGTGTGACCCGAATAGCATTCTATGATATTGGCGATGCAAAATTGGCTATAACTTACAAAATATGACGATGGAATCTTCCCTGCAGACACAGATAATGAAGAAGTTCGGCACAATCAATATGATGAGCAATACTGATAATGATGAGGAATGCTGCCTCGAAGTGAAGAGAGAGCTTATATCGTCTTCCTATGACCGAGGGAAGAATGCACTCATAAACAATTCTAGTTATACTGCTCTAGGGGAGGGTGCCCATGAACCGCCCACTTAACCTAAAAAAAACTATATTACGGTGGGTTTATTTTTTTTAATCTCTTATTTTGAAATAATATTATGAAATTTCAAAGTTTAGCTTTCAATTGATATTAAGTACAAGTCGTTTCGACAAATGGAAGAATGCTATAAAGATTTTATGTTGTCTCAATTGCCCTTCAATGGACCACCAAAAAGCCCTCCAATGGACCATTAAATACTCACAATTGACCCTCATTGGACCACAAGTGCCCATCAATAGACCATGCATTTAGCTCAATTTTTAATAGTTCTTAAGATGGGCTATTAAAGGGCAAAAGTGAGCTATCAAAAGGTAAAAAGTGGGCTATTATGGGGGGCCAAAAGTGGGCCATTGAAGGGGAGTGGGTAAAAGAAGGGCACCCTCCCCTAGTGCTAGTCCGCTTTCTAGGTTGATTCAAACCTTACAGACAGGTGATGCTGCTGCATCCCTTAATATTGCAGAAGCGGAACTATCAGAAAAGAGCGTGTTGGGAGACGGCAATTCTGGGATGGTTTATAAAGCACACTGGCACGATGCTGCTATACCAGTAGCTATTGAAGAGTTCAAAGTCGACACTAATAATGCTTGTAAACATGAATATGAGGTAATGCGAGTCACAAGGTCCTCCCACATAACACAGGTATTAGGTTATTATAAAAATAGCAATAAGAGAGAATGTGTCTTGTCATGGAACTCATGGAGATGGATCTAACAAGGCTGATTGAGATTAGGAATGAACACAGAAACATCAAAGGTAGCCTATTTTCTATTATTAAGTCAATTGACATGATGGCCCAACTTGCCAAGGGAATGGAGAGCTTACATGCAGCTGATGTGATCCATGGGGACCTTAAGCCCAATAATATCCTGGTGAAGTGTAGTAATGGGAAAATATAATCATGCATGTGTTACATATGATGAAAGCCTGATTATCAAGCAGACTTTATGACCCAAGATCCAGACATGCACACACCAAAAATAGGCACAATATTGTACATGGCCCTGGAAGTGCTAAATCCGGATGAAATTTGCACTTACACCAAAAAAGTCGATGTAAATAGCTTCGGCATCGTCTGCAGAGCAATACTTGTAGGAATGGAAAAGATCCCAAGTACGATAAAAAATATGAAGAACGGTGAAAGGTATCTATTGTTAACTGATGACATCCACCTTGATCTATGTCAGATGATACGCGGTTGTTTAGATCAAGTGCCTGACAGAGGTCCTAGTTTTAAAGAAATTGTTGATAAGTTGTGGGTCTTTAAAAAAGAGGTTTTGATCTCACAAAGTAATAAACAAATATGTTGAGTGCAAAATATAGCTGAGAAGACTTGGTGTTCATGTTAAAATTTACACCTCTACTCCGACAGGCAAAAAAGTAATAGGTTTTCTTCTTCGAGGATCTACACAAAATCTTGATGTGGGTGAAAATTTGTCCCACAACATTGTTATGTGCATGCCGCGCAAAAAAAAAAGAAGGGGGAAGGGGGGAACATTATTACTTTGTATAAATCAATTTTTACAAGAAACCACTATAATAAAGTAATATTAGTTTGTGGGTTAATGAGTTGCATGTGGTTTTTATTTATGGTTTATACTTCGAGTTTCTAACTACTACTAGAAAATTGCCCACCTTTGGTGCGCATTTCATGTGATTGTACATCAAACATGGGGTATGAATGTGTTGCATGTTTATAGCATGTTAACTTATGTTAAGGGTCTCTCACCCCCTTATCATACATAAAACAAAAGCACTAACAAATCAATCGGGCCAAAGAAATAGCTGACACTCACCAGAGGATCTGCAAAGAGGGCATCCACATCTTCCATGGTCAAAATGTCCATCATAGCTTAAATTCTGAAAATTGTATCAATGCATCATGAATGGGTGTAAGGATTTGGATTCCAATGAACAAAACAGCCTACAACCAATTCAATCTAGCTTGTGATATACAAGAACTAATGGAAACGTAAGACACAATTGGGCAAATGGGCATGATTTCCATTAAGCAATAGGTCACAACATACTATCAGCATAAAATTCCTCTCTCACAAGCCCCTTTTCTCTTACAAATCAGACCTTAAATAGGTCGAATTCCTCCCTCAATCCGCTCCCAACCGCTTCGGATAAATTGCTACAAACCTTCTAGAAGCCTCCACGACCACGGGAGACAACTCCACATGACTTGCAACTGCCTCCACGTAGGCTTTTGGAGCAGCCCTAACCTCCATCGATCCTTCTTGAAGTATTTCCAAAACCATTGCCTTACGTACATCAATGTCCATTTGCCACTTTTTTTGTATTTTCATTTTTATATTTTTTTTGGATTTTCTAATACAAGTACATAAAATGTTAAAACAAGTCTGCAAGGTCCTTGACCTTTTAATTTATCTTCGAACTTCAACTTAATGCACCTTTCCCTGTAGTGCTTCTACGCCGTCGTTTATAATGACTATCATATTCTGATGGCTCATCTTCGGAGTCGTCTTTGAAGTCCTCTTTCTGGTCCATACCTGTGTCAACAGCTTTATCATATTCTACTCCCCCATTTTTTGTGTGGAGCATGGGCTCCACACAAGCCTTTTGTTTCAGCATGTGATATTGGCGGCAATGCTTGTTAAAAATATATATTTGCTTCTTCCTAGCGCCATGCAATGCCAAATTTGAGTCATAATAGGCGCTATTTGCTTGGATCAGAAAGTTTTCTCTTGCCATTGTCTCAAAAACTTTGATGTAGTCAGCAGGGAGGTGGCTGATTTTCATGAATAATGCGATGTCCATCATGGTTGACTTACATGATCGATTAGGATCAATGTTTATGAGAGGCTCCTTACTATTTGCATTGCTTTCAAGGACAATAACCAACAATTGACAATAAGCTGCTTGCTTGTAAATGGTAATATCTGGACTGTTTTGAGCAGTAGCAATAAAGCTTTTGAGATTTTGTACTGTCTATTTTTCTGTTGCCCATGAAGCACCTGATATAACAGCCCAATTACACTGATCTGTTTGGTCTACTGTTACCCAATCAAGTCTTCTTTTGTACCTTGGATCAAAGTTGATGGATTCCTGTAATTGTAAAGGTGCCTGCATAAAAATTTCATGAATTGTTGAATCCTGTAGGAGCTCTCTTCTCCATAAGTCTGTGGTGGCTTCCTTATAAGATGGCAAGGATAAAAAGGTATAGTCTACAATAGTAGGTTGCTGATCAGCCTCATGGTAACTTGTCAAAGCTTCGTCTTTCAGATCAAGTTGAGCCGTAAGATGCTGATTTTCTTGCATCAAATTCTGGAGCTTTTGGATAAGCAATTTTGTTTGCTCCTTGAGCAATTTTTTCTGTTTTTCAAAGTGGACATTTGCACCTGTAGCATTTTGCTTTTGCATATTAAAATGATCTAAAGTTAAGACATCATATTTGGCTAACAAAGTCTGATATTGGGCAGTCTTTTGCTGGATCTCCAGCTGAAAATCAGAATTTTGGCATTGAGTTCTTGTAACCTGATCCTCCAAATCTGTGATGGCTTTGGTTTGCATTTGTAATTCAGCAAGCATCTCATTGAATAATGCTCCAGTGTGGGTCAAAAGCTCCTGTTTACGATGAAAGAAAGATTGTTGGGAAGATACAAGATCTGCCGTCGGTTCATCATGATTGTTCAATAATGCTTTTGTTTGCTCCTCTTGGATGCTAGTAATTGATGCTGGAATTTTATCCTGGAAAATTTGAAAAGGAAATGTTAGATGCGTTGACAGATGTTTCATAGAATAAACAAATTTTGTTTGCTGATTTATGACCACATGAATGCCATGAATAACCTGTATGATTCTAAAAAGAAAACGTTTAAGAAGGGTCAGCAACATCACATATTTTGAAGAAGCATTACGAGGGCCTATTTTAATGTGACATGTTACTTTAAAAGCATTATTTCCCTTCTTAGCCTTCCATTGAATTTGATGTTCCCAGCTTCTCTTTTGCAAAAGATATCTGTTCAAATATTGTTCAGATTTGAGTTTAGCTTGTATGTATCTATGCCTTATGGTATTCTCTTTGCCTTTACCAAAACACAACAAAATTTTATGTGGAGGCCAAAATTGTATCCAATGCATAGCCTCTATAAAATGATCATTAGGATAGACACGTATGGATTGGTCACTCCACCAATGTGTTGCAAATGGTCCTGGTATTGGTGTCAGAATTAATCGTAAAATTGCATTTGCATGTCTTGCTTGTTTGAGTTTTTCACGAAATCTTTGTTGGATTAAGCTTTCTTGCCACTCCCATAAGTATAAGGTAACCCCTCGGCATCTTTTCTTAGGAACTAGCAACAACAGATTTATTCATATACTTCTTGAGCCTACTGCCATTGACAATATTAGGTAATAGGTTCCCTTGTAAATCTGAAAGGTGTACAGATCCATTTGGATTTATTTGATAGATAAGAAATGGACCCAGCCAACGGATTTTGAGTTTACCAGGATGCTGCTTATATCTGGAATCATATAATAAAACTTTGTCTCCCTTTCTGAAATCTTTCCGCTTTTGTCTTTTATCAACCCAAGCTTTTCTTGCTTGTTTGGCTACTCCTTGTTGCCAAACTGCATATTGACGCTTCTCATCCAATCTCTCCAATTGGAGTAATCTATGAGCTATGGATTTATCATGTGACAATCTGTTTTGGAGAGCTACACGAAGACTAGGCACTATGAACTCAAAAGGCATAACCGCTTCAATGCCATATGTTAATTGGAATGGTGTATGGCCTGTTATAGTTTTATGAGCAGTTCTATATGCCCAAAGTACTGCAGGTAACTTGAGTTCCCAATCTGATCGTTTTGATTCACAAATTTTTGTAAGGATAGTAATCAGAATTTTGTTTGTAGATTCAGCTTGGCCGTTAGCCCTTGGATAATATGGGGTAGATTTATAATGCATAATCAGGAAGTTGTGCACAAGGCTTTCAATGGTCTCGTTGATAAAATGAACTCCCCTGTCGCTCACAAGCTCTAAAGGGCATCCGAACCGTGTTATTATTTGCTGGTACAGTACTTTTGCAACACTTAAGGCTGTATTATCTTTAAGAGATCTTGCCTCTGCCCATTTCGTATTATAATCTGTAAGTATTAGAATGTATTGAGCTTTAGTTCTAGCTGCAGGGGGTTTGATAGGACCTACAAAGTCCATTCCCCATTTTTCAAATGGGCCCAAGGGTAGAACTGGTGTGAGAGGCATGTAACTCCGTTCGCTTGGTTTGCCCATGCGTTGGCAAATATCGCATGTTCTTGTATGTTTAGAACAATCCCTAAAGAGTGTCGGCCACCATAGGCCAGATTGCATAATCTTTCTAGCTGTTATGTCGGCTGCAAAATGACCACCTGCTGCCCCTTCATCTGCCTCTTGAATGATACCCTCAATTTCATGAGGCATGATACACCTCCTTAGTACATCATCTTGTCCCTTTTTATAGAGTTGGCCAGATACCAAACAAAACTTGGATGCTTTACGAATAAAATCTTTCCGTTGAGACAAGGAAAGTTTACTAGGACAGTTTCCAGAAGCTAAATATTCGGTTAGGCCAGCGTACCATGGTGGGGTTGCCACCACTTTAAAAAGACTTACATCCGGTAATTCGTCATTTATACCTGTGGGGGGATCCCCTGTTGTTATCCGAGATAAATGATCAGGGACTGTGTGTGATGTTCCAGGTCTTAGGACCACTTTGAAATTGAATTCTTGTAGAATTAATAGCCAGCGTGTAATTCGTCCTGTAACACATGGTTTATTAACCAGATAAAGGAGAGCTTGATGGTCTACATAGAATGTGAAATAATTGCCGAGCAAGTAATGTCGAAATTTTTGCACTGCAAATACCATTCCAAGGCCTTCCCTTTCAGTTGTGCTGTAATTTCTTTCTGCAGAATTGAGTTGCTTAGAAGCATAGTGGATTGGCTGGTCCACTTTTGAGTCAATCTGTTGTGCTAAAACAGCCCCAATAGCAAATTTGGATGCATCCACATGAACATGAAACTCTTTATCCCAATGTGGTGTAATTAAAACGGGTGCTGATGCCATTAATGACTTGATTTTGTCGAATGCTTCTTGGCAAGCATTTGTCCACTTAAATTTTGTCTTTGGACTAACCAATTCATTCAAAGGTGATGCTGTTTCAGCCAATTTAGGGCAGAATTTCCTATAGTAATTGGCCTTCCCCATAAATCGTTTAACTTGAGTAACATTTTGGGGTGGAGGCATGTCAATTATTGCTTGTATTTTAGTTGGATCTGTGAGTAGCCCTTCCTTACACACAATATGTCCAAGCAAAACTCCTTGATTGACAAGGAAGGTGCATTTCTCGGGGTTTAAAGAAACTCCATACTCACGGCATCTGTTGAAACAGGAACGCAGCTTGGTCAAATGATCATTCAAATGACTGTAGACCGTGAAGTCATCTAGAAATATTTCCATAAAGTGGCCAATGTATCCTTTGAACACCATAAGCATGGCACGTTGGAACAATGAAGGAGCATTACTTAAGCCAAACGGCATTACCTTATATGCAAATGTTCCAAATTCAGTGATGAATGTAGTCTTCAATTGATCTGCAGAATGTATTTTAATCTGATTATAGCCACTAAAGCCATCCATAAAGGAGTAGCATTCATGGCCCGCTACTTTCTCAAGTACTTGATCTGTAAACGGAAGTGGGAAGTGGTCTTTCTCAGTTGCATTATTGAGCTTGTGAAAATCTATGCAAACTCTTAATTTACCATTTTTCTTCTTCACAACCACTATTGGAGAGACCCATTCACTTGTTTCTACTTCAAAAATGAATCCAACTTGTAAGAGCTTATCGATCTCTTCTTTTACACTTGCTGCAAAATTTGGATTCATGCGGTAGGCTCTTTGGTATACAGGCCTAGCATTTGGGGTTAAAGGTATTTTCATTAAACAAATATTAGGGTCAATACCTCTTAGGCCCTTTTTCCACGGTAGTCTTATCTCTAAAAGTCACATATTTTATCCAATGATGTTTGGCCACCTATTGTCTTAAAATTAAATCGTTTTTCCACTATAAAAATAAGACATGTCTTATTTAGGTTCGGAATAGGTTTGGATACCAAATGGAGTCTTATTTTATTCCGGGGGATTTCCCCCGCCGTAAAATAAGACACCTAGTCTTATTTGAATATATAACTAAAAATAACTAAAAATAAGACGTGTCTTATTTTTTCAAGCTTTTCCACTAGCATTTTAGTGGTGTCATATTTTATGACTACTATGCAGTGGAAAAACAAGTTTAGATTTGTGTGTCTCATTTTAGCCTTGGAGTCACAAATGGTGTCTTATATGGTATATGACAGCCATATTTTGTGACTGCTGTGGAAAAAGGGCCTTAAATCATGATACCTCCAAGCAAAAACATCCTTATATTCTTGCAATAACTTAACTGCTGCCTCTCGAATATGTGGTGGAAGATTAACACCAATTTGAACTACTTGAGGTTCAGCCTTGGTATTTAGATTTATCTTCTCCAAATCTGGAGTTGTCAGATAAGGTTGGACAACGTTCTTTTGTAGACTGCAAAACAATAGAATCATTTCCAGTTACATCCTTTTCTATTGGCTCAGCCATATAACATGCTTCCGGTTCCCAACATGAATAATCGAATTCAGATGGAAGCATATCAGATTCTTCTGGTAATATATTGTAAAAGTCTTCATCCTCTTCGTATTCCTCATAAACCTCGTTTTCTTCCTCACTATCTGAGAACATGGGCTGATCTTCTAGTATTGTAAGGGTTCCTGTGGATAAATCTATTTTCATAGTTTTACCTTGCTTACAAATTTTAACTGAATTATCAGACCAATCATGCAAGGCTTTAGCTTCCTTAAGCCATGGTCTACCAAGCAAAACTTGATAGTCAAGCGATCCCATTTTAGTGTCCAAAATGACAAAATCTTGTGAGAAATTCAGACCAGCAACTGTAAAAAAAATATCCTTAATAATACCCAACGGTACAACTCGACGATGATCCGCCATATGTCATTAAATGTGGCAGCATGCAGCCGCCCTAACTTAAGCCTTTTTCTTAGGCTGTCAGCCATTATATTTACCCCAGCTCCACCATCAAGTGGTACTTTATGTACCACATGCCCTTTTAGCTCCAATGTTAGAGTTGGCGATGTTTTATCCACTGGCTCACTTTGAAAAATGGGCAGCACTTGTTGTTGGTCATACAACTCTATAGGTATTCCCATATTTGGCAAATATTTTGCCACTAGTTTAATAGGTATAGGCGCTTTTATTTCTTGTAAGTCCTCATTAAGTTTTAAAATCTCCGGATTGTCACATGTATCCATCTGTTGAAATTCCTTAAATCCTGGTAGATACTTAGCTACTAATCGTAATGAAACTGGTAACGTAATCTGTTTCACTTGTTTTTGTATCCTTCTTAGTGCTATGATATCCTCATCTTCTTCTTGAGCGCCATGAGTTGAGTCTTGCATCTCATGTATTTGGTCTTTAGCAAATTCGTAAGTAATCTTTTCTTCTTCTACATTTGGATATAATTCCTTCTTTTTCCGCCTAGTACTCTCTAAAGGTATTTGTTCCAATTCAATTCCTTGTCTTTGTGCCACACCTCTTGTCACAGCATTCACTTCTACTGTTTCCTCTAAACTCACCATTCGAGCTTCTTCTACTTTAGCTTCTTCCTTTTTTACCACATTTTTTGTCACCGGGACTTTGCAATCCCTTGCATAGTGCCCTTTAGCACCACACTTCCAACATTCTATTTCTCTAGTATCTTTCCTCTTAGATGACTCTGCTGTCACAGCATAAGCTTCTGTACTTCCTTTACCTTTGTTTCTTCCATTGAAGTAACAATCTTGAGTATCATGGTTATCCCTGTTACATATGTGACAGTACTTCCTTCCCATTGAACTTCTACATTCATTCGCATAGTGACCTGGTTTGGAGCATTTGCTACACCAAACATAAGTCCTACTCTTTTCTCCTGTTGCTAATTTCTTAACATTTTCCTCCATACTTTGTAATTTACTTTGCAAATCTTTCACTCCCTTGACCTCTTGACTAACTTTTCTTTGTACGATAGTCTCCAAATCTGAACTACCCTTCTCGGCAGTCATGATTGAAGTAATTTCAGCAGCCCTCTTCACTGCCTTTTCCAAACTTTCTGGTCCTTCCAGTTCTAGTTGTTGCCTAATTCTTGTAGGAAACCCTTGAACAAACCAGCTTACTATATCTTCTATATGAGGTTTGGGACTTAATTTGCTTGCCAAATCAGAGACTCTGATTGCAAAATCCTTTGGCTTCTTGGTACTTTGTATGCTCACATTTTTAAGTTCCTCTCTTATCTCCCTGTTGGTGGGCACATTATAGAATGCTTCTAGGAATTTAGTTTTTAGCTCAACCCAAGTAGTGACTCCATCTATATTTTCATACACCCAATTAGCCACTTTCCCTTCCAAGGTTGTGGGAAAAAGGGAAATCCTCATGCTATCACTACCTTCATTATTCAGGTTACTTATAGTTTCGAACTGTAGCACATGAGTTGTAGGATTTGTATCTTTGTCTTTTCCGGACCCATATTTGGGATACCGATGATTGGAGGTGCTTATGGTAAAAATATGTTGGATATCAGGAAGAATCTTTGAAGATCTTTCAGCTGAGATTTTTTCCTTCTCCCTGCGTTCTCTTCTTTCACACCTTTCCTTCTCTTGTTTCTCTCTTAATTCTTGCCTTTTTCTACGCTCATCAACAAGGTTCTTATACATAAATCAAAGTTTAACATCACACAAAGTAAAGTTCCTCTCTGCAGAAATTTTGGGCAGTCACTAGAAGCTTATATGATATCATGGGCAATACTTGGAATCAACCTCTGAAACTTTATGGGCTGATACCTCACTCATTAAACTATATCCCTGTAAAATTTCAGATCAAAATAATGGGTCTAGGATGAGATATTTAAGTCTGATACAGACTGAATTTTCTGCTCTACCATAAACTAGAATTGCTTATAATTAAGAGTGATACTTCCCCTCATTCTCCTGACAGGTTTAACAAGTTTAGGCATGCCCATTACCTCCATTTTAAGGAAAGGAATAGGTTTTGCATAAGCCAATGGCCTTTTAGGACAAATTCCACCTGTAGAGATTCTAGCAACTACACATTTTTTTCTGCGCAATTCCTTTTTAATACTCCTCAAAGAATACATCAGCTATGTTATTTTGGTCCCGGCAACGGAACCAATTATGTTAAGGGTCTCTCACCCCCTTATCATACATAAAACAAAAGCACTAACAAATCAACCGGGCCAAAGAAATAGCTGACACTCACCAGAGGATCTGCAAAGAGGGCATCCACATCTTCCATAGTCAAAATGTCCATCATAGCTTAAATTCTGAAAATTGTATCAATGCATCATGAATGGGTGTAAGGATTTGGATTCCAATGAACAAAACAGCCTACAACCAATTCAATCTAGCTTGTGATATGCAACATGGCTTACAAATGCCAAAATCATTACAAGAACTAATGGAAACGTAAGACACAATTGGGCAAATGGGCATGATTTCCATTAAGCAATAGGTCACAACATACTATCAGCATAAAATTCCTCTCTCACAAGCCCCTTTTCTCTTACAAATCAGACCTTAAATAGGTCGAATTCCTCCCTCAATCCGCTTGGGATAAATTGCTACAAACCTTCTAGAAGCCTCCACGACCACGGGAGACAACTCCACATGACTTGCAACTGCCTCCACGTAGGCTTTTGGAGCAGCCCTAACCTCCATCGATCCTTCTTGAAGTATTTCCAAAACCATTGCCTTATGTACATCAATGTCCATTTGCCACTTTTTTTGTATTTTCATTTTTATATTTTTTTTGGATTTTCTAATACAAGTACATAAAATGTTAAAACAAGTCTGCAAGGTCCTTGACCTTTTAATTTATCTTCGAACTTCAACTTAATGCACCTTTCCCTGTAGTGCTTCTACGCCGTCGTTTATAATGACTATCATATTCTGATAGCTCATCTTCGGAGTCGTCTTTGAAGTCCTCTTTCTGGTCCATACCTGTGTCAACAGCTTTATCAACTTATGAGAAAATTGGTGTATGTTAAAACCTTTTGCTTAAAAAAAGCCAGTAGGATCGAGCAAACTTTTTGTTTGAAATAATTTAATTTTCTTATTCAAACCTTTTGCATCATACCTTGCAATTCTATTTCATGTGTTGATGGAATTATGGTTGCAATATTTGGTACCACTATATGGCTAGGATTTTATGCCAATGCCCATCAAGAATGTGCTTGGACGGCACTAACTCATTTGTATGCAGCATTTGAGGCATGGTATCCACGCAATTGATAAAGCAATCAGTACACATAGAGATTACCTATAGAATCTTAGGGTTGGCTACGGTTGTGTGCAATGCCCCTTGGTCTTCTATTCAAAGAGAACAAAGAAATTAACATAACAAATGAACTTTTCATTTATGGTCCTTTGGCGTAAATGTGTTTTCCCATGATGCATGCTATGTTTGACATGTATTCTTAATATTCCTTCTAGCCAGCCATAGTAACTGAACATCTCAACCACCCAGTTTTGAATGTTTTATGCATTCCCTTATGCTATTGATCTTACTGCTGCTCCAAATGAAAGTGAAATTTAGAAAATGCTCCATAAATCTGTAACCCATGCAGATAGCTGCTGCATATATTGCAACTATTAAATTATAAGGTAAGATATTAATCTAAATACTGGCCTCTTATTGTTCTTTGCAGCTTCAAAGTTTTTAATATGCCATATTTACCTATTTGCCTTTGATACTTCTTTCAGCCTTCAATGTTCTGTACTGTTTAAAAACTTATGCTAGGAGAAAATGTTCCCGTATCTATGTTGAAGACATTAAGAGTTCGCAAGCTCTTTTGAAAGTAGGGCTATAAACAGACAGAATATGGTGTCATTCTTTCCAATACCAGTCTAGCAATAGATTCTGTTATTTTTAAAAACCCAGTTAGAAAAAGACTTTGTTCTATGCCATTTCTTCTGCACTCCCTAACTTAATATTATTACTTTGTCTAGATCAATTTTTACAAGAAACCACTATAATAAAGTAATACTAGTTTGCTGATTGAGATTAGAAATGGACATGGAAACAACAAAGGTAGTCTATTTTCCATTACTGAGTCAATTGACATGATGACCCAATTGAACGTTAGTTTAGTTAATAAATTTGTGGATTTTAGGAGACTACCCCCCTAATTTCCTCCTTGAGCTGAACTACTAGCTCAAGGTTACCCTGCTACCTTGCACTCGATCATGGCCCCATAAGGATTTGAGCTTAGGAACCATTTAATATGATCCTATTATTGCCCACGATCATGTGCTACCTTGTACACGAGCCCCTTGATCGAGTACATCTATGGTGCCTCATGCCCCTGAGGGTTTAAGCTAGGGAAACGTCTCACGATCCCATCATCGCGCATGATCACTCATACCTCACCATGACCCCCTATGGTCAGGTGCGTCCCCTGCATCATGGCATAGAGATCACCTGAATGATGGTCTCATCATCGACGACCATGCCACTCTTCCTTTCACATGACCCTCCTGGTCATGCGCACTATTAGTGTGTGCTGGCCTAGAGAATGCCCGTAGAGTGTATCACATCATCGTCTACACTTCCAAGACTTTGGCATATGCACTACTAGCCGAATGCACATGCCTTACTACTGCTATACTAAGGTATACAACCGAAATTAAAGGTGAGCTATAAATTAGCATCCAGGTATGAAGATAGACAGGCACGAAAACTGGGAAACATAAAATGGGATGACAGCAAAGAAAGAAATCTGCAAGTGCAGCATTTGATACAGGATGTTGCATCCTCTGTTTTTGGATATACAAACCCACATGGAAAAAGGAAAAGAGATAGTAAATGGTTTGATAGAGAATGCTTTGACGCAAAGAGGTCATTTAAACAGAGTAAAAGGATGCGAGATCTGAAACATTATAAGAATATAGTTAAAAGAAAGAAAAGAGAATGGTTACGACAGCATCAAGAAATTGTAATGAAGGAACAAGAGATAGACCCAAAAAAGTTTTTTAACAGATGCAAAAAGCATACGAGCATAGGCAATATACAAACCAAGCTTCTTGGTATCCCAGTGGGTATTCATGTTTCAACTTCTGATGCTTGGGATGTTATAATCGAGGGGTTGCGGAGGCACCTTTTTTGGTGGGATACGGCTAAGCTATCTATGCCTGGAAGGGTAACAGTTGCTAAGCATGTCTTAAGCAACACACATGTCTATATGGCTTCTGCCATTCTTGCTTCCCACTCAAAGTTTCAGGAGATTGTGGGTGTTGTTAGAAACTTTATCTGGGGTGGAAATGAAGCAGGGGTAGTGGTGAAGGTTGCATGGTCTAAGTGTATAAAACCTAAGTCTGCTGGAGGTTTGGGCATGACAGATTTCCATTTGCAGAGTAAGGTTATGATCTCAAAATTCATTTGGCGGCTTCTCGTAGGTAAGGATGATTCTCCTGGGTTACGGCTTATTGCACAGGCTCTTACCTATTGTATCCCTTTTGGTAAAGCCACACTCAAACCTGTTCTTCCATGGAGTTTATTTTATGAGTTGCGGCCTTATCATAATGCTTCTCCATTCTTAAAGGGATTGTTAGATTCCCGGCACCACGCTTAAAACTTTATTTCACATCGGTCCAACCGCTTGTATGCAGTTGATCGCACCTTGTTGGTGGATCCCTCGGGTAGACAATCAACCACTTTGCTTTTTACAAATGCACCCATTGACTCAAAGACGTTAGAAAAGTGCTTGGAATCTTAACTATTGCAGATGGTATGACTCGAGCCGATTCTCGACATGGGAGGCTTTTCGCTTAAAGTTTCTATTGGGGCGATGGGATAGAGTTCTTTGGCAAAAAGTTGCTGATTTTTCTGACCTATTCTGCCACACCAAGAAGATATTTTGGTATGGGTTTGTCATGAAGACATTAAGGAGTGCAAACTTGTGAACTCTATGTATCGATTGTTGCTTGATACTTCGATATTCTTCCTCCGTCTAATAAGTGGTCTCTTCAACTTCCTCCTCTTCAATGGCAGAAGGTGTGGTCTTGGGCATGGGACAAGCTACTTCATCCTAAAGTGACAGTTCTTTGGTGGCGAGATTCTTCATAGGTGTCTGCGGGTTAATGTGCTTGTCCATAAGTTTAACCCTAGAATATCAAATCGTTCAAGATGCAAGCGTGGATCCGAGACCATTGAGCATTGCTTTTCATGTGTGAACACCTTAAACAGGTATGGGACTGGTTGTTTTCCCTTTTTCAGGTTTCACTAACAAGTCAACAACTGCTTTTGGCAATTTACCCAAGTACCTGGACAGAGTTACAAGGCCAAGCTTTTCATCTAGCAGCAGGATGGTTGCTTTGGACTATCTGGAAAAGACGAAGATTGGTAATCTTCAAAGGTCTGGATGTGGCAGATAATCGTGTTCTCCAAGAAGCTCAAGGTTACATTGTAAAGTCGTATCATTGTTCTTCACTTGCCCCTCGCAAGAGGCGATTGATTTTTGAGGAGTTTTTGGATGTGCACTCTTATGCTTAGGCAGGTTGCTTCACTCGGTGGGTCTCCGCTTATCCGCTGAGATTTTATTCCTGTCTCTGCATTTATACTTGTATTTGACTCTTTGATTGAATAAAGTCTGACGTCCTTCAACAAATATATATATATATATATATATATATATATATATATATATATATATATATATATATATATATATATATATATATATATATATATATATATATATATATATATATATATATAATATTATTTGAATCTAGGCAATTAGGTGTCGCCCGTGCCGACGGTTTAGATTGTGAGATCCAACGGTCCTGACGAAGCCACCTCAATCCACCCAAGCACCTCCTTATATATAAGACATTGAGGTGTCGCCATCTCCACCGTCCATGTTTGAGATCGATGGTTTGGATCAAAAGCCCTTTCCTTTGGGGCTTTTAATCTAGACCGTCGAAAGTGCTGGATTAATGGTCAAGATTTAGCCCCAAATATTAAATGCAATAAATGCTGAGGTGGCAAGAAAAATTAATGACCGTCAGTAGGCCCTTATTTGATGCTTTGATCTATACCATAAAAATTTGTGATTTAATCTGGGACGTTGGTTTATTTGAGCATTTAATCTCTTTACATTTATCCAAGGGTTACCATTAATGGTCGTGCACAGAAATTGTGGCATTGTTGCTCGAAAATTTCCGTAATGGCGGCGATGGTGGAGCTCCGCGCGGACTCTCTACGATGGTGGAGCTCCGCCCAGACTTCCGGTGTTTGCTTCCTGTTCTCGCTTCATTCTTTGTTTTAAGTTGATTTTGTTTACTCCGGAGCTCGGCCTTTGCCCTTTGATTTTCTAGTGCAGTCGAATCACTGTATTTGCATCTTCCAGTTGAACTAGGGTTCTGCTAAAATGCCGAAGAGGGCAAAGCTTTTTTGATTTCATACTCTGCTTGCCTGATTCTTTGCTCTTACTGGAATGGTATATCGAAGAAAGGAAGCGGATTGGCTTTTCAGTCGTAATTCTTTCCCATGTGGATGCGAGATCGAATTTTCTGCCTTATGGGAAGGATTTGTTTTGTCATAGAGCTAGCTACCCCCCGACTTGCTACATTCAGAGGTGAGCTTCCGGATTTACTGGCCGATATTGCAAACGGATTTACATGAAAGAATTTCTTATCATTTTGTTTGTTACAGGCAGCAAAGGCAGGATTGTTCCATTTCTATGAGACGTCGCGGGTGGAATGCGGTACAGAAGCTGGAATAACCATTATAACATCAGGATTAGTAGAGAGTGAGTTGAGTGCTGGAAAGTTTATTGGCAGGGAATGGAAGGTTACTGTAAGTCAAGAAGCAAGAGATGTGAGTGTACCTTAAAAGAACCTAGCTTTCAAACGTTTCCTGCATTTTAGAAGCTCCATAGTGATGTGGGTGTATTCTTTGTTTTAAACAGATGCTGCTTTGATTGTTCACTGCATCTGTTATATTGTCCTTCAGCTGTTTCCAATTGAGGTTCATTGAGTGAAATAATAATTTTGCATGCAAACCCATCTCGTCCAGGTCCATCGAGGTTGCTAGGGGTCTGGCTTAAGCGACACATTATTGCAGTGGAGGTTTCTTTCTTCCAAGCTCGGGCTTGGGCCTTAGCTCCTGGGAATGCTTCTGCGCAAGAATCGTGACATTCTCAAATGGCAAGGTAAGATTTCTGAAATCTCTTGGCATTCATGTTTATCTTCAAATCTGCAGTTTGAATCCTGGAAATTTTGCATTTATTTGTATCCTCTGGTGGGAAGTGAACTACATTTTTGCAATGGGCATAATAGATTCCGCTCTATGACTTAATAATAAGATTCTACCCATTGTAAGTGAAAGCCTGTGAGAATCTAATTTCATATTCTTACTTTGCAGTTTAGAAAATTTTGAGCACCATGGTGGAGCTGAGCACTTTATTTTGCTTCCTCAGAAATCTCGGTTTGCAAGCCAGAATCAACTGGAAACATGCAGCAGATGCTTTTGTATGTACTCCGTAAAGGAATGACCACAAGGAAGTTTTCTTTTCTTTGGCTTTCGTTCTCTGTTATTTGGTTTTTCTCAAAGCCACTGCTACTGCAAGTTATTCCAATATTGAGTCTAAATGACATTTTGTAGGTGTTAAATTTCGTCAACTTCCAATTATTCAGGCAGTGAATCTCCACCTATTGCAAGTGCTATGATGCTGATCAAAGGTTGTATTTGGAGTTGATGTATCTGCAAGAGGTTGCCAGTGAAATTTCAAGCTTAGATGAACTTTTTCTTAACTGGAGTAGAATTATTTCACAAGACTATTCCATATTCTTATCCAGCTGTGTCTAATGGGTCGCCTTCAGCTCCACCACAGATGCCTGAGGATGTGGGGGATTTGGTGGTTGCAGAAGAAAATGAGTTGGTTCGAATTCCTGGCGCTATGGCACATTTGATAGAAGAACAACAAAGTGTGTTGTTATCTTCTGGTGATTTCTCTCTTCTGTTTTGAGTCGCTTCAGAATGGGAATGCTGTTTCTGTGTTTGCTTGAGTGGGCAATGATCTTCAATGGCCAGTTGTGAAAGACCAGGCTACAACAAAGTTGGATGCTTCACATTATTTTTTTTTCTATTAAAGTTGACCCCACTGGGGAAGAGGATGCAGAAGGAATTACTCAGCAAGCTGAAGGCTTGCCAACTCCATCTTCACCTAGTCACGGACCTGAAGTACTGAACTATGGTGTCACTTTCAAAGTGGAGGGTAATGAAGCAGAATTGGAGAAACTGGACAACGGTACTTTTGATTTGTGATGTCAATTTTATGAGGGATTGTTTGTCTTCGTATGTATCTTTAATGTTTATTCTTATACAGGGTAAAGAGAATCACTAGCATGACTTAAGAATGTGCATTCATTTTTCATTTTTCAGGGAGATTGTTTGATGCCTTGGAGGCTGCTGGGCAGAATGTCTTATCGACAACATCAGTTGTGACTTCTGGGGTAGTTCATCACAGGTAAACGTTATTGTACAGCTTGGCAGTTTATTCTAGTTTGGAATTTTGACTAAGAGAATGCAGGAAGGTGTAAGGGTTAGAAGCCACTTTGGGTGCTAATACATCACCTCGTCATGTGTATATAATGCCTCAGTCTAAAGATATTATGACACTGTTGAAGTCTGAATAGAAATCAAACTTATTTCTGATTTGGCAAAAGCACGGGTCTATATAGCTTTCTTACCTGAAGAATTCTACAACTATTGAATTAACAAGACCTTTATTACTCGCCGAGGGAAAAAAACTTCAAAGTTTGATAGAACGTATCACTTAACGGCATAACATATGGCAGAGCACCGGCCTCTTGCCCAGAAGTTTTCTGCTTTCCTTTGCCAAAAAACAAGTTTGGTAAATCGGAATTGGTTATGGGAGATATTTGTGCTTTTTCACAGATGAAGAAATTTGAGGCATACAATAGCAATTCAGAAATGCAAAAAGACAATTTTTTAAATGGAAGCATTACTGACAGGAATCTGGAAAAATTGAAGGGTAGCCCACCATCTTTGCTTGGTAGAATGAAGTAAAAAACACGAGAGCACATACTTTGTAGTGCATTATTTTCTGATAGGTTGAGTTCTAGGCTTTTTGAGCTTCAGGGTAATGCTGCTGAACAAAAGCTACAAACTTCCTCAAAAGATGTCCAAGTTCTTTTGGCAAGTTCAAGCATAATAAGGCAGCTTCATACTTAGGCATTTTTGTCCAGTCATAGTGCCATACTGCAACATGTTTGAAATGTGAACGTCCAAGGTTTTTTGGCTTCCTAATGGCTGATGCAAGGATTGCAATTCTTTTGTAACATGCAAAACGACATTACCAACATAATTTCTGTGCAAATGCATCCCTTATTTACACATGGAAAAACTGTTTGTATTTATGAAGTGAGCTGTTATTGATGCTTATTATTTTATGATCTAAACTACTCGGGCAATGCATGCCATATGCAACTTCAGCTTCTAATGTTTCTAATGTCTGTAATGCTTCTTCAAATTGCTAAGCAACATGTTCATTTTTCAAGGCATTTGCTATGGGCACATTAATAATATGTAAAGATGTGAATGGTCATTTAGTCTATATATTTGGTTCCTATAAACATAGCCTTTAATTTTCATGCGTGGTGATTTATCACCGTCAACTCGACATGATTCGTGATCTCATATGAATTTGTAGTTAGATAGCCTTCGATTGTGGATTATTGATCAGCTTATTATAAGCTTAGTGTAAACATTTTTTTGAAAGGATTAAGTTTGATTTCCATTTCGAATTGCCCCTTTATTATCTAAAACCAATAAAAGATAAGAAAGAAGTTGGATTGCTAGCTTACATTTTGGGCCTTAATGCTTCTGATGTCTATAATGCATCTCCAACGTGCCCAATTTTTAGCACATTTGCTATGGGCACATTAATGAAAGGGAATTAATAAAATGTGGAGATGTGAATGGTTATTTGTTTGTATATCTCACATGTATAATAGTCTTCAACTTCTATGTATGGTGATTTATCCTGCATGGTGATTTATCCCCGTATGAATATGCAATTGAACAACAGGTGTGATCTCATGGATTTGCGATTAGAAAGCCTTCAAAAATGCGATGTTTGTGTTCTTGCATGTGATCAAATGCGGCACATTGATCAACTTGAAAAAATAGCATGAATCTTTTTTTTAGAAGACTAAGTTTGTCCTTCAGCAAGACTAAAAAGAATAACAGCAGAGAACTTTGATCGCAATTTTGCTTTGGCGTGTAGTTTGGCAATGACATTTGGCAGTCCCCAAGTTGGGTGATGCATTGTACTCAGACATTAGGTTAGGGTTTGGGCACTGTATTGGTGCTAGTTAGTTGTGCTTAAAGGCAGATATTTGTTGCCAGGGGTATGAAAAGACATGCAATTCCTAAGACATCGATGAATATTCTTTAAGATTCTATACATATTCCCTTAAGAATCGCCTAGATTCTGAGCAAAACTCATCTAGTGGGGTAGAATTTAAGCGTATCTTTATTGAATTCTAAAGCATCTTTAGAGAATCTTTATGAATCCTGGGTAAAAACTCATGAATAATCTAAGAGAATCCTAAGGCAATAACAAAACTGTTGAAGAATCTAAGATGGTGCACCAAAGGCATTTGACAATGTAGAACCACAAGTTAAGGGTTCTCGCCTTCTTAATAGTCAACGAACCACATGGTCAAAGAAGTTAGCTGGGACGACATCACCAAGTTGTCAAATTGTTTTGCACGTTGCACACTTGTTGGGCATTCTTAGCTTCCAATTGAAGAAACTAGGCTTCCAATTGAGATGATTGGGAATAGAATAGTCCCTGAACGAGTTAACATTCATAAATTGATTAGAATGAAAGTGTGTGTGGATGCATTTTCTGTAGGCTGTTCACCAACTACACTTATGCTATTCGTTAGAGGAGACATTACTACCAATACATTATTTTGTAAGCAGTTATCTAATATCGTTAAAAGATTTTATCATTTGGAAAAATAAGGGAACTTTACACGTTAGGAATGACCAGTCATAGTGCCATACTGCAACATGTTTGAAATGTGAACGTCCAATTTTTTTGGCTTCCTAATGGCTGGTGCATGATTACAAGCATGTCCTTAAACCATGCAAAAAGAAATGTGAAACAAAAAAAATCTAGGAATAATCTTGGCCGACAGGTTTTTTGACCAATTGTGGCACCAAAATTTGTATTTTTTTTCAAATTGTTATGATTGCTATGCGTAGGTAGATTGCGAGCCAACACTCAATACTTTGTGATTTGCATATTAGGAGACCATAACGCAACTCACTTGAATTTGACTTGAACTAACAAAACTTTGTTATTTACCTATGGCTTCTTCTAACTGCATTTTTGGCACTCAACGTAAGACCCTAAGCTTGGATTTTCTCCCAGATGTTCATAAACCATAATAGATACACCACTGATAGTACAAAAACTTGTATATATATATATATATATATATATATATATATATATATATATATATATATATATATATATATATATATATATATATATATATATATATATATATATATATATATATATATATATATATATATATATACAAGTTTTTGTACTATGAGGGGTTGTACTATAAGAGGTTGTACTACGAGGGATAAAGTCAACAGGTTGCAAACACTTTATTAACATGTTACTGTTTTTTTGAATGAGAAATTATACCATGTAAAACCCAAATAACATAAACTCCAAACACTAAACGTGACAGTAACCTCTAAAATCTTAAACCCTTAAACCTAAACAAATGCTAGTAGTCAATAGTTACTCTGACAGTAAATCTTAAGCCCCTTAACCTAAAACTGATGTATCAAGGGACATTACAGACCTTGGGAACCATAGCTATGTACCTTTAAGGATACTTAGTTCCAACCAGTCAACATATATTGAACATGTAGATGGTCAAATTCTTGGTCAACAACCATAGCCAACTTGGACAACCTCTCAAGTCAATCTCGCTAAGAACAATTTTCTTTACGCAAGGATGTTTGTTGAATGCCCTTACAAAAAGTAGGCTAATAAAATAGCATACAGAAAGTGTGTGTACAAAATGGAATAAAATAGAATGCACAGATAGTTTGAAGTGTTAGAGCCAAAGATTATTGTCGAGGAAACTTTAACTTGCATCCTTCCTTTTTTACATCAAGGAATGTTTTATAATGTGAGGGGAGAACCTTATGAATTGGCAATAATTATAATGGTAGTTAAATGGCAGCCTTCTTAACTCCTGATCTGAAATCTAGCTCTAAATAGAATGGATTGTGTAGAGTTTAGGATATTAATGCATTAAGACGGTGGTAGTTTATCTATTTATTAGACTTTGGCTTTGTCGACGTGTGTAAATGTAATGGGAATGTACTTAAAGCGAAATTAAATAGATATGTGAAGATCTTGCAAATGTTTACACGTTTATAAATATGGTCAAAGATCCAAGTAAACGGTGGGCATAATATTAGACTATACTTGGGCTAATGGCCTTGCAAGATTTAATAGCCAAATCTTTTTACCATGCTTAAGAAGGTCTAAAGTTGAGTGTCAAAATTAAGTTAGCAGAAGTCATCCTTTAGAGCTAGTAAATTGGTTCAAAGCATTGTGTCGCATAGTTAAAAACCTCATTGAATGAATTGTTGCTCACACCTGTGGTTAACGAATGAATGCAACTTGTCAGAAAGTTGCCGCAGGTCAAATAGGGCAACTATTTTGCCCGCTCCACCGGTTGCAAGCGCAAAATCATTAATACAATTGAAGGCCAAGCAATTAACCTGCAGTTAATGACAAAAGAAATGTGATTCACAAGCCAAAAAACATGCCTGGATAAAGGATATTACTAGTAACATCGCATCATACCTTAGATTTGTGTGGCTTTTTCAAGATCTTGCATGTCCCAACTCCCAAATGACTAGATTGCCATCATCTCCAACTGATCCGAAAACATTCTCATACCTTAAATGCCAAGGCGCGTCTTCAACAAAGATTGCCATCATCTCCAACTGATCCGAAAAGATTCTCATGTCTTAAATGCCAAGGCATGTCTTCAACAACTCCCTCATGGAACTGGCACAATATATCTCCTGATTAAGAGATACAACATGACTAGAAAAAACATCGTATTAAATGTACAATGATCAATAAATCATCTCACTAAATTGACATGCCTTTCATAAAATACATAAGGCACAAAATGAAAACATAAAATAAGAACCAGTAGAAACATGCACAACCACTTTCCTGTCAATCTCCAGTATATTTATGAAATGGGCATGTAAACGCCTTGTCTCCAGTGGAAAAAACCATTTGAAAGACATACAAAAATTGGCATTTAAAAGACAAATAGCAAACATCATAATGTGCACTACAAATCCACAAGCTAAAGATGTCCATGACATTCATTGTCAATTTCAATTATATATGTTAAAAAATCTATTCTATTCTATTCATATGTCTAAGCATCAGCATGTGCTACATGCCCATTCACTCAAAAATTTGAAGGTCCAAGAAACGAGCTTCATCACATGCCCATTCACTCAAAAATTTGAAGGTCCAAGAAACGAGCTCCACGATATGAAGCAAGACTGTTCAGCAGAAACTAGCATAGAAAAGACGAACACATTCTCGTTGGAAATCAGAAGCCTGCTGCAGAAGATGGAAATCAGTCCTGACAAAAATTGCAAACTTGACCTGCTGCACATACTAAGATGGAAACAAAATAGAAGATGCACACTGGCGTTTGGAAAAGTTTTGTGAAATGATTCTACTCCAGTTAAGAAAAAGTTCATCTAAGCTTGAAATTTCACTGGCAACATCTTGTAGATACATCAACTCCAAATACAACCTTTGATCAGCATCATAGTACTTGCAAGCATTAGTTTGAAGAACACATTCAGTAGCTATTTCTGAAGCACCATAAGCATTTAAAATGTACCTCCCTTTATTAATGAGATATATGTGCTAAGGAAATACAATTGATTATCAACCAGGATACAAAAAATCCCACTTTAGAATCTACTCAAGCGCATCAAATAAGCATGAGTGCCAAACTTTCTTTGCCTCCATTTCTAGTGGGAACAATAGTCAGATAAACAATAAGCGATTGGGCCCATTTCTAATGATACACGCACATTGCACATTATATATAGAATGTGCATACTCATCTAGAACATTATCAATAGCGAATCTAATTTTCTTTCACCTATAGATTGTGGCAGATCTCCGCATTGCAAGCAAATCCTACAATAGTCCAAATAAAATGCAAAAGATGTCTTGAGATGTTGCTGATGTCTTGCTATAATGGAACAATAGCTCAAAGAAAATCCTGCACAGGTCATCCACAACATGTTATTGGAGTATAAAGCAGGGTTTTTGAAATGAAAAATGACAGGGGAACTAGTTATGCCATTCCGAACAAAAACACCTTTGGATGTTGCGCCTCACCTAGTTTATCCAACATGGAAGGACTCGAGTTGAAGACAAAGCACTAGGTTGCATTTAAAATGGACCTAGCAAAACAAATGTAAACAGCTCCCTTGATAATGTTCATACCTTTAATATAATGCCTGAGTCTGCATTATATGGCAAAATATAGGGAAGTTTCAGACATAATCCATTGACAAAACTATGTTTGAGACTTTTATATAAATATGTAGGGCCAACTTACTCCCTTCCCATCACGGAAGCATCACTAGAAGAAATCTGGGGCGTGGGTGTCGACTGCAATCTTCATAGCTTTAGTGATAGCTCGCATGCATATGAAAGCATAAAGCAAGTCTGGAAATGGCCAATTTAACAACTTTCAAGTTACACACATGCTAGATCAAAAGCAAGCTTTCTTACCAAGTGCACCTTGATGTAAATCGGGAATTTGCCTTCTGAACGCATAAAATCTGGTTACGGACAAATAAAGAACATGGAGTCAATTAAAATCCAGAGCAAGATCGTAAACTAAAGAAACTAAAGGCTGGATTTGATGAATACCATAGAACAGAATAACTAAGCAAATGATAACGATCCAATCATACAACTAAAATCTCAAAACTATGAAGAAATGGCAGATGTCGTTGCTTGCAACATAGGCACGATGAAATATACCCTTACCAAAGCTAGTTATAACAGCTCTTGAAGGCCCAACAAGCCATATTCCCAGCGACATATTTGTTTGCCATGTTCCTTGAGAAGAGCATGTGCTTGGTGTAATGCGGGTTATTTTAAGATGATGTTATGATATCTAGAAAGCAAAGCATTCAACTGGCCGTAACAAAATTTGTTGCAGCTGTAAAAAACCAAGTTCAAGAGTGCATGCCTGGTGGTTTGACTCATTCATGCTAAGCATTTGAAAAATGTATGCCAAGCAACATTTGTGGACTGACCAATGATCTTCCAATACATGTTCTTGCACAGACAATAGAGCTTTCATTAGGAGTTATGGCCATATTTTTACTCAACTATAAAACTGTGGCATGCAAAGACATTAGATCATTTGGCACTGCTTTAGCCCATTTATGTTAAGAATTTGGAAAATGGATGCCTAGCATCAATTGTGGATCTTCCAGTGACCTTTCCGCCGGATGTTCCTGTGCAGAAAATAGAGCTTTCATTTTGGAGATATGGCCATATTTCTACCCGACTGTAAAACTGTGCAGCAAAGACATTGCCTGATTTGGCACTGTTTTGGCCCATTTCTGCTAGGAATTTGGAAAATGGACGCCTAGCTCAATTGTGGACCTTCCAGTGACCTTTCCAACGGATGTTCTTGTGCATAAAACAGAGCTTCAATTTGGGAGTTATGGCCACGTTTCTAGTTGAGAAGTTACGGAAAGAGTCAAGCAAGCTCCAGCTAGAGATGGATACATAATTTAGAAGACTTTTAGAGATAAGACCAGCAAGCATATAACTTTCTTATAGAAAAAAAAGTTTTGGAGTGCGTACCCAATATCTTGTCCATCAATTAAAGGCCGCACAAGCAAGTGTCCACTTTCAGCTTGAATCATCTGCAGATATTGAACATATCATGAGATGGATGGAGTTAATAAAAATGCAGAGCAGAAATTATGGTTTGAAATGCAGAACATCCAGCTACGAAGCTGCTTGAAAAAGGCATACATAAGCATAACAGCTGAATTTCACTCTGCACACAGCAAAAGAAAACTTTATATGAATCATATTGTGTGTAACGAAACTTTAAAAGAAGTTGTATATACAAAATAAAATAAGAAAATATTTACCTTCAAAAACTTTGAAGTGATCTCGGCTGCTTGTTGGAGAAGCTTTGGACTTGGATGAATTGCTGTGAGAGTGCAAACACATTCATAAAGAATGGCATTTCCGATGTTTATAGTAGGGTCACTATGTTTAAGTATGTCTACGAGGACACTGTACATGTTCTCACTTGCAATCTTATCTCCACAACCAAGTAAAGCCAATATTTTGAGCAGCTTGATCTGACAATAGACACGGATATTAAAGCCAACCAAGTTAACAATTACATTTCAATAACCAAGCTAGAATTGTTCAACATGGCTCTGTTTCACTATCAACTTTATGCAGGTTCAGAAATCCTTAAACAATAAATCAAAATCGACAGGGGTCATAAGCATCAGAATCGAAAATGCAAAAGCTTGGTGCACCCTTAGCAGAAAAAAAAATTAACCTTCATAACTATTTCGGCTTTTACCAGATCAGACCGATGGAGTAAACTAAATAGGAGCTGCAATGAAACCAAGATTCCACGCCATGGCGGCGGAATGGCGTCCAAGAAGAACTCTTCGAATGCATTCAGGAAGAGTTAGTTCACAGAACTAAGCGGGATAACCGAGCAAGGAAAATCCAGCAAGCACAGCCTGCACCACTCCGCCAAGCCTGCACTGCTCTGATTCGGAAGGGCGACAGAAGAAAAATTCAGCAGAAGGCAAACTCAGAAGAAAACTGAGGCAAAGAAGGAGCACTGCTCTGATCCAGAAACTGCCGGTTAAAGGCCTCCATTATGCAAAGGGAGCTGTCGGAAGGAAGAGCCATATCTGGCATGTCCGAAGAAGACGGACCTTGCCTCAACACCTTGAATTCGAATCTAATGGATGTCTGCTCGTAGAGGTTTAGTGGAAGCTTTGTATTTGTGTCATTAATTTTTGCTGCCAACTTATAACAAGGCATTAATCCAATATTTAATAAACATCCAATATTTAATAAACATTAACTATAAAATGCCCCTTTTTTTTTCTTGTTGAAGGAAAATGGCCTAGTTTCAAGGATGGACGGTCTACATAAAATGCCCCAATTGAATCCCTAGATCTAACGGGCCACATCAAAAGCCCCAAATAAAGGGGGCTGCTTGGGCTCCAGGTTTTTTAAAAAAAAACCACATGGTTACAATTTGCTTGGAGGTTACAATTTGTTTGGACGGCCTGCTGCAAACCAGGTTATGAAAACCGTACTTTCAGGCATTCCTTCTTGTAAACAAAAGGGTATGTTACTTTATCTGCACATTTGTGTTTGACCTTTGATCAAAATAAATATTAACACAGGTTTTACAAAACTAGGTTTTACAAAACTTGGTTTGACATAAATTAAGTGATCACATGGATGTATATTTACTTAGGCTTATGTCAAAAAATAACATACTGTTTCAGTGCCTACATAGGCATTACATAAAGAGTTTGATCTCTTGATCATACATTACAAACAAGCATGAGAATGACATTGGCGATTCTGAGATAGTTCCATGAAACACAATGCACAACAGGCCTTCTTTTACTGCTGGTGACTTAAATGTAGTAGTACAGCACAGTATCAGCACTCTCTTAGGGGAGCTCAAAATATAGAAGTATACTAGTAAACGTGTGCCCGGCGTTGCCGGGCTAATGTTCTGACATGCCTTTAACGTCCATATGTGCAACTTCGACACATCGCATGTTGATATTGACAACAATGGATATTATTTGCTTTTGCCATTATTTTTGTTATTGAAATTGTCTAATGACAGTATCATCAATATATTAGCTTTGCGTTTATAGATTTTAGTAGAGAAAACAATGCTTTATAAGGAATGCGGGGAGGGGGTTATGCATTGAAGCCATGGTCTTGCTAATTGAATCTCTTATATGGTGTCACGCACAATTTAGTTGTTAGAAAAATAGGTGAAATCACCTTGATCAATTTATAGGCTTCGTGCTAGTATATGACATGGTATTTCTAGCGTATAAGTCACGATATGTATTAATTCTATATTGAACACCCTCCAAAAGTCTTTCTTTGTAAACGTGTGACTGGCATTGCCGCGCATAAATAATCGTGTTTTAACTCGAATAATGCAAGGCCAGAGTTGCACAAATGTTGACACTGTAAGGCTATCTTAGAAAGGTATTAAACATTTATGAACATTAGTAATTTGAGGCTGTCAAACTTAACTTAGTCAATGATAAACTTAATGTAAATTGTCTTTGCTCACAATATCAAGAGAAGTTCAATTCATCATGAGCATCTGTAGGTAAGTTTATCAAATTTGATTTCTCGATAACATCTCAAAATGCATTTTCAATTCAATTTATGCATACAATCAAAGAGCAATCTTGTTGTTTCACTTCTCAGTAACATCTCTAAATGCATTTTCAATCCAACTTATGAGTACAATCAAAGAGCAATCTTGTTGTTTCACACCATAGACAAATACAAAAACATGAAGCCCATCTAATGTCATTGTTCCTAACAAAGTCTCTCTCTCTCAAATTCTCGATTGTAAATGATCTTGGAGTTTGCAACACAGACCTAATTAACTTGACATCTAAGTTGAGAGAAAGAGATCAACCTTCTAATGTTCAAATATGAAAATACCATATTATGTTGTGTTGTACTTTTGGATGTTGCGTTGTACTTTTTGTTTGGAGCCCAAATTATGTCATTATTAACCAATTCATATTCTTGCCATATTATGTCTTTTTTGCCTTCCATATATCAGATCATCCTTAACAAACTCCTAACTCATCATGAAGCGACCAAGGTTACATTATCCAAGGTTACATTATGGACATGATAATTTGGAACCAAAATTGAACATCAAGCTTTATAGTGCATGCCACATGAACAATAGTTGTTTGTAATAAAGCAGCCATATTTATTTTGCTCACGTTACTGAGGATGGGGATGGTGGTGAACCATGCATGCATCACGCTTGGATAAAAGGGTTGCCAATAACATTCACAATCACGAACAAAATAAAAGGGTAAAAAAACAATCTGCAACCTTACTTGTTCCATGCTCAAATGAAAGAAAGTGCCAACCTTTCATTAAACCAAAGTCTGCTGCAAATGCACAACACGCAGATCACTCTTAGACAGCTTCTAATCTATCCTAAAAGCTCAAAATTCATGTACTGAAGAATATAGTAGTCAATTACTGCTAGCATTGCATATAATCATAGACCATGCAAAGGATGCATGAAGACTAAAAAATGCACATCTTGTTTACTTCCACCATATCCAGCATTGCATATAATCATCCACCAATTTGCAAGAAGCTTTCAGCTGGTAAGAGGAACTGCGAAATAGCTTTAGACATTCTCATGCCTAAAGGTATTTCGACCAATACATCTATGCATTTCATATGAAAATGGATGCACATGAAGCTGGTAAAATTCCCTCCTCCACCAATCAGGTCTCCCTGCAACCCTCCAGATGGAGCATTAGCGCATGCTTATATTACACCAATTCATTTGAGCATTTTCCCATGCCTATCAAGGTATGATCTTATTCAATCTTAAGCCTAAAATTTCTTAGACTTCAATGATGGAAACTTGAAATAGTGCACTAATTATGCATGCATGTCATTTAAACTCGCCCTAAAGGAACATATTCATCCAGCAGCTGGAAGTCATCAAATTATTCTTCTCAAGAACACTCAACAAATCGAAAACTAATAAGCCCAATTCTAATACGAAAAAAAAACCATGAAATTTTTCTTACCTGAGCTTAAGTGCCTGATAGACAATCCTGACTGTCACGTAGATGCTAAGAGAAAGGCAAAATAAATTATGGAGCACCTTTCTTCTGGAAGACCTTCCCAAATCAAAAGAATCTTTGCAAAAGTGAAAAACAAAGATAACCAAGTGATTTACTTTGTGAATATAAGCAAAGGCTTCTACCTGGGCGTTTTTTCTTCTTCTGATATTTCCCAGTCTCATCGCAACCAAGTGTTCAGATTTGTCTCAACCAAAGAAAACCTACGACTGCTTCAGAGACTTGCCATTTGCTTCAACCATCTCCATTTTAAACTTAGTAAATCGAATCATGAAGCCCTTAAAATAGTTTTTTGAGAGAGCCTCTGAAGTGTTCTAAGTATGGATTGCAAATGCAGGCAGGTTCTTTACAAATCTGCAACACAAATGTGTCAGTAAAGACAAATAGGAATACCACTAAGTAGAGGCAACAAAAAGCATTGTCTATGATAATAGTAGATGCTTGGTGCAAAGCAGCTAAGTGAAGCCTGAAGCCGGATGCTGTGCAGAACTTTGGTTCACATATAAAATTCCATGCAGTATTTACTTTTTCATTAGAAATGCAAAAATACAATCTCAAAGATGTTAATTTACCTTCAGCAGACCAATTCTTCTCAAAAACAACATCAGCATAAACAAAATGCAAGAGTTAAGCAAATGCTATGTTTCAAAGACTGCAAAACCATATGAATGCATAGTGTCACTCAAAAGGACATACTTCAAACAGAATCTGTTCAATTGAAGGAATATAACTACTTATATCCACACAATAATCCACCTCCTGGAGAAGAAAACATGCATCTGCTTTCAAATGCTGTTCCCCTAATTCTCGCCATCAATAGGCTTTATTGTAACATTTCATACAAAAAATAATTGATTCAATGTATCGGCTATGAGGTCCCTAAACTACAAAAAGAAAAGTACGATACACTGCTATTGAGCTTGCTTGTGAAGAAAAAGAAGCTCCAACGAACTCTAAAGCATGCATGATGAAACGCAATAGGATCCTGTTATGGCCCTCAAAGCAATTCTTCCCATCCTTTCTTCAATGTGAACCCACCATTTGCCACATTTTCAGCTTGTCAGAGAAGCTATAAACAATTTAGAAGCCGAAGATATGGCTAAAGATGTGGCCAAAGATATGTGACAGATGAAAAAGTCACTGCTCCAAACATAATCCACGTGTTGATTGTGGTCGTGTTCTTGTTTCTTCTTCTCAATACATTTGATAAGCACACCGAGAACACACCAGGGGGCAAAATCACAAACGAAATAGAGCTTCTTGAAAGTCTTAAAATGCCACAGCAAGCACATATTATCAAACAGCTCTGTGCCTATTTGCAGAGAAGCAAGTGACCTGAGGTTACCGGATGAAGCAAAAACCCGTTTCCACGATTTTGAATCGGTGGTTTATTGCCTGATGAGCATGCATTGTAAACGGTATTCAATCTTTATAAGAGCAAACCTTGTTACTTCCAAGAGCTCGAAGGAACGGCACGTAAGAAGAAATCGGAGATGGGCTTTCTTTGAATAATCTTGACAGAGCCGAATACACCATCGAGAATCTAGACAAAAAGAGAAAAATATATTAGCCTCGATGAGCATGCATTGTAAACGGCATTCAATCTTTATAAGAGCAAACCTTGTTACTTCCAAGAGCTCTGGGAACGGCCTGGTAAGAAGAAATCGGAGATGGGGCTTTGCTGAATAATCTTGCTGAAATCGGAGATGCTTGTGGAGGAAAGGAAGCGAGATGATTTGGGGATTTAAACCCCCATTTCCTTAATCATGGATGGCAGAGGAGATTACC
The DNA here is from genome assembly GCA_021234155.1 of Isoetes taiwanensis. Lineage (NCBI taxonomy): Eukaryota > Viridiplantae > Streptophyta > Lycopodiopsida > Isoetales > Isoetaceae > Isoetes > Isoetes taiwanensis. The sequence goes on from JAJEKV010000024.1 coordinate 18,860,801, forward strand.
GCCCCATGATCTTCGCTGCTGGCAAATAAGGCTCTGCTCCACTCTAACGTCAGGAAATCCACTCTAACGTCAGGAAATACTGAAGAAAAAAAAATGCCCTGAAAATGGAAAACCGGCGTAACATTTGCCGGAAAGAGCGTTAGCGCCGGCGTGAGTCCGGCGACCCAAAAACTTTTTAAATAAGTAGATTGTGTCAATTCTTACGAATCTGTTTTAATATCTTGTTGTAGGGAGGCAAAATTCCTATAGGAAGACGTAGGTTGCAGGATGGGTCCCTATGTACATAGGGACCCCTCCTCATCCCTATGTACTAAAACCAGGGACCTTACCTTGCTTCCCGGAAGGAGGTAGGCTAAAATTATATATATATATATATAAATATATATACATACATATATATTCAATGGCTGGCTTAGGCACCATTGGATCTATTTCTAGAACCATGTATTTAGACCAGACTAAGGTTTTATAGACTAAGGTTGGCTCGGGCTATGCCAAAATGGCTAAAGTTCATGATTTACTAAGCTTCTAGCGCATCTAGCCTTCTTCCATTTCTTAAATTGTCATTTTGAAAACACACATAGTTTTTACATGCATTACGTACCCTTGGGCCTTGAGATGTCGTTATTATTCATTTCAAATATGCCACTTGTTTCCTCCTCAAGCATTTGGCTATTTGCCTTTACAAATTTGTATTTTTAGATGGAGATAACATTTGGCTCATTTGTATTTTTAGATGGAGTTAACATTTGGCACATGCATGATATTGAGACTACAAAATAATATTTGGATGAGGGGAATTTTTGGACTAGGATTGATTATTTGTCAAAGTCAATATCAGCATCTAACCTTCATGATTTTAGCTAGACTTTGGTAAGGGCCACACCCATTTTTCGGTGCATTTATGCACCTTGATACGTGTGGGCACATTTTCTTGTTTTAAGGCCTTGCCATATTTATTTCAAGTGAGCCACTTGGATGACCTAAGCATATGACCACTTACACTTACCTTTTATTTTTTAGACATGGTTAGCATGTGGCACAAGCATTGGATCAATGATTTGGAAAGAGGATTTTGTGGACTATGACGACATTCTAGCAAGGTTAGTATTTTTCAGATATGTAGCTTCTTTAATTGCCCAAAACTCAGATCTGAGCATTCTCAGGACGCCTACAGATGGTTTAACCTGATACAATAAATTACCTTTCAAGTTACCCAGTTGAGCTCCATCAAAGCCCTCATTGTTGGAAACCATCAAAGCCATGCAGATTCCCCCTTATAGTTCTAATGTGGGTTATTCATTTTTGTGCACATGAACAATAGCTTTGGTTCCATCAACAAACATGATTAAGTTTTGGACATTTGAATAACTTACCACATTTGGTACAAACAAGTATTGTACCACTAAAGAACTACAAGGGGTTGGAGCCGTCATAGATATTATCTTACTCATTCCCATGCTGTAAGTGTCAATTTTGACCCATCCATTTCTAGAGTGTTTAGCATGGCTAAAGTGATACGACATTCACACTTTTTGGGTGCATTTATATCCATAGCTTTGGTGTGGCACGAATTTTATGACACCATGAAAAGTGTAGAAGGGATTTTCTAGGTAACACTACGAATATGGCCCCTAGGGTTTCGGCCTCTTTTAGGGAGGAAATCTTCACACCTTGTACTCCGATGAGATTTTTCTGGGGTATTCATTTTTTCTCTTCAAAATGGCGGTAAAAAGTCTTGCATGCATGCCCTTGCATCCTTGGCTTGAAAAGAAAAAGTGGCGGCCAATGCTCTTCTGACGGATCTTGCCATGGAGGCTTAATAAAATAGTGGTTGAGAGCCACATTTTAAGCTAGCTGATAACAGAAAGCGTCTACAAGCAACTTCACCAAAAAATGTCGAGAACTTAAAAGGCGACGAAGCGTTCTGAGGCGTCATTGGAGTTGGAAACATCACAAGTGGTCTTAGTGCGAACTTGAGGCTTTTATGGATGAGAACGTTTCTCCTAATCGGGTTTAACATGATAAATATATCTTTCTTACACATGATAAGTAGATTTCCTTACAAACATAACAGAAAAGGGTTGCATTATTTACATATTTTGCATGCTTAATCGATTCATTTGTCTGTCGATATTTTTTTTTCTATAGCTTTGGTTAAAGTTACCCTATGCTAGAAAAAATGTAATTTCTTTATGCTGATATATATCGGTTCTGCTAAAACATTACTGTACAACTATCCTAGTTGGCAGATGGTAAGTTAAATGCTTACAAGGTATGCTATTTTGTATGTTTTACGACTATGATAATAGATCTGCGCACTTGAGTTGCTTAAACTTCGAGGCAATACATGGACATGGCTCCGCATAAAAAGTGTGAAGCACCATTCTTTGGATCGATTTGATTTACGAAATATCTCTCCCCTAGTTGTACTTTGATTACAGTGAAAACATATGGAATTTATGATATCTATTTTAAGGTTGAAAGGCGATAAGCCAAGAGTTTCTTTAGCTTACCTGTCAGTCATTTCTTCATTACCCTACATTGGCTAATGTTAGATTTGTTGACTGCAGGTAACCGGGAACTCTTCTACCTACTCATTTTGTCTAATGGGTCAAGCTAATAGCTGCAAACGCTGCAAGAACGTATGGGATAACACTGCACACAAGGAATATGTTGTTTCTTTACCTTTGTTTATGAAGAACTATCAAGGCGCACCTTGTATTGGTTGTGGTAAATTCGTGGATTGAGGATTACAGGTCATGAATCTTTCTCAACCTTTGATTGCAGAATATGCAAAAAGATACTTGGTTTCAAGTTGTTGTCAAGTAGGTGGAAAATTTTTCCAATATGCAAAACCACATTTGATCTTTATAAAACAATCAGATGCATTCTGTTATGATACATGATGTTTTCTGCATCAACTTTGCTAAAAAAACATGTGAAATGATTCTTAAAAATGGAATTCTATTTGCTAATATTCAATATGGTATCTGTACGAGTTTGAGAATGGGTTGTGGCATGGAAAGAATTCTGTTATGTTCCTTATAACAATAGAGAAATTTCTATGTGTAACAACATGAAGATGGCCAGGGAATTTATACAGGAAAATGGATGCTAGTACATCGGCAGATTAATAAAGAAGAACTTCCTCGCAAAGCATTAACTTATTTGTTAGGAACGACATGACATAGAATTATCTTGAATAACTGTTGCATTATGGGTCAACATGTAGTAAGTATTGCCTCTAAGATTCCCCTTATATACATATGGGACCGATAAATCCGGCCAGGCTAAGGTTATCCTTGTCTGAGCCTGGATGTCTGTGCCTAGGCCTTGGATTCTTGTCTTCGGACTTGGACTTTGGTTTTGGTTCAGGCTTCTATATATTCCGTGACTTCGGGGTACTGGTTTAACCAGTATGGATCTTATGGGTTGTACTTGCTAGTTTGTTGATTCATAATTACTGATCATTATGCTATTAATTTGGATTTTCAATAAGACATCTGACACTTTGTTATATTCGTGATAGGAGGGAACAATTGTGGTTCCCGAAATATGATCCAGGTTTTTTAAAAAAAAACCACATGGTTACAATTTGCTTGGAGGTTACAATTTGTTTGGACGGCCTGCTGCAAACCAGGTTATGAAAACCGTACTTTCAGGCATTCCTTCTTGTAAACAAAAGGGTATGTTACTTTATCTGCACATTTGTGTTTGACCTTTGATCAAAATAAATATTAACACAGGTTTTACAAAACTTGGTTTGACATAAATTAAGTGATCACATGGATGTATATTTACTTAGGCTTATGTCAAAAAATAACATACTGTTTCAGTGCCTACATAGGCATTACATAAAGAGTTTGATCTCTTGATCATACATTACAAACAAGCATGAGAATGACATTGGCGATTCTGAGATAGTTCCATGAAACACAATGCACAACAGGCCTTCTTTTACTGCTGGTGACTTAAATGTAGTAGTACAGCACAGTATCAGCACTCTCTTAGGGGAGCTCAAAATATAGAAGTATACTAGTAAACGTGTGCCCGGCGTTGCCGGGCTAATGTTCTGACATGCCTTTAACGTCCATATGTGCAACTTCGACACATCGCATGTTGATATTGACAACAATGGATATTATTTGCTTTTGCCATTATTTTTGTTATTGAAATTGTCTAATGACAGTATCATCAATATATTAGCTTTGCGTTTATAGATTTTAGTAGAGAAAACAATGCTTTATAAGGAATGCGGGGAGGGGGTTATGCATTGAAGCCATGGTCTTGCTAATTGAATCTCTTATATGGTGTCACGCACAATTTAGTTGTTAGAAAAATAGGTGAAATCACCTTGATCAATTTATAGGCTTCGTGCTAGTATATGACATGGTATTTCTAGCGTATAAGTCACGATATGTATTAATTCTATATTGAACACCCTCCAAAAGTCTTTCTTTGTAAACGTGTGACTGGCATTGCCGCGCATAAATAATCGTGTTTTAACTCGAATAATGCAAGGCCAGAGTTGCACAAATGTTGACACTGTAAGGCTATCTTAGAAAGGTATTAAACATTTATGAACATTAGTAATTTGAGGCTGTCAAACTTAACTTAGTCAATGATAAACTTAATGTAAATTGTCTTTGCTCACAATATCAAGAGAAGTTTAATTCATCATGAGCATCTGTAGGTAAGTTTATCAAATTTGATTTCTCGATAACATCTCAAAATGCATTTTCAATTCAATTTATGCATACAATCAAAGAGCAATCTTGTTGTTTCACTTCTCAGTAACATCTCTAAATGCATTTTCAATCCAACTTATGAGTACAATCAAAGAGCAATCTTGTTGTTTCACACCATAGACAAATACAAAAACATGAAGCCCATCTAATGTCATTGTTCCTAACAAAGTCTCTCTCTCTCAAATTCTCGATTGTAAATGATCTTGGAGTTTGCAACACAGACCTAATTAACTTGACATCTAAGTTGAGAGAAAGAGATCAACCTTCTAATGTTCAAATATGAAAATACCATATTATGTTGTGTTGTACTTTTGGATGTTATGTTGTACTTTTGTTTGGAGCCCAAATTATGTCATTATTAACCAATTCATATTCTTGCCATATTATGTCTTTTTTGCCTTCCATATATCAGATCATCCTTAACAAACTCCTAACTCATCATGAAGCGACCAAGGTTACATTATCCAAGGTTACATTATGGACATGATAATTTGGAACCAAAATTGAACATCAAGCTTTATAGTGCATGCCACATGAACAATAGTTGTTTGTAATAAAACAGCCATATTTATTTTGCTCACGTTACTGAGGATGGGGATGGTGGTGAACCATGCATGCATCACGCTTGGATAAAAGGGTTGCCAATAACATTCACAATCACGAACAAAATAAAAGGGTAAAAAAACAATCTGCAACCTTACTTGTTCCATGCTCAAATGAAAGAAAGTGCCAACCTTTCATTAAACCAAAGTCTGCTGCAAATGCACAACACGCAGATCACTCTTAGACAGCTTCTAATCTATCCTAAAAGCTCAAAATTCATGTACTGAAGAATATAGTAGTCAATTACTGCTAGCATTGCATATAATCATAGACCATGCAAAGGATGCATGAAGACTAAAAAATGCACATCTTGTTTACTTCCACCATATCCAGCATTGCATATAATCATCCACCAATTTGCAAGAAGCTTTCAGCTGGTAAGAGGAACTGCGAAATAGCTTTAGACATTCTCATGCCTAAAGGTATTTCGACCAATACATCTATGCATTTCATATGAAAATGGATGCACATGAAGCTGGTAAAATTCCCTCCTCCACCAATCAGGTCTCCCTGCAACCCTCCAGATGGAGCATTAGCGCATGCTTATATTACACCAATTCATTTGAGCATTTTCCCATGCCTATCAAGGTATGATCTTATTCAATCTTAAGCCTAAAATTTCTTAGACTTCAATGATGGAAACTTGAAATAGTGCACTAATTATGCATGCATGTCATTTAAACTCGCCCTAAAGGAACATATTCATCCAAAGAAATTGAAGTCATCAAATTATTCTTCTCAAGAACACTCAACAAATCGAAAACTAATAAGCCCAATTCTAATACGAAAAAAAAACCATGAAATTTTTCTTACCTGAGCTTAAGTGCCTGATAGACAATCCTGACTGTCACGTAGATGCTAAGAGAAAGGCAAAATAAATTATGGAGCACCTTTCTTCTGGAAGACCTTCCCAAATCAAAAGAATCTTTGCAAAAGTGAAAAACAAAGATAACCAAGTGATTTACTTTGTGAATATAAGCAAAGGCTTCTACCTGGGCGTTTTTTCTTCTTCTGATATTTCCCAGTCTCATGTCTCATCGCAACCAAGTGTTCAGATTTGTCTCAACCAAAGAAAACCTACGACTGCTTCAGAGACTTGCCATTTGCTTCAACCATCTCCATTTTAAACTTAGTAAATCGAATCATGAAGCCCTTAAAATAGTTTTTTGAGAGAGCCTCCTCAAGTGTTCTAAGTATGGATTGCAAATGCAAAAGTGTTCTCTTTACAAATCTGCAACACAAATGTGTCAGTAAAGACAAATAGGAATACCACTAAGTAGAGGCAACAAAAAGCATTGTCTATGATAATAGTAGATGCTTGGTGCAAAGCAGCTAAGTGAAGCCTGAAGCCGGATGCTGTGCAGAACTTTGGTTCACATATAAAATTCCATGCAGTATTTACTTTTTCATTAGAAATGCAAAAATACAATCTCAAAGATGTTAATTTACCTTCAGCAGACCAATTCTTCTCAAAAACAACATCAGCATAAACAAAATGCAAGAGTTAAGCAAATGCTATGTTTCAAAGACTGCAAAACCATATGAATGCATAGTGTCACTCAAAAGGACATACTTCAAACAGAATCTGTTCAATTGAAGGAATATAACTACTTATATCCACACAATAATCCACCTCCTGGAGAAGAAAACATGCATCTGCTTTCAAATGCTGTTCCCCTAATTCTCGCCATCAATAGGCTTTATTGTAACATTTCATACAAAAAATAATTGATTCAATGTATCGGCTATGAGGTCCCTAAACTACAAAAGAAAAGTACGATACCTGCTATTGAGCTTGCAGCAGAAGAAAGAAGCTCCAACAGAACTCTAAAGCATGCATGATGAAACGCAATAGGATCCTGTTATGGCCCTCAAAGCAATTCTTCCCATCCTTTCTTCAATGTGAACCCACCATTTGCCACATTTTCAGCTTGTCAGAGAAGCTATAAACAATTTAGAAGCCGAAGATATGGCTAAAGATGTGGCCAAAGATATGTGACAGAGATGAAAAAGTCTGCTCCAAACATAATCCACCTGTGTTGATTGCGGTCGTGTTCTTGTTTCTTCTTCTCAATACATTTGATAAGCACACCGAGAACACACCAGGGGGCAAAATCACAAACGAAATAGAGCTTCTTGAAAGTCTTAAAATGCCACAGCAAGCACATATTATCAAACAGCTCTGTGCCTATTTGCAGAGAAGCAAGTGACCTGAGGTTACCGGATGAAGCAAAAACCCGTTTCCACGATTTTGAATCGGTGGTTTATTGCCTGATGAGCATGCATTGTAAACGGTATTCAATCTTTATAAGAGCAAACCTTGTTACTTCCAAGAGCTCTGGGAACGGCCTGGTAAGAAGAAATCGGAGATGGGCTTTGCTGAATAATCTTGACAGAGCCGAATACACCATCGAGAATCTACAGACAAAGAGAAAAATATATTAGCCTGATGAGCATGCATTGTAAACGGCATTCAATCTTTATAAGAGCAAACCTTGTTACTTCCAAGAGCTCTGGGAACGGCCTGGTAAGAAGAAATCGGAGATGGGGCTTTGCTGAATAATCTTGCTGAAATCGGAGATGCTTGTGGAGGAAAGGAAGCGAGATGATTTGGGGATTTAAACCCCCATTTCCTTAATCATGGATGGCAGAGGAGATTACCGCCCCATGATCTTCGCTGCTGGCAAATAAGGCTCTGCTCCACTCTAACGTCAGGAAATACTGAAGAAAAAAAAATGCCCTGAAAATGGAAAACCGGCGTAACATTTGCCGGAAAGAGCGTTAGCGCCGGCGTGAGTCCGGCGACCCAAAAACTTTTTAAATAAGTAGATTGTGTCAATTCTTACGAATCTGTTTTAATATCTTGTTGTAGGGAGGCAAAATTCCTATAGGAAGACGTAGGTTGCAGGATGGGTCCCTATGTACATAGGGACCCCTCCTCATCCCTATGTACTAAAACCAGGGACCTTACCTTGCTTCCCGGAAGGAGGTAGGCTAAAATTATATCTGTTATATATATACAATTATATAAGTGTACCAAATGTATATAGAGATTTTGGTGTCGCCGCGTGGACCGTCCAGATCTGAGATCCGACGGCCTTGGTGGAGCCACCTCAATCCACCCCAAGTGTACCAAATGTATATAGAGATTTTGGTGCCGCCGCTTGGACCGTCCAGATTTTGAGATCCGACGGCCCTGGTGGAGCCACCTCAATCCACCCCAAGCACCCCCCTTATTTGGGGCTTTTGATCTAGGCCGTCGAATGTGCTGGATCAATGGACAAGATTTAGCCACATAAATTAAGTGCAATAAATCCTATGTGATGAGGTGGCAGCAAGAGTTCATTTCTGCACCGTAGGATCAAAGGGAAAATTTAATCCTAGCCGTGGAAATTACATTGGAAGGTGCTCGGAAGGTGGAACAATTGGGTTATGATAATGCAATTAATGCCTTTGATGAGGTGGCAGGCGCCTAATTAATGGGGTGGCAACGCAAGGAAAAATGAATGTAATATTTTATCTTAGATCTTTCAAAGAAAAAAAAAGGGACGGCACTTTGGTCGGTTTGTGTCTCACACCAGTTGTTGCGGCTCCGGCATGAGGTTTGAGGAGAAACGCCAGGCTCAAGCTTCTTCAGTTTTGGCGAGAATGGCTTGGATTTTATTCATAGCCGTAACCGTAACTCTCGGAAGGTCTCTAGGTTTGCCATAATGCTTGATCCTGTTTGGTGCAACAGGCATTTGCTACAGAAATTGTTCTTCCCACAGTTATGATTCTTTCTTAAATTTGGTCATAATGTTTTCTTTCGCAAGCAGTCGTTTGTTCATAGCTTTATTTCGTTTGCAGGCAACCTCACAATTTTGCATTTCGGCTTCATTTCCAATATTTTCGACCTAAAGCTTGATCATATTCATGTTGAAGAGTACGTTCTATGTAACACTCGACACTCGAATTCCTCCTGCTTCAATCTTGCAAATGTAGATCTTTACGCTTCAAAAGCTGCCGGCCGTTGTTTTTCTCCGCTTTATCGTAATGGGGAAAAATATCGAAATTCAGGAACAAGATAATGCGCTAAGTTGAGCTCGGTAGCATTGTTCATAGCATATAACCGTCCGAGTTGGCGTTTTGGAAACTCTATTCTTAGAAGCAACGAATTTTGGATGTGTTTATTAATTTTTATGAGCAGAATAGGCATCCGGCAAGTTTAAAAAATGGCGTTACTGGGTTTTTCTCCAGGTTTGGGTGCATGGAGTTAAATATTGAAGGATACTCTATGCATGCCGGATCTTTCCACATCCTTTCCTTTTTACTCTGCTCACGAGTTTTTTCTGGCGCCAGTATGGCCGCCTGTATGATTTGTTGGATGCAGATGCAGATTGCCTTACTGTAACACTGGCCATGGCGACTTCTTCCGGAAGATGCAAGTTCCAATGGGCTAGGTTTCACATTTCTTTTGTAGTTTTTCTGGAAGATCTATGTGGAAGATCCGGCTGCTTGAGCGAGATTTTGACCGTTTTGCACTTTGAGGTATGAGCTATGGCGATTGTCCGGCTATGGCAGAGCTATGCAAACATTAGATAAGCATCTCATGTGCCATATGTTTTTGCTATGGTATGACTCGAAAATACGGCCCTGTCTTGTCATAGCTTTCACAAATAGTGGGTCTTGGCAAAGTGCATTATGTGGATCCGAGAAACACGCGATATTAGACGTATGATTTTGCTGGCTGGCCAAAAATGCAAGGGCATCTTTTCTGTTACATGCAAATTCGTGATCTGTGGCCTAATTCTAGCCCATTTGTTTTTCCACGGTGGGAAATGGTGCCGATTTGTCTCTCGGATTTTTAAAAATGCCCAAACAGTTATTTATGGCGGTGGTGAAGCTTTCGCCCCCAAGTAGAAAAACAAAGTTGACCATATTTACGTTGTATTCCGTCGTTTTTTCCAATCGAAAGAGCTGCCATGTTTCTTGCAAAAATCCCAAGATTCCAATCGAGATTTGGACGGAGTAAAATCCCAAGTTGTTCTTCCCATGATCATCTGAGCCAATTAACAAACTCTAATCCATGGGTATGTTTCTTTTCCCGACGGCCTCTTTCTAGATCAAAGCGGGAGCAGGGCTATGGCGCCTGTATTTATTTGGCCGATGAACTTAATTTAGAGTAAAAGTGTGTTTTTGAAATTTTGTACCCTTTTCCTTCCGGCCGGCTTCAAAGATGTTTTGAGCAAGTGTTTATGGCTTTTACTCTTGAGGATTCACAGGTACGTTCCCGGCCAAGATTGCTCTGGCCAACAGCATGATCTTAGCTTTAGTATATCTACTGTTCTATTTTCTAAGTTGCGAGCAAATCAACCTGTGTTATTGCAGGATTCCATGGCAGAATCCGTTATCTGTTTAATCCGGTGAGTTTGTCTCCCAATTTGCAGATATGTTGCAGAAGTAGTAATTACTGTCACCACTATCATAGACTTATCTTAGGGTTGGGTAAGTAAAATCTGTTCATATCTGTTTATTTTGCCCAGCAGAAAGTTAGACATTCTATGATTTATTTTTAGTGTGCACGTCCATTTACTTGAGGACTCAGAAATGGAGCTGGTCTGTTTTCTTGTAAGTGGTCGGTTTTCTTATAAGCTGGACACATCCATTTACTTACTGGCAATCCTTTTTGATGGCTAGGGAGCTAATTGTGTTTTGATTGCGCAGGGTTATTTTTCTTATGGGTGCTGGCCATTTTAAGCTGTGTTTGTTTGGTTTCTATTTTGCTGTAGACAAGTGAGTTTCTAGTCCGCTTGAATTTATGCGGTGCCTATTTTGCTTTTGTATTCATTTCCGACTTTTGAATCAGCGCTGTGGATGATACATGCTTGGCTCTAGAAGAGTACCAAGAAACTCCATACAATACTTCACTAGAGTCTCTGCTGCCTTGTGTCAATTTGCATACTGCAAACTCTGCAGTGCTGCAGATACGTGAAGGAATGTACACAACTATTTGTCTCTTATTTATTGATCTACTCCGCCACTGTGCCAAAACGCGAAGCATAAGATCAGGTTTAGCTCTTCGCTCTGCTGGTTTCAGTTTCATGATAGCTGGGTAAATTGATGCTCTATGTTCTACAAGAGGATTTCTATTTTATGGTGTAAGGTTTTATGGCAGAGGCCTTTATCGATATCCAAACTTGCCAGTTACATTTGGCTCTATTTTTGCACGAACTTACACAAACAACTGCAAAACATTTGATATGGTGGTTAATCAAAATGGGGTTTGACACGTTCTAGATATAAGACAGGAAAATACAAAACTACAAACAACTGTCTATTGCATGCAATGCCACTTTTATCTGACAGGAGCTTGATTCCAACTATTTTAGACCCTAATCTGCAAGGCAAGGCACTATGAATAATGCAGCACCTTCATAAGGAAACCATAATATTCGTGAATGTTTTGAGATAACAATTTGTGACTACGAGAAAAGTAATGATTATTATGCAGTTGGTAGTTGTCGCATCGGCTTGAAGGTAGTGTAAGAATTACAGATTCAAATTTTAGCATTACCAGACCCCTAGGCTTTGTTTGTATTTTCCATGGTTGTAGGTATAGAAGGGAAGCCAAAAATTGTTGACAGCTGATGCAGGCTGCAGAAATGGCTTTGGCATGGTGCTCTATGTATTAAGACAACTGCTCAAAAACAGTGTTGTTTGAGCAGAAAGAGAATGTGAAACAGTCCAGGTTATGTCTTCATTTGTCAAATAGTTTGGTTCTCACACTATCAAGCATTGCAAGGATGCACCATTTTTACATATCCGTGGAGCCCCAATTGAGCTCGATTGCCAGAAGAGACCCATATTCCAAGTTATCTCCTTTCGTATATCTGAAGTCATCTCCTTCGGCAATGCACGGCAGCAGTTCAGAGACTGCTCTCTACCTCCTAGGCAATTCATGGCATTCTGGGTTTGTTTGTTGAGACAAATAGTTACGTTGCCTTACCTTACAGTCTAGTTGATGGTTTACATGGTATTGCCGAAGGACATCATTTGAATTTTAGAAAACGTTGTCGGATTAATAAGTTTGTCATGGAGGGTCTAGCTGGAGATGTAGAGTTGATTTGCAAGACTTTGCAAGTCGAGCATAAGCTGTTTTATTTCGACTTGAAGGAAAATCCCAATGGAAGATATCTGAAGATATCAGAAAAGACATCTAGTTCGAGATCTACAATAATAGTGCCAGGTTCTGGCATTATATGGTTTGTAGATTTGAGTTGTATGTAGCATGACAATATGCATGGGAAAGTACATTATGCGAGCAAATCAGTGCAACCTTACGGTTTTACTTTTGTGAGGCACATGTACGTCCAGTCATCTTAATTTATGTTGTACTAATAATCCCTATCGTGACAATCTCATCTGTGCATTATGCTGTTGAAGTTAGTTTGCAGTTTCGCCTTGGGATATTGGATGAGCTTACATGGTTGGAAATGGATGTGTTTTGAGCAAATTCATCCTGTGATATTTTCATTTAGTTAAAAAAAGTTTATAGAACAGCTAGAATATGTTCAATGGACAGGTGCAACGTTTGTGTGTACTTGCAGCCACATTTTTCCAATGATGTAAGCATGATTATTTGCAAATGTCTATGGCAAGCTACCAGTCCTGAGGCAAAAGAAGTCTTTGGCAAACTGCCAGTCAGGACTGTAGTCCCTTGGACTACTAATTGCTGGATATGTCGAGGATGCACATGATGGCAATAAAGCACTAGAACATCTTGAGTTGATGGAACTAGAGGGCATTTTTCCAGATCCTGTTGCTTATATGTGGGCATTAAAAACATGTGGCAATATAGGAGCCATGAACAAGGCCAAAGAGCTACATATAAAAATTACAAAAATGGGCTTTGAAATAGTTGTCCATGTTGGAAGTACTTTGATGGTCATATATGTCAAATTCGGCTTAATTTCAAGGGCACAAGAAGTATTTGATAAGCTTCTTGTCTGTAGCAATGTTTGATGGAATGTTCTAATTGCAGAATCTGTTAATAAAATGCTTTGAGGAAATAAAACTGAAGGGCACTATTGCTGCAGTGCCTGTCACTTTTACTCGTATTTGCATGCAGTAATCTAGGAGCCATAGACAAAGGGCCGGAGCTACATGCAATGGTTAGGGAAGAGAAATATGAAGGAGATGTACGAATTGGCAACACTTTAGACGCTATTCATGCTAAGTATGGTTTGCTTTTGGAGGCATAGAGTTTTTTGCCGAGCTGCTAATACATGATATTGTATCATGGAGTGCACTAATGGATGGTTATGCAGAACATGGACATGAGCAAGAAGCTTCGAAATGGTTTTGCCACATGAAAACACTAGGCATCCAGGCAGATGCTGTCACATTTATGAGCCTTTTGAAAGCTTTGAAGCCTTCTTGTTGGTTGGTAATGCTGTGGTGGATATGCCATCACTAGAAGTTGCACGTGAAGCCTCAACTTCGAGACATCCTTTTATGGACTTCAATGATAAAGGATTATGGCATCTATGTTTAAGATATTTTTTCTAAGTCAATTCTTTATACTGTGGAATTAGACATTGCTTTCCACCAAAACAACATTTGCTGTGGTCAGTAGAAAGTGCACTATACTTTATGATCATTTAAGAAAAAAAAATCATTATGGTCCACATGGAATGGACTCTTAATATGTAGAGCCTAAATATGGTTAAGTCCATTGCTGCGCTTTGTATATATTTCCTCTTTGAATATGTTTGTATTTCATTTTATTCTTGCATCTCATTAGTCATGAAATTATATGCCACAATTAAATGGCAGATAGTTTGCACTATTGTCTGAATATTCTATGCTATTTGCATGGCATTGGTATATGTCATATATGGAACAATAGGATTATATAGGGAGTAAAGTAAAAGTCTAACACGCTTAAGGGTCCAGTGGTAGATCATACTTGCTACATAATATCTATTCGTGGATTATGAAATCTTCCCTTGCTGGGGCATCTCATCAACAGACGTTTGTGAATGCAAATTGCTTATATGAAACACATTTAATAATGATCTAATACCTAGACAAATACAGGAGATCAAGTTTGCATTTTTTTTTCATGTTTTGGATGAATACTCAATATTAACCATTGACATTCAAACAATAAGGGGAATACAATAATGAGCAATACCGTAAAATAGTAAGCTTCCACTTCTCGACGGGCCAAGCTCTTCAAGTAAAGATAAAATGGCATGCTAAAAAAAAAATATATGCAATCATGCATGTCCATCTGCAAATGCAAGACATGGGTGGCTATAGTGTATCTTTTTTTATGGTTTAGATATTGTTGTCATTGCCTCCTACAAGGAGGGTGTCAATTTCTTGAGAATTTGGGAGTCAAATAGTAAAGAATAATGCCACTACACTAAAAACATTTAGGGATGTTCAATGTTTACACCAATATGTAAGGAAGGTGTAAGGGATACCTAGACCATGGAATTTATCTTCTTTATATTAGCACAAATGCAAAGTTTGCCATGTGGTATGCACCTTCCTTCAAAATGTCAAAAAATGATCTCCTGGAATGTTAGGGGTATGTGTGCGAATCTAGTTGCATCCTTCACACTTGGTGTGTTTTGCATGGAATCTTAGGAGGAATGGTACAACCGCTCATGATTCATTGATCAACTAAACAAAGCATATTGAACACTTAGCATCAGAATGCAAGTTTTGGTGTTCCTTTATAAGTACAAGCTTTTGATGCATGTGAAATATGACATTAGGGTAAGCATAAGCATAAGGAAAACATGGCGTTAGAACACAATTTTTGGTGTTCTTCTACAAGTAGAAGCTTTCACTACATGTGAAATTTTGGGATTAGCATGACCCTTGCTATTAGACGCTATACTTATGCCTGCAACACAAGTTAGGGATGATAAAAATCCTCACAAACATTCTATTCACATATTACCAGGCGATTTTGTACAATCCATCATAGTATAACCACGTGCCCTAACTTATGCCTGCAACACAAGTCGAGGGTGATAAAATCTTCATAAACATTTACACCACAAACTACCAATCAATTTTGTAGTGCCCGCAATTTTGTAGTATAACCACTTCCACTAACTTATGCCCGCAACCGAAGTCGAGGGTGGTAACATCTTTGCAAGCATTTTAACCACATTCGTAATGCAAACATGCGAGAACGTTACCTCTAGGGTGTGCTTTGTAGTGTGTCTACGAGTTTCTTCAAGGAATCTTGCTATAATATTAAGGAATACTCGCAGTATCTTGGGTAATCTTAATACATTCCTAGAAAACCTCGTAGAATCTTATAGAATCTCTCTAGATTATTGCGTAGTTTTAAATTTTGGTGAATTTAGAAACCTTATAGAATGTTGGGAAATCTATACTTCCCAATGTACGTACATTTGACTTTGTACACTCCCTCATAGTACAAATACTTGTATATATATATAAATATATATACATACATATATATTCAATGGCTGGCTTAGGCACCATTGGATCTATTTCTAGAACCATGTATTTAGACCAGACTAAGGTTTTATAGACTAAGGTTGGCTCGGGCTATGCCAAAATGGCTAAAGTTCATGATTTACTAAGCTTCTAGCGCATCTAGCCTTCTTCCATTTCTTAAATTGTCATTTTGAAAACACACATAGTTTTTACATGCATTACGTACCCTTGGGCCTTGAGATGTCGTTATTATTCATTTCAAATATGCCACTTGTTTCCTCCTCAAGCATTTGGCTATTTGCCTTTACAAATTTGTATTTTTAGATGGAGATAACATTTGGCTCATTTGTATTTTTAGATGGAGTTAACATTTGGCACATGCATGATATTGAGACTACAAAATAATATTTGGATGAGGGGAATTTTTGGACTAGGATTGATTATTTGTCAAAGTCAATATCAGCATCTAACCTTCATGATTTTAGCTAGACTTTGGTAAGGGCCACACCCATTTTTCGGTGCATTTATGCACCTTGATACGTGTGGGCACATTTTCTTGTTTTAAGGCCTTGCCATATTTATTTCAAGTGAGCCACTTGGATGACCTAAGCATATGACCACTTACACTTACCTTTTATTTTTAGACATGGTTAGCATGTGGCACAAGCATTGGATCAATGATTTGGAAAGAGGATTTTGTGGACTATGACGACATTCTAGCAAGGTTAGTATTTTTCAGATATGTAGCTTCTTTAATTGCCCAAAACTCAGATCTGAGCATTCTCAGGACGCCTACAGATGGTTTAACCTGATACAATAAATTACCTTTCAAGTTACCCAGTTGAGCTCCATCAAAGCCCTCATTGTTGGAAACCATCAAAGCCATGCAGATTCCCCCTTATAGTTCTAATGTGGGTTATTCATTTTTGTGCACATGAACAATAGCTTTGGTTCCATCAACAAACATGATTAAGTTTTGGACATTTGAATAACTTACCACATTTGGTACAAACAAGTATTGTACCACTAAAGAACTACAAGGGGTTGGAGCCGTCATAGATATTATCTTACTCATTCCCATGCTGTAAGTGTCAATTTTGACCCATCCATTTCTAGAGTGTTTAGCATGGCTAAAGTGATACGACATTCACACTTTTTGGGTGCATTTATATCCATAGCTTTGGTGTGGCACGAATTTTATGACACCATGAAAAGTGTAGAAGGGATTTTCTAGGTAACACTACGAATATGGCCCCTAGGGTTTCGGCCTCTTTTAGGGAGGAAATCTTCACACCTTGTACTCCGATGAGATTTTTCTGGGGTATTCATTTTTTCTCTTCAAAATGGCGGTAAAAAGTCTTGCATGCATGCCCTTGCATCCTTGGCTTGGAAAGAAAAAAGTGGCGGCCAATGCTCTTCTGACGGATCTTGCCATGGAGGCTTAATAAAATAGTGGTTGAGAGCCACATTTTAAGCTAGCTGATAACAGAGCGTCTACAAGCAACTTCACCAAAAAAATGTCGAGAACTTAAGGCGGACGGCGTTCTGAGGCGTCATTGGAGTTGGAAACATCACAAGTGGTCTTAGTGCAGAACTTGAGGCTTTTATGGATGAGAACGTTTCTCCTAATCAGGTTTAACATGATAAATATATCTTTCTTACACATGATAAGTAGATTTCCTTACAAACATAACAGGAAAGGGTTGCATTATTTACATATTTTGCATGCTTAATCGATTCATTTGTCTGTCTGATATTTTTTTTCTATAGCTTTGGTTAAAGTTACCCTATGCTAGAAAAAATGTAATTTCTTTATGCTGATATATATCGGTTCTGCTAAAACATTACTGTACAACTATCCTAGTTGGCAGATGGTAAGTTAAATGCTTACAAGGTATGCTATTTTGTATGTTTTACGACTATGATAATAGATCTGCACTTGAGTTGCTTAAACTCGAGGCAATACATGGACATGGCTCCGCATAAAAAGTGTGAAGCACCATTGCTGGATCGATTTGATTTACAGGAAATATCTCTCCCCCTAGTTGTACTTTGATTACAGCAGAAAACATATGGAATTTATGATATCTATTTTAAGGTTGAAAGGCGATAAGCCAAGAGTTTCTTTAGCTTACCTGTCAGTCATTTCTTCATTACCCTACATTGGCTAATGTTAGATTTGTTGACTGCAGGTAACCGGGAACTCTTCTACCTACTCATTTTGTCTAATGGGTCAAGCTAATAGCTGCAAACGCTGCAAGAACGTATGGGATAACACTGCACACAAGGAATATGTTGTTTCTTTACCTTTGTTTATGAAGAACTATCAAGGCGCACCTTGTATTGGTTGTGGTAAATTCGTGGATTGAGGATTACAGGTCATGAATCTTTCTCAACCTTTGATTGCAGAATATGCAAAAAGATACTTGGTTTCAAGTTGTTGTCAAGTAGGTGGAAAATTTTTCCAATATGCAAAACCACATTTGATCTTTATAAAACAATCAGATGCATTCTGTTATGATACATGATGTTTTCTGCATCAACTTTGCTAAAAAAACATGTGAAATGATTCTTAAAAATGGAATTCTATTTGCTAATATTCAATATGGTATCTGTACGAGTTTGAGAATGGGTTGTGGCATGGAAAGAATTCTGTTATGTTCCTTATAACAATAGAGAAATTTCTATGTGTAACAACATGAAGATGGCCAGGGAATTTATACAGGAAAATGGATGCTAGTACATGTGGCATTAATAAAGAAGAACTTCCTCAAAAGCATTAACTTATTTGTTAGGAACGACATGACATAGAATTATCTTGAATAACTGTTGCATTATGGGTCAACATGTAGTAAGTATTGCCTCTAAGATTCCCCTTATATACATATGGGACCGATAAATCCGGCCAGGCTAAGGTTATCCTTGTCTGAGCCTGGATGTGCCTAGGCCTTGGATTCTTGTCTTCGGACTTGGACTTTGGTTTTGGTTCAGGCTTCTATATATATATATATATATATATACATATATACATATATACATATATACATATATATATATATATATATATATATATATATATATATATATATATATATATATATATATATATATATATATATATATATATATATATATATATATATATACATGTATACACAAAGAGATGATCTCTTTAATTTGGTAAAGGCCTTATATCAGACTACTCATGTAGAGGGTTTTGCATATAGTGGAGGAACGTCATTGCTTT
Source organism: Isoetes taiwanensis (assembly GCA_021234155.1). NCBI lineage: Eukaryota > Viridiplantae > Streptophyta > Lycopodiopsida > Isoetales > Isoetaceae > Isoetes > Isoetes taiwanensis. The sequence goes on from JAJEKV010000024.1 coordinate 18,879,869, forward strand.
TTACACACACAGATGTCTCTGACGCGACATGGCAAATGGCCGAGCATGTGATTCAAATGGGCTGACAATTGAGCTTTTGAAATGGGGAGGATCCAAGTTACATGAAATTCTTGCTGATTTATGTAATGATGCTTTGAAAAATGGATTTCCAGATACATGGTGCTTGAATAGGATTGTACCTATTCATAAAACTGGTAGTAGAGATGATGTGCAGAACTATCGGACCATTTTGATAAGAGATGTATTTGCTAAATTATTTGCGTCTATGCTAGAACGGAAATTGTCCTTACGGGCAGATGAAAATGATATTCGGGCCTTTAATCAAGCAGGTTTTAGAACTGATCACTCCACTTTAGACCATCTAGTTACACTGAGAGTACTATCTGAAAGTGCTAAGGGTGCCGGTAATAAAAGATATCTTGCTTTTATAGATCTCACCAAGGCCTTTGATATAGTTAAGAGGAAGGATCTTGCTTGCAGATTGGAAATGCTACAAGTTCCAGAGGAACTTCGTCATGCAGTTGCGTGCTTATATGATAGGATGCTAGTAGAACTATCTTTCCCATGTACAGGGCCAGAAAAAGTGCAGAATACGATTGGGGTAAAGCAAGGCTGTCCCTGTTCTCCAACTCTTTTTGGATTGTTCATAGATGAACTAGAAAATTGGATGACGAGGCTTGGAGGGTTAGGAGCCCATTTGGGAAGGTATGCTTTGCAGCTTCTGCTTTTTGCTGGTGATATTATATTAATTTCAAAGAACCCAGCTGGACTGCAACGTCATCTAGATGTATTATGTGGTTTTTGTGAAGAAAAAAGCATGAGGGTAAATCCCGATAAATCAAAGATAGTGGTGCTAGGGGGCCGGGATACCACAGAAATTTATGTAGGTGGTGCTCCACTTGAACAGGTCACTAATTATAAGTATTTAGGAATCGAAGTGTCAAATAACTATAAGTGGACATTGGCAGCCCAGAAACGTGCATCAGGTAGTCTCAGAGCATTTTACATTATGATGAATCGGTGTAAAATCAACAATTTTGAACATTGGCGACTGAAGAAACTCTTTTTTGGGATACAAGTTAAGACAGTGGTTCTTTATGGAAGCCCAGTTTGGGGGCCAGGCTTGTCTTTAAAGGGGTGGAGCGATCTAGAAAAGATTCAACAAAGATTCTTGATAGGTGAATTGGGAGTCAAGGTGCAAACTCCTTATTGCATGATGTTGGCTGAAACAGGTCTGCTACCTCTTGAGGTAGAGGCATTGTGCAGAACTATCTCATTTGTTAACAGAGTTCTAGATATGGACACTGACCGGTTACCTTACCAAGCCCTTATGCAAAGCACAAAAGGTTGGTATGCCGATGTCAAGAGATGGGCAAGGAAATGGCTTGGTGATGACAATTGGCCGTTATCCCAGAAATTTGAAGAAATACATGATTATGTGGCTGCACGAGCGATCCGCAAACTTTGGCAAGTAGACGATGATAAGGATGTGAAAAAAAAGAAGTTTCACTTGACTAATCTAAATGATCTGACAGAGTATAAAGAGCAGCCTTATCTACTCTCATGTATCAGCAGGAAGAAACGTATGCTTATTTCGCAAATGAGATTATCATCTCATAACTTGCAAATTGAGACTGGTAGGTGGGATGACACACCCCATGAGGAGCAGTTTTGTCCAAGTTGCTTAGAACCAGCTACTGAAGATGAAGAACACGCACTCTTGAAATGTACAACATACGAACAGGTAAGGGTTCGTTATGGCATTATAGCCTTAACACTTGGTGAACTTTTTCTTCTGCTTGCACATACTTTGTATTCATATTTTAGAGATCTTTTGAAAGAAAGAGAAGACATAATTGAGCTTTTCACTCTTATGAGTAATTTTGATATTGAAGGCGCTCTGAATTAAGTGCCAAAGTACTAATTTGTATTTTTTTTGCCATAGAGGCCTGGGAGCCTAAATGGCTTGATTAATAAAATAAATAAATAAATAAATAAAATTAGCTAAGCACCTGGCAAGTCGGCGTTGACTAGCTCGGAGATGACTCGGCCTCGAACTGCTTCATAAAGTCCGGGTATTGCTTCTCTAGATCTCGCTTCAATACCCAAGTTGCGTCTTCCACGGGCATGTGCTTCCACTTGACCAAATATTGGAGGAATTGAGACCTTCGTCTTCTTGAATGTCTTGTCGAGGATTAACTGGGGCACTATTTCACTCTGTTCCTCTGTCATCTCCAACAAAGTTGGAATTTCCAAAACCTCCTCCGGGTTTGGGTTGTGCCTCTTCAACAGGCTCACATGGAAGACCTTATGGACTTTAAGATATGCAGTTAAGTCGAGCTTCTAGGCTTGGCTCCCTACTCACTCCAAAATCTTGAAGGGTCCTGCCCACCTAGGAGCAAGCTTCTTACAATTGCCGATGCGAAGCTTCGCTTGCTCGACCTTGATCTTGAGCCAAACATTGTCCCCTACTTGGAACTCTCTTGCGGTCCTATGTCTGTCGGCTACACTCTTCTGCCGACTCCTTGCTGCTAGAAGATATCCTCTCACTTCTTCCACTAGCTGCTGCATATCGGATAACATCTGTTGAGAAACTTCAACCTTGGACAATGGATTGTGCCACGTATCTAGTGTCAATAACTGATACCCATATAATTGATCATGATAGGGGGACATCTGAGAAGATTCTTGCTTTGGTGCTATTATATGCAAACTCCAACAAGTGAATGAAATCGTCCCACTTTGATTGCTTGTTGCAGACGTATTTTCTCAACATATCCTCTATGATTCGATTCGTATGCTCCGTCTGCCCATCCATCTGAGGATGATATGCCATACTCATCGACAACTGCTGCTATTACAGACTTTCTTGTACGAAGCATGTCATAATTCCTCTCATACTTATATTCTTGTATTGTTTTTCCTTCAAATTCTTCACCATTTGCTCGGTTACACTAACTTGCTTAGGTTTCTCCACGGAAGCAATTGGTAAGTCCCTTGCCCTCCAAAAAAGACTGTCAAGGATACGGCCTTTGTCACTGTCATAAACATTTTAGTAATTTGGTTGAATACTTTAAAGGTTTCTCCTGATTTTTTTTTTTATTTTTTTTTTTTAATTCTGCACTCACTCAGTCTCAATTTATTATTCCTCTTTGAAGGTGAAATTTTAGAAGGGAAATTCTTCTTCATTGCTTTCTTCTTTGCAGACAATCTCTGCCTGTAATCTCTCTTCCGTGCTGCATGAATGACTCTATAAATTAAGTGGGGAGAGGAATTTGGTTTCATCTCTCTCGAGTTTTGTATATTGCAAATTGGTGAGGGAAAATTGTCGAATTTCCATTTAAGCAATTCTTTGAAACAAATAACTCTTCCATTTTGCTTGAATTCAAGATAGGCAATCACACCGTCTACAAATGTGGCAGGCTACAAGCGTTCATATTTTCGGCACTATTCAAGCTAATGATTCTCTCTTGACGGGTGCGCACCCTACATGTCAGCATGTCAACCACGCACGTCGTGTTTAAAACACACCGATTTTAAGCACATGTAACAAGTATCTGGATGGTGATTTTTGCTACCCAGATTCCAACCTGTGGTCTTGCACATTCCATTTGGAGAATCATTGAGCTCACCTCTCCTTTCAACAGACTTTGAGGCACTACGGCCCCATGGCCACTATATAAGCCAGGTCGGGGAGATGATCATTATCTATACCAAATACATTCTAGCAGTAGATAATGTGGCACTTGAGTACTGCCCGCTATAAAGCCCAGAAACCTGTCTCGTATTGAAGGATTTGGTAGGGGGCTATAGATATTACTCGAAGTGACTGAGTTAGAAAGGCCTTCTGTACCTGCTCCAGTTCATTCCAGATGGCCAGGGATATGACTGGGCCACAGAATTTGTCTCCATATAAAAGAATGAATCTCATTAAGACCCTAAATAAGTGTGATAGATAAGCCAAATCATAGACCTCTGCTTTGTGACTGTTGTTCTGCATCGCACAGAATGCCTTCAACCTACTCACCTGCAATCGGATGGAAGTATCCGAGTATGTGGTAGTGGGAGAACTCTATATCCAGGTACTTGTAGGTTCTAAATTTTGCCCCTGATAAGCAAAGGAGAGAAGCCTCAGATGGTGCAAAGATGAGATAAGTAGTATCTTAGTCTTGGCCAAATTGACTCGCATTTTTATGGCCCAGCAGAAAGTGTCAAGGGCATGCAAATGCTGCTGCATGTCTTCTACAAGATGGGCCAGAAGGTCACATCATCGGCATATATAAGCTACCTAATAATCTAATGCACAAGCTGAGCTCCATCAACCCGATGATCAATATGCCGCCCTTCCAATTGGTCAACCTAACAATGTTAGAGAAAGCGACCATCCCTGTCAGACCCCAATACTATGTTGACGGGTTGTCCTGTCGGCGTCAGTTGGCCTGAGCAAGTCTCATTTAGCCTGTACACCGCATTTTGCAAATCCTAGGTGTTTCCAGCTGCCTTAGTTTCTTCCACAACTTTTCACCAAGTATAGTGTCAAAAGCCTTTGCGAGGTCAAGAAGCGGCAGTAGGAGCCATGTCGTCAATTTCTACTATCCTCAACCAAGGTCCGCAACGTGAAGATGTGATGAATGGTAGATTGTCGAGGTTTGAATCTTGCATGTGTGAGGACTCACGCCTCTGTCTCCTCTGCCCATATTGTCAATTGTTGCATCAGAATACTGGCCATCAATTTTACAAAGAATGAGTTGACCATGATTGTTCTGTAGTTGGCATGGTTGCCTGGAACCTTGCCTTATAGCTGGGAATTACCCTGCTATTGACCCATCATCTGAGAAATCCTTCTTGCAATGCCCTGTTGGATAGTGCAATGAGGATGGGCACTATCGATGGGCTTGCCCATTTGAGCAGCTCTGCTTACATTCCGTCCAAATCAGTTGCTTCGCCACTGGCGAGACATTGGAGGCCCTGAGAGACATCTGCTTCTGTAATTTCCAAGAGGATCATAGAGTTGGCGCAAATACTATTCCCACTGGTTAGGGCTGATATTTTCTGTGGGCTACAGAGGTTTGTACAGAACCTTTCTCCAGAATGTCCAGGGGTGCCAATTCAGAAGTTAGAATATTTTCCTTTGGTGCTCCACAATGTATCTGGCTTTCTTGCCTTTCAGAAATAGACGACATTGTTTGATTGCACGGAGACACTGAGCAGGTTCAGTAACCTGTCGAAGCCATTGTTTAAGCTCCTTGCATTCAGCATCAAACCACTACTTTACAGGGAAAGGTGTAGTCCCTGATGTTCTTCGTGAACGGCTTCTGCCAAAGCATCTCTCAATAACAATCACAAGGACTTTGACCAATTTCTTCGTCTGAAAAGCTGGAGAATTCTTTCCAGTTGGCTGCGAGCATCTGGGCATAAGTTTCGGCATAGTTGTAATCTACCTGCAACTAGCCAAGTGGAGGTGGGAGCACATGTGGTCCGAACAGAATGCCAAGCTATCTAGAGGAACAATGGCTGATGATCTGAATCTATTTCTTCAACTCTGCTATCTGTGCTAGTTCTGAAGTGGATGATCAGGTGCAGATCTTATATTCAGCTACCAACGCGTAGTCCACGACAGCCGCTCCATTGTTCCTGTCAGTAGGTGTTAGAGCAAGTAATACTTGGATATTGAATTTATAAACAACTGCAAATAGAAAACACGGTGCAAGAACATATTGCTAGTAGTCTGAGATGCCTCTATAGCCATATGAGCATGTAGAAGAACCTACACATTTGGAAATCACTGAAGAAGCTCATATATAAAATGCTTGTTCAAACTTCAATTTTATATGGAGGTCCAAGTTGGGGCCCTGGGCTCTCAGGAGAAGTCAAGAAAGAGGTACAAAAAGTGCAGAAATGCTTTCTTTTGTCTGAATTAAGGTCAAGCAAGAAACTCCATATGCTTTGATGCTAGCTGAGACGGGACGAATCCAGGCTGAAGCATTATGTCAAACCTTAGAGTATTTATGTAGAATGAGAAAGCCAGAAGATAACATGCCCTCCCATCTTAATTTATAATTTGCACTATAATTGGAATCCTTTACAAGAGTAAGGTTATGTTGCTACACAACTAACAAGTTGGCTAGAATATTGGGGAATGGATATTCCAGACACCACCATAAGTATTAGAGATTATATATAATGACTCAAAAGTGTGGTCAGAAGTGGGAGCAAAGATGGAACTCGATGCTGATTGATGAGGAACAAGAATACCTGAGAGCAAACACTTAAAAAAGAAAGCAGTTGATTGCGCAGCAGGTGAGCTCACACATGTTTGAAAATGAAATGGGTGGACGTAATGGGATCCCAAGGAGTGATCAGATCTGTTCTTGATGTTGGCTTCGATCTATTCGTGCTGTTGGCTACGAACAACATGTTTTCATAGATTGTCGAAACTTTCAGCACTTGTGTGAAGAATTTGGGATGATTGAATCAAAATTTTCCGAACTCCTTAAGTTGGACGTATTCAAGTTTGGAGACTACCTACAATCTTGGTGGCCTTACCGGAAGGAAATTCTTATCTTATAACATAACACTATAACATTTACAATCTTGCATTGGAACGGATGCAGATTTGTTGTTAGAGATTGATTATTATGATTGGTCTCGCTGGACGATAAAAATCCTATTCTATTATATTCTTTATTGCCTTATGAACATAGGGTCTTTAAACATGTATGATTCAAATCAATCACTCAATCAATAACATAGGTTTAGGTTTTTTTGTTGTATTCCACTACATGACCTTCCATATGCTCCTAATATGATTTCATTTGCTGGAATGCGATGATCAACACTCGAGAGGTCATCATCCAAGAAACTAATTTCTCAATGTTTAATTAGCCCCATACCTAAATGTAGAGTCTTTGTAATATGCTTGTATGTGTGTAGCAGCCAAAGCTTATATGCACGTATACTGTGCTGGAAATTGGGTGCTGAATTTTGTATCGTGAGCCAGGTCAGCCTTTTAATGCTGATGTCGTTACATAGCCTTACAAAATTATACCTTATTTACACACAGTGGCATTACAATAAATCGACTGTTTTACCATTCTACAATGATTGAAAGAAAAAATAATTGGCGAGAAGAAATCAGTCGTTCGGATCAACGCTTCCTTCCTGCAAAGCCATGGGGAAGGATTGAAACATACCGATTGGAGGGACACCCATATAATAAGTAGTAAAATATAACAATTGGAGGATATATCTTAGCTGCTTTTGGTCTATAACCATTATGTGTTATCATGATTCAAGTATCAATTTTACAGACCTACTTCAAGTGCATAGTCATTTGGATTGCACAAAAGATACAGGCATGGACACAAAACAGTATTCAATGGACACAAAACAGTATTTAACGCCCGAATTCCTATATTCCCTATCCCAAACAACAGAATCTATTATTCCTTTAAGTTAACTAAGAACGTAGATCTTAAAACCAAGCTGCTACTCACCATATTTCAGATGCTCGATTCGTCATCCATCCTACTAGTTTTCCAGCAAAAGTAACCACCAGGTTTTAGGCGCGGACCCAGAATCCTAAAACAAAAGAAGAAGAAAGCCAAGACTTATAATTGATGATTCCGTCTGTCCCTCCCCCGATGTTAGACTCCTATTATTCATGCCTTCAGAACATTCAGCAAGTCTCACAAGAAAATAATATACTATTAGTGCACAAACTTTTAAACAGTTCTGCCAATGCACACTGCAGGCTAAAACAATTTTAAATATTTGGCTTATTGGAATTTTTACTTTCCCATAAGCTGAAATAATTTCATTGCAAGCAGCATCTAGTTCGAGCGTTAGATCTAGCAGAAAATGCGTTACTAGGGTCAAAGTCAGAAGCTAATTATTCGAGGAGCCCATCTGGTACATTCGTATTTGACCCCCCACAGGATCCTTTCAAAGAAATAGTTTGTTGAACTATTTAGGTTCTGGTGTTTCCTGATTTTCAAAAAATCCACCTCCACCGCCTCCATCTGTACAGTACTACTTATCAGGGCAAGGAAAGGCATCAAGGCAAAGGCAATTAAAGAAGCACATAGTTCTGTACAAGTGCAATAAGTCTGCCCGTGAGGACGACAACAAAATATTTTTACCCTGAAGACCTCCAAAGTACATGTAAATCAGTGTTGAAGGCATGCATGTGATCCATAGGCTTTGAATCTGCTACTTGGTGCAAATATTATCATTAAACACTTTGGCCTTTGCCCAACTCTATCATATTATGAAGTTAACTTGGAAGGCATTCTATTGTAGGCAAATGTGTAAGAGAAGAGATTAATGGCTAGGAGCAAATGGAAGAAGAAAAAGAGGGCAGCTATACTGTTCAAAATTGTTTGGAACACCACAATTGATCTCAACAATAGGATCTTTTACTACCAAAGGTCTGCAAAGCCCCCTTCATGTCCCAGACGTCATTTCCATGCCTCAAATCTCATGATAGCCCGCAGATTTATTGCCAAGCAGTTCACAGCATCTTCAAAGGCCCACATTCGTCAGTTACCTTATCATTTCCCTGTTTTCTCCGTAGTTTTGTATAGCATGTTCCATTAGCTTTCAAGAAAAGTTGATAGATGGCTCATTAACAATTCAAATTCCAGCATGTCTTATAAACCTTTCTTGCCTCCAATCACTCTTTGAAAAGCTTAATAAAAGGGTCTACTCAGTAGCTAACAATATAAAAGAACGTTCATATGAATACATGAAATAATTGTCATGGAATGTTCTTTCATCACTTCTTATCAAGTATTTAACTAAAGTTCAAAATTTAATGTTCAGAATTCAGCTTCAACAACTTTCCTCTTTCTTTAGCTAAATTGCTTAAAATGGTTAAGTATTTTTTCACTTACAGGTTTTTGCTTCCACTAGATGGTTTACTCTCTGGGCAACTCATATCTGCTGGTTGAGCCTTGCATGAGTTCTCCATGCTAGCATTGTTGGTGTTCCTGCCTGGATAGGAAATAATCAAAACCTTAATCAGACAACTTAACCCACTCTTCATTTAAACAAAAAACTAATCAGCTGCAACAAACCTTCATCATCATGCTTGTATGCAATCCAATTTTCAGGAGAAGTGGCGACAAAACCTCCATTATATTGTAAATATTTCTCTGAGCCTGAAACTTGCTCATCTAAAGATATCTTTCCTCCAGTAGTACTCTCTTGAATATATTGTTTAACTCCTGATGGCGGTGCACGTTCCCATGCTTTTGATCCAAAGCCAGAGCTGACGACTATGGTTTTCTCTGCTGTATTAGCCAGACCTATCTCCAATTCTACACGACAACCCATAGTGTTTTCAAAAACCTTCAAAAGGCTGGCCTTTAATGCTTCGGCCATTGACATGTATTCTGGATTAATGAACTCCAAATATGCTATTTTAAAACCTGCATGACTTATAACAGAAGTTTAGCAAAGGAAGTTATGAATGTAATAAATTTCTCAACTGACCTCTGGCTGTTGATATTGAGACTAGTCTCCCTTGAGATAGCAGAAGTTGCTTCAGCATGCCAGATGGGCAATCTCTCAGAACCCTCTGCCATATATCTTCCACGTTTGTTCCATGGTTAGAATTAACTGCACCAATGACGTTGCTAGTTTCATCCTGTCGTTGATGTTTCCCACCTACTAAAGACGGCAAGTGCCCTTCAAGTTGCCTTCTGTGTTCTTCCAGTCTATTTGTAGTGTATAATGACTGGTGATCATATATATGTCCATGGAATGGATGCTCAGATGAGAAGGCATCGATTTCTCGATAGCCTGAAATGGCTTTCTTATGATTGTAGCTCTGTTCAGATGTTTTACCTAGTGCATTGCCAGCCCCGTAATTTGTCAAAACCTCACCAACTCCATACATCCTGTCCTCAACGTATCTGACATCCTTCAAACCATTCCATTCTTCTGCATCTTTTCCAGGAGTGCCATTATCTGTTGAAAGACTAGGAGAGCTACTCGTCATACCGCATGATATGGGTAATGCAATAGACCTATCTAGAGCAAACTGGAGTAAATTGGCTGTAAACCACGTTGACTGATCGTTCGATGCTCGAACCTGTTTTTCTGCTTCAGAAAGCATCCTTAAAGCTTGGCGTAGTTTCTGAAATTCTTCACTTCCAACTGCAAGAGAAGGTAACAGTTGCCAATTCATTCTTCATAAGTACAAGTGCTAGTAAAATATGGAATAACAACAGATACAACATGGATGAACCTTAGCAGTGCATGGTTGTGGCTCGTATTCCCTTTCCATCCATGATACAAAGAAAACCAATGCAAGCAACAAGACCAGTGCACTATAAGGTCCTAAACATGGGTGATTCCTACCGCTAGTAAAAACCTAGTTTCTAATAACTACAAAGGTAAGCATTCGGCGAAAATTTAGTTACCCTGATCGTGTTGGGAGATATGAAAGCCAGCTAGTCTGTCAGTTATTTGAGTGGCAAGCCGGGACATCAAGGCCGATGGTTGAATACCAGAGTCCATGAACTGACGTGCTTTTTTAACTGTGTTTGCTATATCCCCTGAAAGGACCAGGTCAAGCAAATCTTCTAACCTTGTATCTGCTATCATGCCAACCTGGAGCATGTGCATTAGAAAGAAAAAGTGCGAAAATTATAGCATCAATACTTGTTCTGTATCTCTCTACCAGACAAGACAAGGGGGAAAAACTTACAAGGTCCTGTACAACTGAGCATGTGATCTTCTCTCCCACTAGGCTGAGCTGTTCAAGTGTAGTTTCAGCATCTCTAAGGGAACCATTTGATCTGGATGAGATAAGTTGTAAAGCCTCATACTCCACATCAATGTCTTCCTTTAGTGCAATCTTTTGTAATCTGTTAATGATCTCAACATCCTTAATTCTAGAAAAGTAAAATTTTTGGCATCTTGATGTCACTGTTGCTGGCAACTGTTCCAAACATGACGTTATAAGAATAAAAATAACATCACCAGGAGGTTCTTCCAGACCTTTGAGAAAAGTCATCCATGCCTCTTCCGATAACATGTGACAGTCATCAATGATAAAAACTTGAAAACGGCCACAATGATTATGCATATACACATCTTTAAGCAACTTCTTCATGCTACAGGAAGAATCAACTTCTGTAAGATTCAAAGATTTTCCAAGATGAAGAGCATGGCATTCTTGACAGACCCCACAAGGCCTGTGTTCCTCAGCAGATAGGCAGAGCAATCCAGCAGCAAAAATCCTAGCAGCTGTTGTTTTTCCCGTGCCATGGGGACCATAGAATATGTAGAACGGATGAACTTTTTCCTTTAGAACTGCATTAGATAGAGCCTGGATAAGAATATTTTGACCCACCATATCTCTAAAAGACTTCGGTCGGTACTTCTGGCTTAAATTCTGGTGTTTTCTTCTGATTTCTTTTGTGCTTGCATGCAAAATTACTTCTTTGCCTTCTGTAGCTTCTGTTGGAGCTAAATCATGCACCTTCTTAGTTGAAGGTCTGGAAAATTCACGTGCCGAACTGCTGGTCATTCTGCGATCCCTCTCCTGCACTTTGGGTTTTGGCCAATGCAATGAAACTCCGCATCCATATTTATTAGAGTCCTCAGAGATAGTTGAAGAGGTGAGGAATGCTGATTTATAATGCCTCCTTTCTCCCGAGGGGAGACAAAACTTCGTGCATCCTACTTCTTGCCGTCCTCTCTCATTTCTGGGCTTATAGAGCAAAGGCGATTCTGAATGAGAGTTTTCGTCACTAAACTCCCCAGATTCGCTTCCTGAAACACTGTCTTCACAGTCCTCGCTGTCAGATGGAAGGTCATGTCTACTTGAGATTTTCTTTGAAAATCTACTTAATTTAGAATTGTCATCCTCATCGAAACATAAAGATCCTTGGTCCTTTTCTAGTGTTAATCGCCCCTTGTAAATTTTAGTGTTTGAGGATTGTCTCCTGCCTTTTTCACTTCCACAAGCTTCCATTGTGTTATCAAAACTTCTCTGATGGCGCCTTCTCCTTGTGTAGCCCCCATCAGGCACAGGTGGAATAATTTTCTCACTTATTTCACACTTCTCTTGTACAAGGTCGTCTACATCACGAGAGCCCAGGTGCTTATGCTGACTTGAGAAGCTCCTATCAACCCGATGAGCAAATGTACCATCCCATTCATGTTTGGTCTCTTCTTTCTGGCTTTTTAAAACTGTGCGCCCATTTTTTCTTCCACTTGTGTAACCCTTCAAACCTGTTTCTAGATTTATTGAATCTTCTTCTAGGCTACCAGAATTCTCAAAGGTATTCCACCTAGAGCTTGCCGAAGGGTCCCTCAAGGATGGAGCCCTACTTAATGCTGAAAGTTCTCTAAGAAGAGGAAAGTCTCCATTAACCGCTAATACTTTTTGCTTGCGTGATTGAAGTTTAGAAAGGAGCACCTGTTTTGCGTTACGAGAATTTCCTTCATTTCTAGCCATGCTTCAACAATCCATGTACAGGAACTCTAACACGGACATTGCATCATCAGCAATTGCCATCGAAGAGCTTTGGCCAGTAACAGCGTCATTTCATTCACCAGCAATGAAATTTTTATATGATCAGAGTCTATTGATCACATTATGAATAACCATTTCATATTCCATATTCATGAACAAGGTCATAAGGAATTCCTGAAAAGGGGCAGATCCAGAGAAGAAGGCAAGGTAAAGTCTACAGTCTTCCGACAAGAGAAAGCTAGCAGCTCATCAATGGCATGCATGTGCAAATGCATGGATATGGGCGGCCGAAAAGAAGATGGAATCCCGGAGCAGCTGCAACTCAATCTGACAGGCCGCCTATAAGATATGTCCATTCTGACGAGATAATAATAGTATGGAAAAAGCTTAAATCGTCGGGAAGCGAAGAACAGACAGAGGTGGATAGTCCAAGCTTTTTGCTATGACCAAGATGCGTCACTGTTAGATTAAAAAGGTGCGCCACGAGACGATTGATCGGGGGACCCATGCGAATCCGACGTCCCTAAGAGAGTACACCCTTATCCTATTCTATTTTCTCACTGTTATCCAGGCCTCCAAATCGGGGTGAAAATATTTTTACCCCGGTTACTGTGATTCCATCGCAAGATATTCCCTCCCGCAGAATCACCGGGCTCGCCACCCCGTTATCCGTACCCGAGGCCCCGTTTTCCGTACCTGACAGGGTCGCTTTCAGGCGATATATACCTTCCGATGGTATCACACCCAAAATTCTCCCTTGCGATGGAATCTCCCCCGAGTTATTACACCAGACGGAATCACCCCGCAAATGTATTCCTCCGGAAGGAATCACGAACGACCTTGTTATTCCGCCAGACGGAATCACAACCATGCTATTCCGCCAGATGGAATCACGAATGTCTGATTCCGTGAGATGGAATCACCACTTACGTATCCCGCCAGACAGAATCACAACATTGTTATTCTGCCAGATGGAATCACAACCATGCGATTCTGCCCGGTGGAATCACAACCACGTAAATATTCTCCCCCGTGGAATCACCGCGTACTATTCCTCGGGAAGGAATCACCTGGAGACCTTGAATCTGTAATAACTGCAGGGAGGGAGGAAAAAGTGGCAGATGGTTCAATCTCAGCAGAAGTTTATGCTCGATTCCATAAAACATGGTTGAGGATGGTTTAAGCGAAGCCTACGTTACTTGAAGATCATGAAGGAAATTAATTAAACCAATGGTGCAAAAAAACAACACTTCATTTTATGTGTGCATGTCCATTGTTATGCTCTGCACTGCTTAGAACATTTCTGGTTGGGGATTTGAACCCCTTGCCAATATTGGCAATGCCATGGGCTGCTTCAAAGCAAGAACAAGAAATAACAAACATGCCTGTTTGAAAGCAAGAAAAAAAACATGCCAGAAAATGGAATAAAAACATGCCTCTGTATCAGAAGTTTCAGAAGTTTCTATGCCCCTATTTCAGAAGTTTATGCCCCTGTTTCTATGCCCCTATTTCAACCTTCTTAACCATTCATCGCCTCGTAGTACTAACTAGCCTGTCAGATTTATCTTGCATTCTTCAGTTCTCAAGCTTATCCACTTTCTTGCAGCTCAAAACAGTGGAAAAAAATCACATGCACTATTTGGAGCTCAATCAGGCTTCTAAAAGCTGCATTATTCATCTGAATCAAGCGAGCTTGAATGTCAAGCTAGAAAACGAAGTTATAATCTATTCCGGCAGTGCCCAATTACCTGCAGATGGCTTTTTACGTCCACTATGGTAAGACCCTTCACGTCCATCATCTGGAGCACAAGCTTCGTCGTTGCTCCTGCATCAGCAATTTTAAGAACCCATGTCAAAACAGTACAGAGATGCACGATTCGAAACCCTTTTTGCACTGGTTTGGTTTGGCGATAAATCGGAAGACCAGTATGATTTGGTTTGGTTTTGTTTTTGCAGCATTTCAAGCTCGATTTCATCACTGCCCTTTTTTCTGCCGGATTTAAGTAATATCCCTGCTACTTTTAAACTGCAATAACAAGCAAGAAACAGAGTCTGCCATGACTGCCCAAAAGCTCAAAAAATATGGGAAGATTCAATGCTTTGATCTGCGGCATGTTTTGGATTGCCGGAAAGAACTAAAACTGCTATGGAAGAGGAAAAGTTGGCAGAATAGGATTTTGGAGGCAAAATCTGCAGCCTTGACAAAGATTTTTCCTAAATCATAGGCCGCCGATACAGAATCCGGTGGCTATGGAAGCGCCCAAACGCCTGTGGACACTTCTTTATTTCTGACACACACGATAAAGCTTCGGGGATAATCCGGCATCCACCAGCAACTCTTTACTTCCGCCATAGCCGCCGCCATAGCCGCAGCAGCTGCAAAACCTCCGGAAGAAGAACACGACGAAACAAATTTGAATTTTTACTTGGGATATTCCACGAGACGGAATCAATTATGATGGTGATTCCGTCGCGTGGAATAAATGGCGGTGATTCTGTCCGGCGGGATTTGGAGGTTGTGATTCCGCCGGAAGGTATTAAATGAAGCTGTCAGGTACGGAAAACGGGACCTCCAGAACAGATCCCATTCCCGAAGGGTTAGTGATTCTGCGGGAGGGAATATTTTGCGATGGAATCACAATAACCGGGGTAATCGGTGTGGCCTTCACACTCGGGACGATAAAACTTTATTAACATCATGACCAAGTCAGGTTGCTCGGCCATGGTGTAAGGAAGCTGGCGGAGGTTCAATCGGATCAGAAACGGCTCGGAGAAATGGTAGATGGGATAGGGAATCCTATCATTGTTCTCGAACCGGTTCACCAACTCGTCCAAAAGTATGTCGATGAAGGCTGGGTCAGTAGCCATATGCCAGGCGATCAAGGCATAGATCTCGGCTATAGTAAGGGTAGTGGGGTCCACATTACTTTTGGTGTTGGCCATGGCTTATGGCGCTGAGGTCTAGAAGAACAGGCGGTAGGGCGCTTGCGGCTAGGGAAGCGGTATGGGAGGTGCTAGGGTTAGCGAAGAACTAGGGTGAAGAAGCAAGGTCAGGTCTGGCGGCTATGGCGGGTGTCGGATCCGGCGGGCGGAGGCGCTGAAGGCAAGGCGGAGATAATAACTATAACGGCCGGCTAACTTTTAAAATTTTAAAATTTTTCTTATTAACTTTTTATCTTTTTTTTTTTATAAAATATTTATACGGCGGGAATACGCGGAAAAATACGGTCGGGCGCCGACGGCATTCTACGCGCTCCCACCGCGACTGGGGGTCGACGAAAAGCAGGCGGCGCCCGGGTTGACTTTCGGGCCCGGGTTGACTCGCGACAGTACGGTCGGGCGCCGACAGCATTTTCGGCTCTCCCACCGCGACTGCAAGGCGACAAAATTCAAGCGGCGCCCGAGTTGACTTTCGGGCCTTTTCGTGACCATTTTTCCGCCAGCGACGACTGTCCTAGGGTACTTGGGGTACGCCCGATCCAATGGAACCATTTTCTCCTTCATCTGAACTACCTACAAAAATTTATAACCCCTCCAAACTTGGGGCCTCCAGTCGCCCTAACTTCTTTAAACCTACAATTTCTTACTTTAACCTCACACAAAGCCAAACATCAAAGAGGACTAAGCAACACACTAGATTAGCCTCCTCCTAACTACCGAACTAACGAGTTAGGGTTTGGTCAGTGCTATGATTTCGAGCAATCGAAATCACGGCTCTGATACCACTGTGACGCTCCCTGAATATATATGACCCCCGGTCGTACACATACGGGGACTTTCCCCTCCCATGGCAACCATCTCACCATGAGCAGGGCCCTCCGTCTGACCCGGGCCATCTACGTAGAGATGCTCGAGTGAAGGACACGGAGGTGTCATTCTGCCCACGCCTTCGATGGGCTCCTACGTCGCGGAAGCATGAATACAAGGGTTAGCACACAGCATAAATCATATATAAATAACCACCACGAAGGGTGGCGCATCCAACCAAATACCAACGGCAAAGAATATGCATCTAAACCTAAGAAAACACCCAAACCCCAGGTTCTACCCCGGCTCAGACTCCTGTGAGGATGGACTGACGGCTCGGTCTCAGGAGATCAGCAGACAGAGGTATAACCTGGCGTTGGCTGGCATAGAACATCGGCTAGGGTTGTCCACTCCATCCGCCCCTCCTGTGCACACTTTGCAAATGGGTCGATTCACGCTATGGCTTCGCTATAGCCTTCCGGAGACGCAGACTCAAGGTATCACCCTTTTGAGCCTACTCCAGGGTTCATGACGCCCCGGTCCGATGAGGCAGGTCAGGGAAGCGTCCCCTTCTAGGATCACAGTGGTTCCATGGGTGAGCTAGAGAATACGTGCCGCATCAGCGACCCCCGCATCCATACCCAACTTACTCACCGGTAAATCTACTCAAAGTGCAAGATGCTCCATACGGATCACACCTCTTCACCCAGGGAGTGTCAGACCCATACCCGGCTCTCTACGTGACCGTCTATCAGGCCTAGCCCACTGTAGGAGTCTCAGGAGCCTTTTATGTTCGTGCAAGACCCCACCCCCATTTCACCACTGTGTCCCTTCTCTGGTGCTAAGCCAGACCATAGCATCTACGACCCGGTGGTCTCTTGTACACAGGCCGCATCTAATGGGAATATTACAGGGCTCTATCTAGGAGCATACTATCATATATGAGCTCAAAGGTCTCTACCCCCCCTTTAAACCCCTGTTTAATGGAAGCTACCGAAATACTCCATAGATACATCAATCATTTTGTAACAGAGCACCATTCATAATTGAAATGTAATCCTACTTACCAGAGAAGGGTTAATCTCAACAAAGGCAATAGTACTGAAGTACTATCCTACAATTCACAAGCTAAACTACTACTAACCCGTATTTCGGCTGGAACCGTTATCGTGGGGTGCTTCCATAGTGCTGTAAGTAGGGTGGCAGCAACAGCTAGTGGTTGTTCAGTGATTTTGGTGAAGTCAGCAACAGTCCTTGGGCGCTCAACTGCTCCTTGGGCGCTCAACTGGTTCGATTTTGGTTGATATGGGGGTGGTGATCCACCTTATTGGATCCAATTAGTAATCACCATGCTGGCCAATCGAGTTTGGCTAGGTGGCGCCTTCCCAAACCATAATTAGCCTAATTATCCTTTTTAAATATTAATTCCTTAATTATAGGTTATTATCCTTAATAATTAAATTAGCATAGCTAATTTAATCCCTTTTAGATCAACCCCCTAGATTACCATACCCCATGGTGGCGTATCTATACTGGGTGATGTGTTAGTATTTTTATACGTATACCGTATAAATACTTGGAACGCCACAGTTGTGCTGCAGATTTTCCAACACTGGATATTTGTGTCTCTTCTTTGCTCATAATTCCAACTTCTCCTTTCGAATCTATCAATTAGAGGATCTACACTTTTTAAACATTCTGCCCTGGTAAAGCATCTGTTACGGTTTCCTTTGTTTTTGTATGAAGCACTTCAATGCATGAAGACCATGCTCATCTCTTCATTACAGATTAACGATCTTTGTTTTATGTTATAATCATTGCAAAGATATCCAGATCCTGATGAATAAAAGGATAGAAATGGCCCCAATTTCTGAAAGTTTAGCCAATAACAGGCCTGAGAGTTTCCACAAGGTAAGAAATAACACAAGCTAAAAAAATAGCATGTTTTTATCCTATATTAGTGTAAGTGTTGGATCCAGCCCTAGATCCAACGGCTGAGATCCATCGACATTCACGGCGAATATTTGTCCTCTTTTTATCCCTTTTTTTTTCGGAGCTTTGAACGGTGCAGAGCTCGGGACAAGATTTTTCTACAAAGCATGCAGAGCTTTGTATGCTTTCTCTAGGGCAAGATTTTTGTACAGAGTAGCGTGATGAGCTTGCCGTAGCTATATGAGTTGAAAAACAATGTAAGGAATCGATCATTGATCTTTCGATGTATTGGAGTGGATTTTTTTAAAAACATAATGTGGGGTTTCAGTCAGCTGCTTCATGTTCAGGTTCTTGCTATCTCTGTATTTTCATTCTGCCTAATCTCCTTTTGTACGGTTGTTGAACAGCTATGACGGCATCATGAGAGTTAAACGATTTGTTAAGTGTTTTTTCTAAGTCTACTGGTCTTCAGGAATGCACAAATTTTTAAGGGCACCTCTGCTGCAACCATTCCGCCAGTGCACAACATGAAGTAAGCAATTTCGAAATAAGAGTGCATTTTTTATGGTGGAGAAAGGATGTTAGCAGAATACATTGGCTACTCCTCCCTTCAAGCTCTCCAATGTCTGCTTCAAATTTTGAAAGTGTAGTGCGTCATATGATGTCTTGCTATAAAAGGCATTTTGGAGTAGCAACAAAATTGAAAATAGACAAAGAATGATAAGGTAAACATTTCATTCACAAATAAAAGTTCTGAGCAAGTAGAGCTTGCATCTAAAGGAAGCAAGACCACAGCCGGATTTTTCCATAGGCCACGGTTGACCTTGAAATTTGCAAAGCAGAGTCCTAAGAGCCCGAAATTGGTCTGTGCAAAATTCCATGGCAATTGGAGCTCTCAGTTGGAAGCTCCGATGCAGGTTGGCGAAGGAGAACAGTAGAAGAGGGAGCAGATAGCAGGGAGTTGAAAACTAAAGGGAAGGATTCAGTATTGCTTAAGGATTGAATGTTGTTAAACTGCAGGCCAGATGATGTTCGATTGCAGTTTGAGCAGTTTGTGCATGTTAAGGATGTCTATCTTCCGAAGGATTATTAAACAGGTAATATTTACACTGCTAGTAGTTTAGGCTGGACTTTTAAATCCATTTTCCAGACATTGTATTATTTTCCAGAATTTACACTTGATAAAGCAACTTATGGATGATTTCTTTTACAGAGGACATATGGTTTTGTTGCTTGCGTTACCCTTGGACTTTTCTGCTCCATTTTGGTAAGTCTTGGTTCTCATAAAGCTAAAACTATTCTCTTGAAGTAGAATTTCTTTTTATTTGCAACATCTGGCTTGAAGAGGTTGTATCTCATAACTTCAAAAACATTTTATTTATTTAGGGCACTGTTGTGATAATTTTTGTAGCCTTTTGAAAGGTTGAAAAATCTCTGCTTATGAATAAATCCTGAAATTTATTTGCCAAGTTAACTATCATTGCATTATGTCATTTTTTGCAGCTAATGATAGCTATGATATCATTTCTAAGATTATACCATTGTTATTAGTAACCAACATTCGTCTTCTTGAGGCCTTTGAAGTTTGCTGTTACGTATACGGTGGGGAATGCTTTTTAATGTGGCTGGTTTGCAATGGTGGAGAATTTCATGTCCGGATATAATAGTTGCATGTTTGCTTGTGGTTCAGGTGAGCATCTATTATTATATTACCAACTACAAAATTACATGTGTTCAACTGATTGATCCATCCCAGCTGTGCAGATTGTTAGTGGAAAAAATCCACACCATGCTTGGAAATATGGGTGGCTTAGATAAAACGATAAACGGGGGATGACACCACAAGTTTACGAGTATTTATTTTCAAGGATAAAGTAGGTGAGAGATGTATCAACAACTGCTGACAAGGTGGCAAATTATCGACAGTAGGTTAATCCCATGCTCACGAGGGGCCCACACCACTACCTGCGCACCCATCTACCCATGAAAAAGCGCAGGGTGATTGCTTCCATTCGCACAGGTGCACACCACCTCCGCACTGAGACAGGGAGATGGATTCGGGAGCCGCGTGAGGACAGAGTCTGTCAGTGCTGTCAACAGGGCGCCATTGAGGATGAAGGTCACGCCCTCCAGGCCTGTCCGGCGTACGAGCATATCCGGGCTCGGTATGCTCGGTTAGTTGTGCCCCATCAGGCCTTGCATGAGCTACTGAGCACGGCCTCTGTAGGCTTGTTGGGATCGTACCTCCGGGAGGTAATAGATACGCGGACTCAGTTATGCCCCCCTGTCCGGCATTAACCTCAGCTGTACTTGTGATTATGTATATAACTGTGCAGTATGTCAGCATCCTTATTGCTACTAAGGTTTTTCCCCCGAAAACCCTTCGGGGCGGGGGTTTTTTAAGCCTGGTAGTAATACGCCTGCTGCTCTCTCTTTGTACTTGGGTCCCATAGGCCAGTTGGTCTCCGTGGACGATAAAATCATATTCTATTCTATTCTATTCTTATCAATGAAATAGAATGAGGCTCACATCATTTACACCATTTATGTGCAAGAAGAAGCGCGGGCACAAGAACATCTGAAATATATTTGTAAATGTTGAGTTTTGGAAATCTACAATGAATAAATAACTGACCTTCTAGAACCATATTCCACTAATCTACATGTATGATTAGAAGAATAAGGTCTTAAAGCACCATCTAGGATGCCATACTTGATCCCTTCCACTGCCTTTCTTCTGCTGGCTACCGCCCGATCCCCCTGAAGCTAGCTATGGCTGGAAGAGCAGCATATGATGTTTGCTGGCATTGCTGCAGTCTGTGCTGCAGCATGATTAGATTGACAAAGAAGGGCATTTTTATCTGTGCCATAACTCTTGCCAAGCATGTACGTCTCTAAGTTTTAGAGTGGTTTTGAATGTGTAACTTCTTCGATAGCATTCTGGGTGTGCCGAAACTGCAAGTAACTGCAAGTAACTCAGAGATGTTTGGCCTAACTTCGGCCTACTCCAGCAGAGCGACTTGCCATCACCATCAGATATTTCAACTCCTCTCAACACAAGCACAACTGATGTTCAGCACAGCTTTCTGTGCAACTGAGCTGCATTGTAGAGACAAGTCTAAGTTCACTATTTAGAAAATGATACAAGCAGATGCAGGTCTTAAACTCTTCTGAAAGCAGATATGATGACAAAGCAGGTTGTGGCTTTCTTTTCTCCATTCACTCAAGGTACATACTTGCATTCGGCCATTCTTAATCTCTACATTATTTCATACGTTGTAAGCCTTTTGCAAAATGAATTTTTGTAGTAGATACTTTATGGACTAAAGAGACAACTTGATTCGTCCCACCAATGAAGCTCTGCTATTTGGAAGAATAGAATAGAATAGAATAGTTTTTTTAACGTCCACGGAGACCAATAGGTCATGGGACCCATACAATGGGCTAGTACAATCATTACTACTAGGATTAAAAAACCCCTGCCTCGAAAGGTTTTCAAGGGAAAAAACTTTGCAGTAATGATGATACTAGACAAACGGAGATAATGACTACTGAGGGCTCAGTAATTGCTAACGTTTATCTAGAACCTCAAGTATGTATAATGCCAAGTCATGCACAGATGGTGCTCTGAGAAGTTGTGGAAGCGTGGAATGGAATGCTAATGTCAAAAAATGATTCCGGACTATCTCAAAAGCAGGGCAACTCAGAAGAGTATGGCTTTCATCTTCAATAACCTGTAACTGGCAACAGGCACATAGTCTCGCTTCTCGCGGCAATTGCGGCAGCTCCCATCTACCTATCTCAATCCGTAGCATGTGGGACCCCGTGCGAATTGATGCAATAGCTACAAGCTTGTTCCTGGACAATGAAGCAAGCAAATAAGCTTGGGGCCCTGGTGCCAAGGTGGGATTTATGTGTGCATGGTAATGACCAGTTTTCACTTGGGCACTGCGTCCCATATCTTTTGAGAAAAACAACCATTGAGATATTGTTGCAAAAGCTCAGGATCAGAACTGGCAAGCATCAGGCAGTGCTCTGGTTGCACAGCCCAACGGGCAAACCATGTAGTGCAATGCTCTTTCCAACATCGTTTCAAACGCTGAGGAGATTCAGCCATGGCAAGTGCAAGAACAAGATACCTAACATCATCCATGTGTTGCACCTTGCAGATATAGTGGAGATGGCGCTTCATGGCAGAATGTTGAAGAGGCCAAAAACCTGTCTCTTGTAAAAGAATAGCATAGGGCACCGCTGTTTTAACTCCGAGGCTGTAAGTGAGAAAGGACTTTTGCACTCGCTCCAAGCTCTCCCAAGCACTAGCACTAATGGCAGGCCCCTACACTTCAGAACCATGCAGTAAAACAGGCTCCACCAAAGCCCGAAACAAGTGGGCTTTCCGTGGCCAATCATGAATTTCTGCGCGAAAACAATTGTTTTGCATTGCATAGAGTGCTCTCCATCCAGCAGCCACCTGCTTGGTAATACGTTGTTCTCAAAGTGTGTTCTTACAGAATTCTACACCAAGATACTTGTAGCTATCCACAACTTCAACTTCGCGGCTATCATAGTACATAGGATATTATGTAGTGCTTTCCTAAAAAGGTAAGGTAAGTCTGGTTTAATAAAATGCATCAAGGTTCAATTTCAAGCAAGTACATAATGAGATAGCTTGGTTGCAGGTTCCCAAGACTCAAAAGGGAATACATCCACTACGTAGATCAGTACTGACCCAGTGCATGACAGGAAGGCAAACCAAAAGGGGACCTACAATTTTCAATTCCTGTTAAAAAATGTGAAAATTCTTATTCTCGATTTTCCATGACTGTAAGAGAAAGACTATAAGCTTGGAAGAAAAAGGATTACAAGTTAGAAAGATCAGCTCTTGAAAGAGAGGCTAAATTTGTAAAAAGTAATGTTCTTATATTTCTTTTGATTTCCTGAGTGCAAAAATAGGCAGAACTTAGTGGTGCTGCACTATTATGTGTTATCTGTTATCATTGTTGTGTTGCAAATGCAGCATAAAGAATGTCATGTTGCTACAGGAGGTAATGGAGGTGCAAATATTTTATTTGCAAGGGCACTTCGAATTGACAGTCTTTTAGCTTTGCATGCTTTTGCATTTTAGCATCTGTTAGCAGGCTAGGCATCTCTAAGTATGAACTTGAATTAGCGAATACGTCTTCTGAATGAATATGTTAGCTCTGATATATTAGCATTATATCCTTGCCTATAGTGTGGTATCCAAGTATTATTTTTTCATGTTTTCCTTCCACCTAGACTTGGCCAGCACTCATCTTTGAATGTTGTTTTTAGGACAATTAGTGTAGTGGACCAAAATGTTATCGGGTTTTGATGTACACGTTAAAGTTAATGTTATCGGGTTGTGTTCCTGTAAATTATAAACTAAAAAAGTTAAAGGTACAAAAGACATGCTTCTCAATTGGCACGACAATCTCTCTAATAGGGAAGCAATGTAATCTTATAATTTTGGAAAGATAGCTTTGGCAAGTTAGAAGTAATTCCACCTTCTATAACAACAATTTTTGCATTCCTATATCTTTAGCGTTCATTATTCTTATAGTTACAAGAAATTTATCGCGGCGGCATTTTTGCATTCCTATATCTTTAGCGTTCATTATTCTTATAGTTACAAGAAATTTATCGCGGCGGCAAGGCCGCCGCGAACATTTCTCTTCTCCAACCCGCTGCAAAAGAAGTTTTAACAAAGTTTAAAATGAAACGCACTTATTTGCTGGAAACGCACTTCAAAAGGAATCTTTGAAAGATTCCCTAAAATTCCCTTAAAAAAGTCCATTTTTAAGATTTTTTTGTGACAGGTGTGACAATTTAAGTAATTTAGGTACCATTTTTGAGGGGTTGATTGAACATAACTTTCATGCAAAAATTTCAAATAGCAATTTTCATCCTCCTAAACTAGAACAAAAAATAATTACTTTTATAAAGTGTAGCAAAAAAGGGGCAATTAAAAAAATAGCAAGGGTAATAGAGTGACAAAGAAGTGATATATTCATGGTTGTGAAAATTGTACAAAATTATGAACAAAATTGTCAAAAATATAGAACATTTTGACAGATACCATCATCACCGCTCTTTTCGTTTTTACATGTTTGAGTCATCGGACAAACTTACATTTTGCAAAGAAGATCGGGATGCATCTCATCCTCCGACTCATTTAATCCCCGATCACTTGAGCCTTCATCCTCGACTTCACTCTCAAAAGCGGATGTACTCGAGCGATCTTCTTCCTCACTTTGTCTACAAGTGAGTCCTCATCATCATCTTTTTGGCCACCTTTCTAGGTTGTTTGTCTAATCCACATCTTGACCTTATTAAAGTTTGAGTGACCATCGTAACTTATTAGCGGCCATGTCGAGAACAAAGTCATATGCAAGAACCTTCACTTCGGATAAATCTATGACAAAGAGCATTCTTGCTTTGGACTTTGCTCTCTTTCCCACTCTGTTTTTACATCTCCAAAGTATAACTCCCAATCGAAAGCACCGGCATTTGTTCTCATCCGGTGCACTTTTAGTTGAGTGGGAATTCCATCCTCTCTTGTTACCTCCAAGACTTTTAGCTAGCGAACGGCTTCCCGGACTCATCATTATCACCGGGACGACTATGAGCATTCCTTTCTGAATCTCTGAGACTGAACCAGATACTCGAGCAACTTGTTGTGCTGTGCGTCTGGGGCGAGTGTACATGACTCTGTCATCTTCATCTGAGCTAGCCAATATCTCTACATGTTCCTCTTGATTATCAACTTGCACAGGGAGAGTTTGCCTAGATGGCCAGTTGAATGTAACTGGTCTTCGACCTTGTAATGAAGCTTGCAAAATATCACGTTGTTGAGAAAAAAAAACTGGCCACCATAAAGCATCTGCCTCCCCAAAGTGGTTAGAAACACGATTGAATACTTGTCTCAATAAAATCCAATGATTTGCTTGAGTCAAATGCTCTTCCCTCCTTTTTACTCTTTGTGATTTCTTTCAAGCTTTTTAGAGGCATTTGCTCTGCAGAGAGCATGGAACTAGTATTGGGGATGGTGCGAATGAATTGAATACCTACTGGCCGCCACCAAAGATGTGGCATATTTCTTTCCTTGTAAGATGGCCCCGCCATCTACAAGTGAAATTTTGATCCGATCTTTGAAATGTAATATTTCTCAAGGGCTCAATAGCACGGTGACCCGGTTGATCTCTTGAAAAATCCATTCTTTGAAATCATAAGTTTCTTCCAACAACTCGATGTCCGGGCGAGGATTGTAGGAATCTTGGATAACCTCAATCATTGCTGGTAGGTCGAGAGCTTTTTTTTTTCGTGCAAGACGTTTAGAGAACCTCTCTTGAACATCGATCAATTTGGTCGTGTGTATGACCAACAAGCGGGGAAACCAATCTTCACCTTCTTGAAGATTTGTTTCTCTACTAGCATAGCACGTAAGCAAACAACGCCTGATTCTTATTTTCCCTTGTCGTGTTGTCTAGCTGAAGATACAGAACCGGTGGTATATGTTCTAGATTGGAAAGAAGCTTATTCAATATTGTGATAGTGAGATTTGGATCAGCATGAATGTTTGGATAATTCAAAATGCCTTGCAAGATAGTTTTCCATTAAATACCATAGCACCAACAACATGCGGATGTATGAAATCTTCTTCAAGAAGATCCTTAGGCACATTGACAAAATGTGGTAGGGTGGTCTTCTTCCGGTCCATTCCATCAATAACAACCGATATGTAGTTGAGTGGTTGTTCCAAAGTTAACTTTCTTCCTATGTTTTGTCAATTTTCTCCTTTCCAAAGATTGTTGTTCTCTGTGCTTGTTCAGTTTCTCCTTCAATGCATCTGAAATGAAAATATGTTTAGGAAAAAACCTACTTTTAAGAACTAGGCAAGAACACGTCCTGGAAGCTTACTTTTAGTGTGAAGTGTCCTTGCATTTTGTCTCTGAGCTTTTAATTCAGAGCATGTAGCACAAACAGACATCCTATGCTTTCTAGGAATGGCCACGCCGAAAAACTCTTTTTCCGAGAGCAAAGTAAGAGTAGCGCACAAAAGCGTTCTCCAGCCTCAACACACATCTCCTTATAATTATCGTAGACTTCTTGTTTCGTGAAATTGTCACTCAAGTGGTACATAGGGCTATTAGGGAGTTTCTCACAAGACTCCTTAAAGAAACCTTCCATCCAAGAGACACATTGAAGGGCATGAATTCTGGTTATGCCTCCTGAATGGCAGTAGTCATTAATGCCTGGATTCTTGTCAAGCCTTTTCTTTAGGCGGTCAAGTCGTCTGCTGCCTAAAGCATGAATCAATTTGAAGGCCGTTTGACAGACGGTGTGGCCACCAGCTGTGTAAGTAAACTTCTCACCATCATCTGGCCTAATATTGAAGGCTAAGTAGCCCCTTTGGTCTAGCAGAGTCATTGAACTGTAACTATCACGAATCAACCTCAATTCCTTTAGTCCAATCTTAAGCAAACAACGTTGAGAACAACAGTGCTTTGTATGTGTTGCCCGCAAGTGAGCCTCGTCCCATGAGTTTCTTTCTTCTAACAAATTGTACATGCTTTCTTGTGTAAGTTACGCTTAAGATTCTTACTTGCAGGGGCTTTGAATTCGAACATAGAGTCTTGTGGCTTTGGTAGGTCCTCGTCTGAGACATCAACATGAGGTGTTTCTTCGTCTAAGAGATCAACTTGAGGTGTACTTGTAGATGCTGATAGGTTTGGTGTGTGCAAGTCCTGAGGGGAGGTGCTTTCCCTCTCCCTAGGAAAAAGTAATCGAGGTTGGTGACGTAGTTGACCAGCTCCTGAAGTGTCGTAGAAAACAGGAGTTGCATGTCGCTGACTGCTCCCACTTGTTGTAGTACCATTTAGCGAAATTGATGGAGTTGGCGTGATTTGCCTCCGGGGATTTAGCCTATGGTGGACTAAGGGCGACGTACTAAAATGAAGTGGAGGAGGTAGTCTGACCTCTCTAGGCTGTGGTGGAGTAAAACGCATTGGTGGGGGCAAACGACGTTCAGGAGCAGGGTGTGGTGGAGTAAATTGAACTGGTGGTGGAAGCCGAGGTGGTCGTGCTGGAGTAAGATCAACAGAGCTGGGGGTTTGAATATCAGAGGCAGAATTTCCGAGGCTACTTTCAGGTGTCAGTTGAGGGGGTGTGAATGTCACTGCAGGAGGAAGCCTGCGAACAGGAGTTGGAGGCTCTGCGTCACACTGTATAAATTTATACGACAGAATAGCAGACGGTAAAAGTTTACACAGGGATGGTATAAATTTATACAGAGAAGGCAAACTTGTAGCTGCAGACTGTATAAATTTATACAGAGATGGTATAAATTTATACAGAGGAGGAAGACACGGTATAAATTTATACCTAAAACTCACGCACAATTTGTATTGGAATCTTTATGGAGAAACGCTATACGAAACGGCACTTAGCAGGGGTACTTAAGCCTGCCACCACCCTATTTTCCATATCTGCTTGACTAAGTCGGAAGCCAAGGGTCCATTTATATACCCCCTCTTATTTGCTCTCCTAACCTCTATACGCTAGTTCATACGGTCATGGCCACGTAAGTCTACTTTTCCGCATCGCTTTTAGTTTCTCTTTGTTTTAATCAATTTAGAGTGTAAGCCCCACGGTATAAATTTATACCGAGATGATTACGGATCGGTATAAATTTATACGCCTTGTCTTCGGCGGTATAAATTTATACGCTCCCGAGCACTTTAAGATACCGCAAGTGCTCGAGGCCGTATAAATTTATACGGCTCGGCACAAGGCGATAAATTTATACTGGCTTTCGAGACGAAGCGGTATAAATTTATACCGCTCGTGCTCGAGCCGTATAAATTTATACCGTTTCAGAATTATTTCAGATTTTTGATGTCCAGTGCTCAACGAATGGTCCCGAACCTTAATATTTTCGTAATATTGTTGTGTTTCCAGCTTAAATGACACAAATAAATTGTTAATTTAGTGTGGATTTTATGCCCTTTCATCCTCTTTTTCTACTGTTTTTGTGTTTCAAAAACTCGAAAAAGGTTAATATTCTTGTGTAAAAATGGTTTTTTTTGCGCGTTTTCCAGCCCTAAGATCAAGTTTGTGCTCGGCGGGTCATCATCAAAGGCTGCACCACCAGAGCCACAGACTTATGAACTAAAGGATCAGACTTGGTACGTCCACAGGGGCGCAAGAGAGAGCAAACCCAATCGATCGTGCCTTTACTTGTGCAATAAATCGGGGAAGGGCAAGTTCAAGTCCGATGATTATTACCTATTTGGCGAAATTATGAAACTTGTTGCTACAGAAACGATGATGAAGTTCTAATGCGAAGGCAACCATGACAAGGGCCCCGTCTACTATGTTCGAATACTAGAATGTTTAAAATAAGCATGTGCAAGCCTAAAGGACGCACGATTACATTTCCGGACAATTACAAGAACGGCTTTGTAAGTTATTCTTAGGTGCTTTCCGTATAAATTTATCTGGTCGGTCTCTTAACATAACCCCGCATTACAGACATAGTAGAAATTTTGATGTCAATAGTCTTTGTCTTGACGAAAAAGTGTTGGTCAAGGGTCTATGGTACCCCCGTAGTATCGAAGAGGAAGTAGTAGAGGAAGAGGAAGAGGAAGAGGAAGAGGAAGAGGAAGAGGAAGAGGAAGAGGAAGAGGAGGAACCAGTCACCACAAAGGGAAAGGGTAGGAAGCATTCCCTGGTACTAGATACACAGCCTCCTACCAAGAAAAAATCTAGAAAAACAAAGCCCTTGACTATAGAGGAGTCACCAGAAGCTCTTGAGAAGGCTCCCCGGAGCGGATTTATCGTTGTGAAGCCCGCAGATAAGTCAAGTGCTATTCTCAAGCGGGTTAATGAAACCAAACTGCTCAAACAAACCATTTCTTTGACACTAAGCACTATCAAGAGGCCACCAAAAAATGAAGATGGGGTCGAGTGCTGCAGGTCCGAAAGTTGTACGCGGCACATGTGGCCATTCTTAAGCAAAGAATGAGAAGAAATCCTCATGCGCGCATGTGTCCTCTAGTTGTTATGGTTGATAGAAGTCAATGCAATCAATTGCGGGGATTACAAAAAGCAGACTTCGAAGATTACACCTACTACGTCCTTGGAGGCACACACAGCTACAAGGCTAGAAAAGAACTCTCAAAGGAGGAAACCCGTAACGAGGTGTGGAAAAGCGTGGAAGCCCATATTTACGTGGGTATCACAGACGAAGAGGCAAAAGTCATTGCCGTAAGTCACAATCTTGACAATGACTTTCGGTTAAAAATGAGCCTAATAGATAAGATCCGATTCATGCATCGAGAGTAATGCGGGAGTTCAAACAAATGCATGGAGAGGACTTCAAAAAACGAAGAATAAGCTTCAAGAGCTTCGAGAAGCCCTGTGTGACTGACGGTGTTGTCCGAGCTATGATTCTGATAAGAAGCCCATTATGGCTGTCAAACAATACGATAACTACTTTCAGCTCGCTTTCAGAGATGGTCAAGTAAGTAAAAGATTCAATTCAATCTTTTGTAGTATGTTTAGCGTGGTTAGAATCTTGTAGTAGCCTACTGACGGTATAAATTCATACCGTGCCTGGCCGCGGTATAAATTTATACCGCGCCCGTGCCGCAGATAAATTTATACCGTGCACCGTGCATGATATAAATTTATACCGCGGTGCACAGGCGGCGATAAATTTATCTGCGTGCCTGTTCGGCCCGATAAATTTATACCGTGCTGGCGGCGTATAAATTTATACCGCCGTGGTGTGCACTGTGATAAATTTATACCGCCGCCAGGCACGGTATAAATTTATACCGTGTTGAGTCGCCGTGCCCATCCTCTTACGCCATTCAGCACTAAACTTCGTTTGACCGTTTACAGGTGTGGGATCTTCAAGAAAGAATTTTTTGTATGTTCGAAGATGGGGAGCTCAAAGAACAAGCTAAAGACGCAGAAAGAAACCAAAGAAAGGTGGTGAATCAAAACCAAAAATAAGAGCATTGTACCCCTCGGACGGGCCAGCTTCTGTGGTCTTAAAAGCAAAAAAAGAAATATTTGTTCGCTTTTGGAAAAAGTAGTTGCCAAAGAATTCACATTAGACGAGATGGCCAAAGAAGCTAAAACGTAAGCCTCACTTGCTATGCCATGTTTTTTTCTACCTTTTTTTGTCTTACAATATTTTTCCCTTTGCAGTCAGAAAGACATTGTCACTTGCCAGGCCGAGTTAATGAAGCAACTCAACCTAGAAGATCGGGAGGAGTGCAAACTTTTGTACCCAAGTTGTACCACGATGCAAGATCATCGAGAGCACGCAGCTAACTTAACCCGATGGGTGGGTAAGTTTTGCAAAAAATATGTTATGTGTTTGTGCCTTTGTCTCACATTACTCTTACAGAACAAGAAGAAGGGGCTACCCACTCGGATTTTTGAACCTGGTTCGTAGGGCCAAGGAAGAGAGGCAAAGGTTAAAGGCAATTGAACAGGGGGTAAAGAGGTCGCCACTTCCAGTTTTGACTTGTACATATGAGAGATTTACCACATTTGGTCGACGTCCAATACTGAGGTTGTTGAGGGTGATTGTACAAGGTTTGGGGACTCTTTTAGACAAGCAACATTTTACATTATGCATTGCGATATATTCCTTATGGATTTAAAATAAAGGATAGCGCTTTTGATGAGGAGGCTTTCACTCACGTGCAAGTCCTGGTCTTTCTGGATGGCCTCAAAGAAGTCCGACATCTGAAAACCGAGGGTCATCATTTTTCATTCCGACCTTCAGACGATGTCGGTGCTTAAACCTATGGGAGCGGTCTGTAACGCCGGCTTCGAAAACTGCGTTTGGTAAGCTTCACAATTAACGTTTTTTGTTTTACGGTAACTCCACGGTATAAATTTATACCACATCTGTCTTAAGGTTTAAATTTTAAAGGCTGGAACAACCGTGGTATAAATTTATACAGCAAGGCAATGTCTGTATAAATTTATACGGCTTGCCGCCGTGGTATAAATTTATACAGCAAGGCAACCGTGGTATAAGTTTATACCGCCACACTACAACTGGGCTAACTTATTTTCCTTGTTTTCTTTTTACTAATTTCTAATTTCTATATTGCTTGGCAGGCTTAAAACAAACGTCAAGGGTCATGGTGGTGGTCCGCGCTTAGTGAGCTGTTTCGAGCATTTTCATATAGGTTTTTACAGCGCGGACGCCAAAAAAACCATGGTTCATTTTAACACGCAGAATGAAAAGACTCCTCCCTGCAATGCATTTCAGTTCCCAATTTGTTTTGCGTAATTAAGAGACCCACAAAATGACAAAGGCGTGGTGTCCCATTATCGGCCACAAATGCTTATTAATAATTTGATCTGATGGTTTTCTACCGAGACTGGATCCTAGATGCCTTTTCCTGATCGGGCACCACGCCAGCTTTGCCCTTAAGCAGGGGCGCAATGTCGTCTCCGTCGACATAGACCCAGATAAAGTAAGCTTCATCAGGACCAGGATAAGCTCTTGCGAATCCTTTCCTGATGAAAACGAGGAACTGGGAGCAAAGAACGGTGCCAGCGATGCTAAGGGCACTTACACAGAAATACAGCCTCCACTTACAGGAAGAAGAGATGAGGGGGTGGAGTTTGTTGACTTGGAGCCTGTGGTGCCCGAGCCAGAGAAACCGCCTGTGCCAATAGGTTTGGAATCAGAAGGAGGCGTCTCTGCTGTTGTAAGTTTGCAAGAGCCAGATCCCAAAGGGTACGAGAGTCCTGTGGACTGGGAAGAGCCACCTCTCGTATAAATTTATACAGACAGAGTTCTTAACCACTTTCATTGTAAACTATGTGCTAAGTAATATTATAATTTATTTTGATGAAGATTTTTAAACTGAAAGCTTTGTCTCTCTAACAATGCTTAATTGAAACAACTCTTTCTTGCTCCAGGATTTCACACTCTTTGTCTTTCCAATGTTTGACTTTTTTAGTACTTCTATTAAGCTTGCAAAAAAACAATCTATATTTTCTTCTGTTTTTAACAATAAATACTTACTGAGTTATCAAAGTTAATGTCTCTCTCCTTAAAACAAGCATTTTTTTTTTTTTGCCCTTCTTTTAAAATGAAAAAGCTTTAAAAATGTTGCTTTTTTGGGGGTATCCCGAATGCTAATTGCTCAACAATCTATTTTGCTCCCTATTTTGTGTGTTTTTTTTAAGTTTTCAATTTTTATAAAGGAATCTTTCAAACGCACTTCTTAAATAAGTGCGTTTCATTTTAAACCTTGTTTTTTGTGTTAAGTCGAATATATCTCAATTTTGGACATCCTTGAGATGTGACTATAGAGATGTATGTTGATCGCAGTTCATATACTGTGAGGCAAGTCAAGACATGCCTGTTCGACCCCATATTCTTTGCAGGAATGGTCTAATTGCCCAACATAGAATATTCTCCATAAACTACTGCAATCTAATGGCCTCGAAAAAATTTAGAACACGCGAATTGATAATACACCCTACAAATAATGGAATATTACAAACTGCATATATGTAGAGATGAGACAAATAGTAAGTAGATTTCAAAGTTAGTTACAGTGTACATTCTCATATACAACTATAGTCCCGAGATTTTGTTTGTACATGACCACTTATACCGACAAATTAAGATCATGGTACCCAATGAGATTCAACATTTGCGCGATACTGTTTATACGATAAGTTATCACTATAAGAAATACCAGAGTCGGCCATAACCTCATGTTGTTTCAAAGTCGGCCAGAACCTCGTGTTGTTTCAAAGTTAGTTATAGTGTACATTCTCATATACAACTATAGTCCCGAGATTTTGTTTGTACATGACCACTTATACCGACAAATTAAGATCATGGTACCCAATGAGATTCAACATTTGCGCGATACTGTTTATACGATAAGTTATCACTATAAGAAATACCAGAGTCGGCCATAACCTCATGTTGTTTCATTGATTTGTTCAAACCTAGGATAGGGACTTGCCTTGAATCCAGTTGAAAATGATTTAGAAGATCAAGCAACATTTGCGGCCTGAGGCTGACTTCCTCTGCAAAGAATTGCAAGCTCATGGTACATTTCGTCTTCTTTGAGCTGTTTAGGAACCCTTCTAACTGATTCTGTAGCAGGTGGCGTCTTATCAATGAAACTGTTTGGTAAAATACCCAGTTTTTTTAGGTCTCTTTTTGCTTCTTTTAATGATGAGTCCATGCTGTTACTCTGGACTTCTGAGGTTTCTCCAGAAAGAAGAGGCTGATGAAGTGAAGGATATTTAGCTGAGGGATACATGAAGACTACTTTGTAGATAAAAACATGCAACCCAGTCCATAAATACTTCATTTTTTATAAAACATTATATTAAAGATGTAAAAACATAGTATTACATCTAGATTTCCAAAAGAATAGAGCTCCAGTAATTTAGCAGCAGGGTCCTCAACTTTACTTTTCTAAATGGCTGGCCTAACAAGCTGGAATTCCCCAAGCTGGACTTCCATAGCCATTTGTCATGTGGAAA
This sequence comes from Isoetes taiwanensis, assembly GCA_021234155.1. NCBI lineage: Eukaryota > Viridiplantae > Streptophyta > Lycopodiopsida > Isoetales > Isoetaceae > Isoetes > Isoetes taiwanensis. The sequence continues at coordinate 18,913,608 of JAJEKV010000024.1, forward strand.
TCTTTGTGCAAATCATATAACAGATGCTCTCCATTGTATCAGACCTGCTGGCCTCATATTTTAGCTAGCCGCAGAAGCTCTGGTGTTGTGTTTCGGGCATGGAAATTTGAAAACACAAGCAGAATCAAATATTCAAAGCCGATTGCAGCAGAAGAAAGAGAAGATTTGCAACCTGTGCACTCTGTAGATGAAGCCACTCTGATTGTTATTGAGAAAATTAGTCTCAATAAACGAAGAATCTGGGCACATCTGATTGTTATCTAATTCAGAATACTAAGGGCCATTTCCCACTCGCCATTAAGTTAAGTTAATTTAAACGGTTGGTTATCTTTTAACTTAACCGAAAAGAGATTATGCTTTCCCATTAAGGTCGTTAAGTTAAGACTAACTTAACGGATTATGAAGATATACATTCCCACTAGACTTGTTAGGGGTCACTTAGGTTAAATTCAAAAAATCAACTTAACCTAACATTTACAATGAGTTGATGTTTCACACTAGTAGTTAAGAGACTTTGTTAGGCTAGAGATAACTAAGTCCATTTCTCACTTTAGTTAAGAGATGCCATTAAGTTAAAGATATCTAAAGTATTTCTTAGTTGTTGAAGCCAACAATCCATGAAGAGATACAAGGTTTATTTTTTATCTCTTCTCTTTCTATATTTTCGATATTTTTTATCTCTCTCTTTTTCTCTCTCTATATTTTCTCTCCTTTTTAACCTTAATTTAGATGTCTCATTATTTTTGGTGGATGTCACATTTTTCTTGGCATTGGAAAAGCCGTAGGTACACGCTCCATGAAAAAAAATCTAAGAAATGTTTCCACTATCGAAAAAAGAACTACAAATTCTAGTCATTAGATGTTCAAATATGCCCAAAATATGCTCTAAGGTGCAAAAACTACCCTAGATTCAATTCGATTCTAATGAATTGTCCCTTGAGCAAAGGAAATCCAAAAGGCTTTTGATCCTCAAGCTACTCTAGCTGTGAAATAAGCCATTTTCATAAAAAAAAAAAAAAAAAAAAAAAAAAAAGAAAAATAACCTAACTAGATTGTTACCCCTTTCTCACTTAACAGTTAGGTTAAGTTAGTTCTTAACCGAGTTAAGTGTACCTTTCCTGGGTCACTTAACTTCTAGTTTAAAATAAGGGGTCCAGTTAAAGTTTTAATTTAACTTAACTTAACTATTATCAGTATGAAAGTGACCTGGTTAAGTTAACCATAGTTAAAATTTAACCAAGTCCTAACCTAACTGGTAGTAACTTAAGTGCTAGTGTGAAAGCAAGTTTTCGTTATTTACCCTATTTAACCTAACCTAACTGCCAGTGGGAATTGACCCTAATACTTACAAGTTTAGAAGCAATCTGGTGATGAACAGATGAGCAGCAGGTCGTTTTGTGAAGCAGGTCGTTTTACAACAATTTGGCGAGGTCGTTTGAAGCAGGAGGATGCTTTATTGAACTGAGTAAACAATCGAAAATATCAAACGACATCAAATGACCTTGCAAATAAACTAAAAGTATCAACAGACCTTGCAAATATCAAAGAAAATCGATGTTTACCTTGCTTTTTTGCTGCTTAACAAGCAAAAACCAGACAAAAGATCTCAGTCAGAAAGGCAGAGCCGAGCTGATTTTAGAGATGATAGAGCCGATTGCAGACTCAGAGATGTCTGAGACAAGGCCGATTAGCAGCAGAGAGCTCCATAGCAGCAGTCACGGCCGATTTTTCGGTGTTGTGCCGGTGGTTGCGCTGTTCTCCCCTTCCCGCCAGACATAAAGGGAAAAAAAAGTGAACTGGCATTTTTTTTTTTGTCAAAATGAACGGAGTTCTTGTTGGTTTTTTTTTTTTTTAAAGGGAACTTACCGGGAACGCCGTTCCCATATATGGGAACGCCGTTTGGAACGCCGTTCCCGGTAACAAACGGTGTGGAACGGGAACTTGGCGTTCCCGGAACGTGGCACCCTCGGGAACGCGTTTCGGAACGGGAACGCGTTCGGAACGGCGTTCCCGGTAACTATGGTTATAAACCATATTTTCCTGGGCATTCTGCTGTGGCCTATTGTCTTCTTTTCCATTTTGTGGGTCTTATTGGCTTATGATTATCCTCTTTTCCATTTCCGTTCGTGGGTCTTGTCTGTAGTTGAGCATCTACTGGAGAAGTGTGATGAGCATGCAAATTGGAGGCAATGTCTTCCTTCACATGCTGAAGCTGCACAGGAACCTTGTTCTTTTCATTCGGAACTGAAATTCCTGATAAGTATATCCTGGTCCTGTTGGAAGCAACAGCATTGTTAGTGCTATACATCCCGCCAAACTTTGAAACACACTGGAGCTGGGTACCTCTGAGAGCATTGGTAAGAGAGAGGTGACCTTCTGGCGTAGAATCCGAAGCATCCCAGCAAAATTCCGTGGGGAATTTCTTGTAGGCGTCATTACGCTCATCAAGGGCTCGCGTCCACCCGACTTTTCTGAAGAAAAGGTCCCAATCTCTGTTACAGCTCTTCCAAATCCGTCTCTGGATACTGTAACCAAATTTATCACCGCTGCAGGAACGCCAAAGAGCATCGATGGCTTTGAGATCAGATTCGGGGATGAACTGGACCTCGGAAAAGTAGACCCATTTGCGCTTGGCCGCGTCGGGGCTGACCAAGGCGCAGAGCAGCTGGCGGGTAAGGGCATCGGCAGCTTCCCATTCGCCGGATTCGAGCATCTGGCGGAGGGCCTGGAAGCTAAGATCTGGGTCGGAATCGATGAAAATGCCCTCTGTGCTGCTGGTGGTTGCCCCTGTTTCCAAATGCTCCCTTTGCGCCCAATTCTGCTGCCGGAGGCTTATGCTCCGCATTGCATTGGCATTGGCATTGGCAATTTCTGGTACGCATTGCCAATTAGATGCTAGAATCATGGTATACAGGTTCCAGAATCAACAAAATCATGCAGAAAAATGCAAAAATCGATTTGATACAGGTTGCATTTGATACAGGTTGCAGAGGAAGAATCAAAGGTAAAAATGCTAGAAATCATTACCAGAAGAGGAAAGAGGAAATAGAGTATACCATGATTTTTCTTCGGATGGGAAGTTTTTCTTCGGCGCCCCAGAAATAAGCTCGAACTCTTTATTCTTGTTAATCCCGCCATCGCCCAAACGCCTTTTTTCCCGACCATTTTCTCTGGCATTTTTTTTTTTTTGCCTATTTTTCCCCCCGGAAATACGTGGCGGGAATCAACCGAATATGCCAAATGCATCTTCCCCCTAAGAATTATATATGTTAAGAAAGGAAGCCCAAAGGTTTTAAGAGCCCTTAACCAATGGTAATTTCTCTATGGATTTGCCTAATTATATGAGATTTATGACAAGGAATTTTAGCTGAACATGTTTTTATTTACACAGGTTCTCAACTTAAGCCCAGCAACGCTGGGCACCGTTACTAGTAGTGTGATAATATGATTCAAACTTATAAGTTGCAAACACTTTCCAAGAAACTTAGTGGAAATTTTGGGTCACCATCTAAAAATGTGAAGCCAAGCCTAGCTGTGAAGTAGTACATTAATGCATAGATTAAGCAATAACGTAGTAGGACATCCACCCTACAAGATGTAGAACCATTGCGCACGATGCCACCATTATCTTTTATATTTCTTCTCAACTAAAATTATATATTTCCTCTCAACTCAAACTACCCAATGATTCAATTGTCCAACTTGGAGCATGGATGAAAGGAGAATGGAGATCACAATAAAACTTGAGAATTATATTTGGACTTAATCAAGCATGGGAGCCTAAACAATCATTGCTAGGTGACTATAGCAACAAATCCCCATGAGGAATTTCGTACATCCACCCAAAATATGATTTAAAAAACACAATACACCAAGGTAAAATTTTAAGACCCATTTGTTAGCAATGTTCACAAATCCTTGGGCTATTTTTGATCGAATCCATTGAGCGGTATATAAAAGTGTTCATTCTGGCAGTGATTCAATTATCATACTTCTCTGTTGCCATTTCGACTTCACAAAAAATTTCATATCAGTAAGTAAGTGAGTCGACAAAGAGAAATGTTTGCGGCGGCCAGCCGCGATAAATTTCTTGTAACCTATAATTTATGTTGCGCAATGGAATTGGTTGTGCTTCCCTCTTTCCATTCTAGATAGTAGGAAGATGCCAGGTGGCATCATGTGGTTAACTCTCACATGAAATATGCAACCCATTTTCATTGTTGTACGTAGGTTTGTAGTATATAACAATGAACATCTAATGCCAACATCTTCCAAGATGCTAGAACCTTGTGCAAGTTCAATATCTTCCAATTGAAAATTATCTTCGGCAGTAGCTCATCAACATATGATTAGGGTGCTTTCCCATGGGACTAAAACCCGGAGATTTTCTTGAGGTCAGGCGGAGGGCTCCAGTGTTCCCATGAGCGCCTTAGTTACTTGATTCAGGTTTAAGACCTGAGTAGCAAAGTATTCTCCACACAATTCTGAGCCTCAAGTTTTTGGGTTGCCCCTAGGGGGGCAATCCCTTGTTGATGTGGGTTTTTGGCATATTCACGGTATATGCTAGCATATCCCTAGAATATGCCAAAAACTGCTCCAAACTTGCTCTAACCTGTAAATTCTCGGTCGCCCCTGTTGCCGGGTGGCTGCTCTGCAAACCGGCTGACCGAAAGAAGTTCGGCAGCATGGAGGCCATCGACAAGGTAATCTAGGTACTTTTGCGCTATATTCCCTAATTTGCAGGCATGCCAAAGTAAATATTATCCCAAATCAGCACCCCACAGACGAGGAACTTACCACCTATAGCTGCAGTAGAGTGGCTGACAAGTCTAGAACATCTAAAATCAGGAGAGTTCTTGAAGGAAATGCAATATTGCAAAAGATGCTTCTCATTCTGGTCCTTCTGGGTACCTGTATGGTTATAGGTGATGGCATCCTTACGCCAGCAATCTCAAGTACTTATGAAAGGTGTAAAGCCACCTACAGCTATCTTCCTTTTATTGTGCAAATGGCTGTTTAAGGAGGATTTCATGTTAATGATGACGTTTTGTATTAAATGTCTTTGTTTTGCTTTGTCTGTTAAAATTGTTAGCTGGGATGACTTGCTTCCAGTTATCACGATAGAAATTGAAGATTTTTTATCCTTTGGTTGATATTAATTCAATGTGGCATGGTATCTCATTAATTGCATTCCATTGTGTGCCTTTCTTCTGTGCTGTTCTTTTCCTGTTTCATTATGAGCAAGGGTGTCTAACTTGGGCCCTGATTCGTTTGTTGTAGTTCTGTCATTTGTGAGTGGTATTAAGGCTGCACATCCGGCTTTCCGACAGGGTAACTATTCTGCTTATATAGTTGTTTCAGGGATGCACCATGCCAACTTGATGTCGTTTCTGAGGTTTTATATGTGCTTTATCTTTTAAGTAGCTGGTGTAGGAGTTTTGAAAGTAGTAGGAGAGCCATGGATTCAAGTTCTGACCTTGTAATGGCATATTTGTCCATATGTGCGTACAAGTCACTTGTCATGCATTCTGTCCATTATCTGGTTACCTAAGACAATCGTTTTACAGGTCATGTGGTTATCTTGGCACTTATTATCCTGGTCATCTTGTTTAGCATGCAACACTTTGGTACTGGTAAAGTGGGATTCATATTTGCTCCAATAATACTTTTATGGTTCATCTCCACTGGGCTAGTAGGGATATACAACATTATCAAGCATGATCCTAGTATATTTCGAGCGTTGTCTCCTGTGCACATTCTTGACTTCTTTAAGAGGAGAAAGAAAGATGGATGGGTATCACTTGGTGGTGTAGTGCTTTCTATAACAGGTATGTTGTCTAATGGGATTCCATTGGGCTTGACCATGTCCATCTAATACCCTAATTATTTATTATGGAGAACATAGGGTGCAAATGAGTTTATTTTTCATATTGGTGGTGGAAAAATGTAGGGGCTGAGGCTTTATTTGCTGATTTGGGACATTTCTCAACGTTATCAATTCAGGTAATTAGTTTTTGTTTGAGGGAACAAATGCGGCATGCTGATATGTTAGCTTGGGCAGGTTGCTTTTACCGTGCTGGTCCCTGTCTGCTGTTAGCCTATATTGGTCAAGGAGCATACCTCATGAAGTTCCCGGAGCATGTGTCAGATACCTTCAATACCAAGTAATGCTGCAGTTTCTGTTTTTGTTATGATTGAGGTATTATGTGTTACATGCATGTGTCCTGCGGGACGGCATTGAACTGTCCTATGCAATTGTACAGTGTGCCAGCATGCTTATTACTGCTAAGGTTTTTCCCTCGAAAACCCTTCGGGGCGGGGGTTTTTTAATCCTGTCAGTAATAGGCTTGCTGCTCTCTTTTTTGTTTGGGTCCCATAGGCCAATTGGTCTCCGTGGACGCTAAAAACCTATTCTATTCTATTCTATTCTATTCTATTCTATTCTATTCTATTCTATTCTATTCTATTCTATTACATATTCTGTTTTCTGGCCTATGTTCATAGTTGCAACAATTGCTGCAATTGTTGCGAGTCAAGCAACAATATCGGCAACCTTTTCGATCATCAAGCAGTCAGTTGCGCTTGGATGCTTTTCTCGCATGAAGATTGTCCACACATCGCACCAATTTGGTGGACGAATTTATGTTCCTGAAATCAATCGGATATTAATGGGCCTTTGTCTTGCAATAACAACTGGGTTTCGCGAGACTACTCAAATAGGAAATGCATATGGTATGTGACACCTGCATTCTTTATGCTATCTATGTATTATTTCCATTTGACACCTGTTTGCGTTCGCAGTATTGCCGTTGTGGCAGTTATGCTTGTGACAACAATACTTATGACTCTCATCATGCTTTTCATTTGGCAGAGCAATCTTCTCCTAGTTGCTCTATTTTTCGTGGTTTTTGGATCAGTGGAATTAATCTATTTTTCCTCTGTTCTCTTTAAGGTGGAAAGTGGTGGTTGGGTTCCTCTAGCAATTGCCTGCATCCTTTTAGTCATAATGTATGCATGGCATTATGGAACTGCAAAAAGATATGAGTTTGAAAATCAGAATAAAGTGCCAATTGGGTGGATTTTGGGCTTAGGTCCTAGCCTGGGACTTGTCAGGCTACCAGGAATAGGATTGCTTTACACTCAACTAGCACATGGTGTGCCACCAATCTTCTCTCACTTTATAACCCATCTACCAGCAATTCATTCCGTTGTCATTTTTGTGTGTGTAAAATATTTGCCATCTGGTTTATTTCTCAGCTCCAAGAAAGAACCACCACACTGTTTACAGAAAGGTATAATTTTCATATTTATATGCACTTGGTTGAATGATGGAAGACATAAATGTTCATATTTTTCCAGCTTCTTCAATCTCAAGACTAAAAGAACATGCTAGTTCAAAGGTGCAGCCAATTGAAGAGAATCAAACAACCAGCAGGAGTGGGAAAATTAATGATAATGGCCTGCAAAATGAATGGGAAAAGTTTCAGAAAGCTTTAAATGCAAAAACGAGATGAATCATGCCAAGCCAATGATTCTGTATATATATATATATCTATGCCACTTCCCTCAAACAAATTTTGTAAAAAGAACTATGTAAAGTAATTTTTTAGGGAAGGCAATTTTTGACTGCTGGGCAGTAAAGCCCTCATGTTGGACAACTTGGTTTGAAAAATATCAAGATCTGAACGTTGAGCTTTTTCAGTGCTAAGAGACTGTTCTCTAATTGGAAAATCATTTCTAATGCACATGTAAATAGTATTGTTCTCTAATTGGAAAATCATTTCTAATGCACATGTAAATAGTAATTTCTTTGAATAGTCCATAGCCCTGGGGAAATGACATCCATATCTTGCATCCCCTTGTGTAATGTGGGACTTGAATATATAATAATTACCCCTCTTGGATTGTTAAAAGATCGTCTTTTTATTAACATAAAATAATAGCCACTTTTATGCGTTTAAAATGAAACGCACTAATTTGCTCCAAACGCACTTTAAAAGGAATCTTTGAAAGATTTCCTAAAATCTCCCCAAAAAATGCCCTTTTCTTGGTATATTTGTGACAAGTGTGACAATTTGAATATTTTAGGCACCATTTTTGGAGGGGAATTTGAACTCAGCTTCCATTCAAATTTGTTTGGTACCATTTTTTGGCCCCCTAGTTTGGTTTGAGAAATAGTAATATTTTTAAGAACAAAACAAAATAGACATTGAAAAAACACAGCAAGCGCTAAGAGTGCCCAAAAACGTATTTAGTTCAAAGTTTATGAATTCACTACAAAATTATGAACAAAATTGCCAAAAATGCAACACATTTTGATATTGCCTCAATGAAGCAAATATTTTCACCTTAAAGTGTGCCTCACACGCGAGTCGAAGTCTAAGATGCTTGTGCTTTGCCTTATACACTTGCTCTTATTTGTTCCTCCAGCTTGCTATAGACTTAGATATCTGCTTGATGGCGGCGTATGTATCAATCAATCGGACTTTTTTAGACTTTGTAATTTATTTGTCTCTGTAGTCCTTAGTTTCTTCCAAATAAATTTCAAGATGGTATAAATTTACACCTCAATAGATAGTAATGTGTGGACATAGTATGCTAGAGAGTTCGCACGGTATAAATTTATACCGCAAGAGGACTCGAGCGGTATAGATTTATACAACAAGAGGACTCGAGCGGTATAAATTTATACAGCAAGAGGATTCGAGCGGTATAAATTTATACCACAAGAGGACCCGAGCGGTATAAATTTATACCGCAAGAGTTTTCTCGGTATAAATTTATACTAAAGATATATTTATATGTATATTATATAAATATATAATATATATATAACATATATATACACATATATATATATCCGAAAAAAAAAAGAATTCTTGCGGTATAAATCTATACCGCGAGACTTCCTGCGGTATAAATTTATACCGTTTTTTTTTTTATATATACAAATATGTGAACGTATATATATTAAATATATATATATACTAGTTATGGTGCCCGGCGTTGCCGGGCCTAGTAACGATTTGAGGTAAATGGAGGAACTTTTATATGTTGAATGTGATGTAGGAGTGCTATGTGTTTGGAAGGTTAATGATGTGGCAGGTGATATTAATTCTATTGTAAGGAACAAATGTGGGAATCAAGTATGTGTATTGATGTTAATTGTGTTGTAAGGAAATGGAAGGAACAAATGTGGCAATGAAGTATGTATATTGATGTCAATTGTATTGTAAGGAAATGGAGTTTGAGTAGCAATGTTCGCGTTCGGCAAATTTAAGCATGCTTTGAAAATGGATGCGTTTATGATTTTTTGTAAATTAAAGAATCGGAGATGTTGATGAACGTAGAGATATGAATTTGTATGTGGTTTTACTAAAGTCCATGAGTGCGAAATATACTTTGAAAATGCATGAGTTTATTATTATTTTGTAAATAAAGCTACTTAGGATAGACATTGACAAAGATAGATATGGAATAATGGTATAGGATCGTATACAATAGTCTAGGGTGGCTATGCCACGCTTTAGTGAACACTACAATTTGCAGCATTACTATAAAGATTGGTCACCACATAAGCTGTAGGATTGGGAGGAGTATTTGAGGCATCATGGTGTTGTATGATGACGATCTTGTATTCTTGTAAAATGGCAACATTAGAACGTTAGAATTTAGAAGAAAGTAGAAGCAATAAAATTATACTCAGTGTGAGGAGAGGAGTGTACCTGTAGATCTGGAACTGTATGAGATATAGTTTAATCAACAGCCTTCATTTCTTGGTTTTGGAGCTGAAGCAAAAAGAGCAATTTAGCATGGGAAAATGTGTTGAAAGAGAATGCAAAATAGTCTGCAAAGAAGGATAATCTTAAGAATGAAGTATTGATTCACCTGCAAATGAAATGGACGATTGAAAGTGCAGTTTCTTGTGCGTATTCCTGATTTGTCTGCTTTGTTATGTAAAGTTCAAGTATGAACTGTATATTGTTGTGCGCAATGCCAGCAAACCCCTGACAGTGTATTGCTCAAGCTGTACCAAACCCCTGTTTATGCGAATGCAGCCAAGAAACAGAACCAAGAAGCTAAGGAAAAAAGTGAGAAAGATGGAGGGCAGATTCGTGCGCTCATAAAGAAATGGTCTATGGTTTCATGAGTGTGGAAGATACTTTGAGTTGTAGGAAGACTAAGTGAAAGAAGCCTGATTGATTTACACTAATGCAACATGCGAAGTCCTAGTATGAAAGCCAGATTACGAAAGAAGCAAGGATCAGCTGTACCTGGTTGGCTGCCTGTAGATTCTTTTGGCGTGACCAGAAACATTGGAGACCATTCTTGAGGAAGTTCCAATGCTTAGCAACATTCTCTCTGCAAGTTGTACATGAATGCTTATTCTGCTTTTATTGATATGGGACGTTAATGCAGGAATTGCTATTTTGGATACGTAACAAACCTTGCTTGCCTCATGTGAGGTACATAGCTTTTCAATAAATTCTATAGCAGGACTGTCTAAAATTGACTCATACTAAGAAGACTTACCTTTGTCTCATATTGCCAGTGTTCCACGAAAACTCAGTAGCCAAATCGCAGAGTTGCAATCAGTTGTTGCATCAAGATTTAGTGATTGTGTCGAGATTTAGCTGGATTATGGCTATATGCATGGTTATGTCAACTCGAATGCATTCTAACATCGGAAATTAAAAGCCAGTTGTAGCTAACCTCTTTTCAATCAGCATTGGCGAATGGTTTGCTTGCTACATTTATTGAAAATGCGTCTGAATATTATGTCTGCTATGGAAAGGGAGATCCATTATATGAGGCATATTTGAAATAAGTAATTAAGCAACAAAACTGGACCTGCTGCATTTGCAACAGACATTTGCAAGGAGATCAATGTTGATGTTCATTTCTTGCACGATTAAAGAGTTAGGTGCAAGAAAGAACAACCAACTGCAAGACACACGTATGTGGAGACATGTATGCAGAGTAAATGGAGCCAGACATCTATGGAGAGATCTATGTGAAGACAGCTTGCTATAGAAATAATTCGAAAATGTAGCCAGATCTATATATCTTTATGGTCAAAGATGCCTAAGCTAAATGCAAAGGAAGACAGACATTTAACTTAGTATGTATGTGCATGGAGCAAGTAATGATAGATCAATGTACCTTAAAGAACGGGACTGTGGCAGTAGACCCTAAACTTCCTGTAACATGTAAATAACATGTAAGAGGTGAGGCATATTAGGTACAGCAAGGATACATTATGTTGAGTAAAACCAAAAGCAAGAAAGTAAAAGATTTGTAAGCAAAGGATTTGTGGAGAAGGTCTGACCACTGCTTTAGATGGTTGAGCAGTTTGTTTCTAACATCTTGGCATTTAAGTAGTGGCCAAAGATGCCTAAGCTAAATGCAAAGGAAGACAGACATTTAACTTAGTATGTATGTGCATGGAGCAAATAATGATAGATGAATGTACCTTAAAGAACGGGACTGTGGCAGTAGAGTCTAAACTTCCTGTAACATGTAACAGGTGAGGCATATTAGATACAGCAAGGATACATTATGTTGAGTAAAACCAAAAGCAAGAAAGTAAAAGATTTCTAAGCAAAGCATTTGTGGAGAAGGTCTGACCACTGCTTTAGATGTTTGAGCAGTTTGTTTCTAACATCTTGGCATTTAAGTAGAGGCCAATAATGATTGGTCTCCGGTGATTGCTTAATATGAGTAATAGAAAAATGCGGGTTGATTATTGCAGCAGGAATCCCATCAGTCTCATTATAGCACAACATATCTTAAATATGCAGGGAGAATGCCCTGATGTAAAAGCACTTTTTATCATAAATAATTCCTAGTGATTCATAACCTTTCCTACGACCTCAATCATGCAATGAAAATGCTTTTTTTCAAATCCCGGGCTTCATAAACATATTAACAACACTGATCTACATGTAGTAGTATGAAGATCCTAAGGTTTTTACCTCGGTTGAATGTTGTACCAACCGTCTACTGGTTCCACATCATTTGACTCAGCTATATACATATTGGTGCTGCATATTCAACGTCCCAGAATGTTTGAGAACATGCACTACTTTTTTGCCTCTGCAAATAAAAAAGCAAAGACCTGACACCTCTAAATGAATTGTGTCCACAATGAGGAAAGGAAATATAGCGACAGACCAAATAAGGACTTCTAGAGAAAGGTATCTAGATTCTAAAGCATGTTTGAAGGCCTACATCCATAATGAGGAAAGAAATATAGCAACAAACCAAATAAGGACTTCTAGAGAAAGACATCTACTAATATCTGTTCACTCACTTGGATACTGCTTCGTCATAAAAAACAATAGCCAATAGAAGTAGCTCTTTCCACATGAACTTCCATGGCGCCATAAAAACCATTCTCTTTTGCTTCTAATTTCCTGAAATATGCAGATAGAATCACAATAGTAGTTCGAAGAAATTGAGATGAATAGGAAGTGAATGACATTTTAGTATAGATGGGTCAATGCAGTTTATCTCTGCCTAAAAATGTAGTTAGATACAATAGAGCCTGAAGTGGCTCAGCTGGGTTTGATGATGCTAACACCTATTAGAAAACCCTAGAGACAATAGATGCTTCATCCAACAAAATATGAAACCTAGTGTAGCGAAATGCTAGAAAAGCAGCATGTATAGTAAACCTGGCTCACCTTTTGCGGCTATATAATCTGTGGAAGCACATATATGTATTAATGGGTGGTTTTGTTAAAGCAAAGAAGAGTAGATGTAGTAATACCTGGGATGCAGATGCATGGTTGCTGATTTCATAGGGCTTCTCTGTACACTACATTTGCTGTGTATGTTGCAATTTGTTGATGATTGAGTGATTGTCCTTGTTGGTCGATGATAAGTACCTTTATGTCTTGCTGTTGGCGTGCTCTTGATAGCGCTACATAGAGTTGTCCGTGAGCGAATACAGGCCTTGGCAAGTAGAGTCCTAATTGTTTTAATGTTTGTCCTTGTGCTTTGTTTATTGTCATTGCAAATGCTGGGCGTATGGGGAATTGTGTCCTTTCAAATTGGAATGGTAGTTGTGCGGTGCTTGGTGTGAGTGGTATCCTTTGTATGAAGACTCTTTTTCCAATATTTTTTCCAGTAACTATTTCAGTGTCTAGGAGCCTTTCTCCCAATCTTCTGATGATTAGTCTAGTTCCGTTGTACAGTCCAAGCTTGGTGGAGGTGGTTCTCAACAGCATCACGATCATTCCGATCTTTAGTGTTAGTGTATGTGGCGGCATTCCGCTTGGTACCTGGGTGTTTAGGAACTCAGTTGGGTAGAGTAGTTGATTTTCTTGGTCTGGTATTTTATCAGCACTCAAGTATGTCTTTGGTGGTCCTGGGAATATGCTTGTGATGATGGTGTTGATTTCATCTACGTGCTCGTTGAGAGGGGTGAGTATGGCTCGCTCTGTCCAGAAGGTGGGGTCGCTTGCATTTTCTCTAATTCCTGGGAATGTTGCTTCAATGAGGTCGTTGAGGTCCTGTGTTGGTATGCAGATATTGGTTGGCAATTTGATGATGTTTTCACCTCTTTCTGGGTAGGTTGCTTCTTGCCCTTCTCCGATTCTTTGCAGCCAATTAGGGAAGTCGTCGGTGGGTTGTTGGATTTGGTGGGCTCGCATGTTGACTTTTAGGTAATGAACTTTGATATGATTCCAGATGTAGGATTTGTTGATGGCTGCAGCTACTATAGCTGCTCTAGTTCCATGAGGGACAACTGGTAGTAGTTGTTTGAAGTCTCCTCCAAGTACTACTGTGATTCCTCCGAATAGAATGTCTCTTTCTGTGATGTCTCGTAATGTTCTATCAAGTGCTTCAAATGCATGCTTATGTGCCATTGGAGCCTCGTCCCATACAATCAGGCGTGTGGATCGTAGAAGTGTGGCTATTTCTGATTGCTTTGGTATATTACATGTTGAGTTCTCGTGGAGTTCCAATGGGATTTTGAATCGAGAGTGTGCTGTTCTGCCTCCTTTTAATAAGACAGATGCTATACCAGATGATGCTACTGCAAGAGCTATCTGGCCTTGGCTGCGTATATGGGTGAGGAGTGTGTTGTAAAGGAATGTTTTTCCTGTACCTCCTGGCCCATAGACAAAGTGTTGCCGGGTTGTTCTTTGTTGTACGTCTGTTATGATTTGATTGAACGCTTGTTGTTGCTCGGTGTTCAAGAGGTTTATTGATGTAATGGCGTCTGCTGGAGTGTCTTCGTATGTCTCTTCTAAAATAAGTGTGTCTGGTGTGGGTTGTGGCTCTATGTTTGTGAATCCAAAGTCTTCTAACGATTGGCCTCTTTGCTGCCGCATGTCTGGCCAGACACATCATGTAGTGCGCATAATCTTGTATAGGGTGTGATTTGGCTAGTTGTGGTTCCTGTTGCAGTGTTTTGTTGTTGTTGGTAGTCTTCTGTCAGATGATCTTCGATGGTGTTCCAGAGGTCCTGTGGGTTAGTCGGATGATTGAGAATGAGAATGGTGGCAAATAATTGGCGTAGTGCGGGTGGCATTTGCCATGTGCAAGCTTCTTGGAGGGATCGGAGTATATCTGTATCATCATTTAGTAGGAGCAGTGCGTTGCATGCGTCTTTGAATGTTGGGTGTATTATGTTGTGGACAGTACGTAGGTCTTCAAAGCTTGTAGCACCTGGTACGTTACTTAGGAGGAGGCGTAGGTAGAACCTTTCTCCTTCGTTTGGATTGGAAAAGTACATCGTTCCAATTGTTGGCATGCGTTGATGGTTTTCTCTTGGTGTCCAGGTTTTGTTGGCTTTTTGCCAAGTATATGATGAGGGGAAATCTTGGTATAGAAGGTGGCGTGTGTGCTGTATTTCAGCATTTTTTTGAAAGTATCTTGTGAGTGTTGTGTGTGTGCCTCGTTGGAATGTGCTGTTGAGGTCGTCAGCATCTCTAAAGTGGAGAACATTCTGGTTAGGTAGATGTATGGCGAGTCTGACAACATGGGGTTCTTGTTCTTGTAAATCGTAGGATAGTACTCTCCAGGAAGCCTCTATTGCGGAGAAGTATCTAGCGTTTAAGTAGTGCGCAATTTCATCCTGGTTTGTTCCTGCAGGAGTTCTATTTATTGGGAGGTTTTGGTATTCTAAGGTTGCTGAGATCATGTCTGGACCCTTGTATATGTATTTGTACAGGTATTTGATGGATTTGATATGGGCGCATATTTCTACATTGATATGGCATTTAAAGTATGAAGAAAGCCATGTGTTGTGTGGTACGACCCATCTATTGTCAATACGATGCCCATTGCGTATTATATATTGTCCATTGTCACGACGTCTGTATTTGACTTGGCCTTGGTGCACAGTGGTTTCATTTTGGAATTCCTTTGGATAATGCTTTGTGCATCTTCCATCCTTCATGCATGGTGATGATGGATTTAAAGCTCCGCATGGTCCATGTATCATGCTGTTGGTGACAATGTTGTATAGCTCTGGGTTTGTTTGCTGGTCTGGGATTTCTGCAGAGACAACTTTGTCATAATCTGCGGCAGTTTGTGGTTTGTCACTGCGATGAACAATTAGGAGTAGATGGGCATGTGGGAGGCCTCGCTTTTGGAATTCTATTACGTAGACTTTTCCAATTATTGTGCCTAATATTTGTTTGTTTATCAATAAAGTTAATAGTTCCCTGAGTTTCATTTGGAATACACGTGCTATAAGGTCAGGTCGGTCAGATGGTGTTTGTCTTTGGAGCAGTTCTCTTGTGATTTCTATCCAGTTTGGGTTTGCGGTCATGGTAATGAAGTAATCTGGTTTACCTAGTGTTCGTACGATGGCCATTGCATCGTGGTATAGTTGGTTTGTATGTCTTGGCGAACCAATATGGCTTGATGGGAGGATCACACGTCGTCCTATATTTGATGCTGTTGTTGCTGGTTGGCCGATTGCATCTTCTATGCCTTGGCGTATTTCAGATCGGAATATTTGTTGATTCATTCTGATATAGGTGAGCCGGGCTTGCTCTATTTTTGCAAAGGCAGTGCATATGTATTCTTGGAATAATCGCCGAGCATGAAGGATGGGAGAAATGTGGTCTGCATGTGCGTGTATATGGTAGCTATAAAATTGGAGGGCCGTAACGTTTCTTTGGGTTTGGTTTTGTTGAAGTGTTGTTTGTGGAATGCTGATATGCCAACCATCTGTTCCATATGGGAACATCAAGACAAAATGTAATGGATCATACGATGCATGGCATTCATTTATAGATTGAAGTGTGCCATCTCTTGAGTGTAGAATGATGTTTTGATGGCCTACTATAGGGTCTGGCTCATTTGGCATGAGTATTGCGATTTCATTGGATGTGGGTGCGTTGTACTGTCTATTTCTTGCATTTGGAGTAGCTGGTGATTGGATGCGTAGCCTGATATCTATGGCTGGATGAGTGCGGATGATGTCTGCTGTACTACGTATAGCATGTGCAAATGGGTTGTTGAGGTTGATTAGTTGTTGGAGGTCACGAAGTGTGTCTCTTCTAAGGTCATGTACGTAATCTTGTCTCGTGTTTAGTTGTTGTTCCTCATTGTCCGTGATATATATTTTTGCGCCG
The DNA here is from genome assembly GCA_021234155.1 of Isoetes taiwanensis. Taxonomy (NCBI): domain Eukaryota; kingdom Viridiplantae; phylum Streptophyta; class Lycopodiopsida; order Isoetales; family Isoetaceae; genus Isoetes; species Isoetes taiwanensis. The sequence goes on from JAJEKV010000024.1 coordinate 18,930,206, forward strand.
CACATTGGTTGGTCAGTTCGCCGAGATTGTAGTGTACCCATAATGTGCGACATTCGACCATTCACTCTTAGTGTGTATGGGCCGCCTGGCATGTTAGTAATCCGATGATCTGTCTTGATGGCTAGGGATCCAAAAGCTAGTGCATTGTTGTATTTTCTAATATTTTGCCTAAATCAGACTTTGTGCTCCCGGAGATGTGTACAGTATAGTAGTACAGTGGTGGTGGTGGCATCAATGGGAGGTTGATTTTACCGTTGTAGCAACATTTGGATGATTGTTCGATTGGCCATAGGAGGGCGTTACAATGCGGGCATGGAGTTTGCATGGTGCCAAGGTCATGCTGGGATGGAATTGTTACTGTCCATGCTATTTTGTGAGTATGTATTGCGCTTTGATTTTGGTCCTGGGTTTGAGATGGTAGTGCATCATCTACTGTATTTGTATGCACTGTTCTAGCAGTATGTGTTGTGCTTTGATTTTGGTCCTGGGTTTGAGATGGTAGTGCATCATCTACTGTATTTGTATGCACTGTTCTAGCAAGTCTTCTAGCTTCTCTTAGTGTTAGTGTTGGTGTAGCTACGTTTGCTGTTGTGTTGGTCTCAGATATCTGTGTTATAAGCGGCAGAGGAAGTTGTGGAATGTCTGGATTTGATGGGTTTCGAGCACTGCGTCTTGCTTGTCTGCAAGAATAACTTTGTGCTTGTTGTAGTTGGTTTTCATCAATTGAGTTTGTTGGTTCGAGCGTGTGTGGAGTAGGTGGATGATGGAATGTAGTGGCATGTGGCAGTGTTGGTTGTTGGGAGGACGATGGGGCGAATTGGTCAATGAGTAGTGGTGTAAGTAGGTTCTGTATATTGTTCGTAGCATGTGTTTCTGTTGAAAGTGGTGTGAGCAGATCTTGAGCATGTGCATTTGTTGGTTTTCGAGCAGCTCGTCTTGCTTCTCTACAGGAGGTAATCTGGTTTTCTTGGTCGTGGCTATGATCAGTTGGCATTTGTGTTGTTGTGTCTCTTGAAAAGAGGGGCTGCGTAGCAGGCAAATCCTGAGAGATGTTGTAGGGTGTGAATGTTGGTTGTTGAGAGGACGATGGTGGAAATTGGTCAATGCGCATTCTTTTTGAGTTAGATGGAGCTCCTTCCGTCTCTTGTTGTCTTTCCATTGCGGCAGCAGTGTGGTTTCTACGATGGTTTTTGCTCCTAAGAGCAATTGAGCTGGTTGTATGAATTGTTTGCAGGAACTCTGAAAGAGGACAGAATAATATGGTTCAGTATATTGGAATTTTGAATATCCGGAGAGGTAATGAATGGGTTGCTAAATAGACTGATTCATAAGTGCAGTGAAGTGAATACAGTACTGCAGAAGTGAAATGAATATGTCTCATCGATAAAAGAGATATGCAACTGTGCTAGATTGGTCGTGCAATTTTTTTGGAGTTCTAGGGTGGTGTAATTTTTTTGGAGTTCTAGGGTGGTATATAGTAAGGAATGAATGTAGTTGGAAGATTATCTGTGTTCTACAGAATGTGAGCCTTGAATTAGTAGCAGAACTAAACTACGATACAGCTCATTGTGTTCACAAACTTAGTTCTAGGGAGCTTGAAATAGAGGTAGAATGTTGCTGTAATCTTCAAAGGAAGCGTAATTTAGCTCGTTAGATTGAAATATGGAAGGATCTTTGAAGAAGAACATAGTGGCTGTAGGATGTTTAACCTAGGTGTTTAAAGTTGCGTATGCGAATAACATAGATACTGAAAATGAAGGGTCAGGCACTTGATTGGCGACGAACGATAAGCCATAGAATATTGGCTTTAAATGGATGGAATTTACTGGCTAATCGTCATCTTATAAGGAAATTCTGTAGGTGTGATATAACCTTGGAAGTCTTCCAAAGTTTCTTATGACAGGGAAGGAATAAGTTAACCCATAATGAATTTGCCTAGATCCAAGAAGAACATAGTGGCTGTAGGATGTTTAACCTAGGTGTTTAAAACTCGTGTATGCGAATAGCGTAGATGCTGAAAATGAAGCGTCAGGCAATTGATTGGAGGCGAACGATGAGCCATAGAATATTGGCTTTAAATGGATGGAATTTACTGGCTAATCGTCATCTTATAAGGAAATTCTGTAGCTGTGATATAACCTTGCAACTCTTCCAAAGTTTCCTATGACAGGGAAGGAATAACCTAACCCATAATAAATTTGCCTGAACGATATCCCGGCTGCAATCGTTTCGCAATATATGAAGACACATGCGATTTTAGAATGTGATAGTACGAAGGAGGAAGTGAAATGAACATATTTGAAGCAGGAAAGAAATATGCAGGTATAGAATGTGACCTCTGGATTAGCTTGTTCCAATCGCTTGTCGATTTCCGTCGTATCAATGTTGCCAGGTTTTATGTTGTAATTTTCCTGCAGTTTTAAGATACTACAGGTATTAGAAGGAAGATACACCTTGCTACAACAAAACAGACTGGAGTTCCTAAATATACACATCGGATTTGGCTTCAGCCGGGGAAATTTCAGAAATGTACGTAGGTATTTTGGTCAAGTATGTTTACGGAAGAAGCAAAACATGGAACACAATCCTTGTAATGCATCGCAAGATTGTGAGAATAATAGATTTACTAAAAACAGTTTGCTAAGCAGTGAAAGTGGATTATATTTTGGTTACATTGAAAATGGTCTAAAAGCGAAGAATTGAATGAAGTTAAGCTGTGTGCTAACAGATCTGAAGAAACACACCGTATTTGCAATTTCAGCATGTTTTGTATTAGAGATATGCGAAATTGATATTTGGGATTTTCTTCTTTGGCTTTATGAACTTCTGTAAAGTGAGATTCCTATGACTTACCTAAAGAATCCGAACACCAATGACCTGCCTATGAAGAGGATCATGTGCTAACATCTCTGTGGTGCGAAAGTAATGGTTACCTATAAAGCTACGTAATTCAATTTGTTTTCTACATACGTGATGATAGCCATAAGCACGATCTGCCCGCCATCCAAATCATGTAGGAATTTAATCGCTAAATTGCCGCTGAACCTCTAGCCTGATGGCAAAATGCAACACATGTGTAAAGCATTCCAAATTGACATGCATAATTTATGTCATGCATTTGCCAGTGTCTTATCTACCTAGGTGCAAGTACGGGCATGGGACTGTCATTAATATGGGCAATTTGAGAAGCCGATAGATGAATTGTTGTTCATAACTAACTTGTATGTTCTCTTTGTTCAATTAAATTTCAGGCATAGCACGATGTTAACTTGCTGATAGCAGGTGACTGCAGGAAAGGCACACGGTGTTATAGTGATTGATGATCGGGCTAAAAATACGTTCCCAACACCACTGGAGGTAATGTTTTTGCATGCACATGAATGTTTTACCTACAGCATCCACAGCTTTACACAACGTTAAATCATCTCTCTCATCTGTGCCTAGGTGTCAAGCAAGGATGATGTTGCTGTTGGAAGAATAAGCCACCGATGTGTTGTCTTCCAAAGTGTAGGCTTTGAAGGAAAGCTATTCGATCAATGTCATGCATTGCATGAATAATTTTCTAGAATAGACCATAAAAGTTAAATTTACAAAAGATGGATTGAAGGCACAGCTACTTGCTCCAGTGTCTATCCACGGTAATATTGAGCATGGGTAGTCATCCTGTGATGCGGCCACATGCTGAAAGCATGAATTTGCAATTTGAGAAGCCCATAGATGAGGTGTTGTTCATAACTAACTTGTATGTTGTCGTTGTTCAATTAAATTTCAGTCATAGCAGGATCTTAACTTGCTGATAGCAGGTGACTGCAAGAGATATTCTAGAAGAAGGCACATGGTGCTTTAGTGATTTAATTAAATTTCAGTCATAGCACGATTTTAACTTGCTGATAACACGTGACCGCAAGAGATATTCTAGAAAAGGCACATGGTGTTATAGTGATTGATGATCGGGCTAAAAAGACGTTCCCAACACCACTGGAGGTAATGTTTTTGCATGCACATGTATGTTTTACCTACAGCATCCATGCCTTTACAGAACGTTAAATCATCTTTGTGATCTGTGCCTAGGTGTCAGGCAAGAATGATCTTGCTGGTCGAAGAATAACGCAAGATATATCTCAGCATGGAAACCATGGGTCAGCAACGCTGGTTTTGTATTGCGCAGCATTTTGACGTTATAGAACTCAACATCAGTTCTCTAGCATCAAAGACTGTGTTCATACCTAACGATTTGTTGAAGCTTAGCCATCAGAGCAGTTGACATCAAGTAACAGTTAAGGCGGAACAAACAAAAGGACCCATAGAATGAGTTACAGTAACCCTTTCTGTAGCTTGGACATCTTTATATGTGGTGATCAAATACAAAAAGGAGCTGCCTTAGCCACCAATGTGTTGTGTTCCAAAGTCTAGGCTTTGAGGGAAAGCTATTCAATCAATGTCATGCGTTGCATGAATAATTTTCTAGAACAGGCCACAAAACTTATGCAAGGATATAATACGATTGAGCGCAAACGTATCTTGCTATAATGGATATTAAGTTCAGAGTAACATGTCTATGTTTCCAAAAGCCGGCTCTTTGCACATTAGAGAGGTATGGGCACGTAATCTGCAAGGAGACGATGGTAACCTGCCAAAGACTCAAACAGGGCAGTTTTGTGTCTGGTAGTTGAATTTGAAGGAGTTGAGTGTCAAACATTCGTCCAATATCAAGCAAGCAAGATGTGCCATATTTATAGTCCGCAGAGCGCACAGGGGATTATTACGGGCAGCTTATTAATGGCTCTTTGCACATTAGAGAGGTATGGGCAGATAATCTGGAAACAGAGATTAAATTTATTCGTCAAATTGTTGATGAGTACCCCTATCTTGCTATGGACACAGAATTCTGCAACATGTTGAAATGGCGCAGTTTTGTGTCTGCTAGTTCAATTTCAAGGAGTTCAGTGTCAAAGATGATGTATTGCTCTGGAGTTATATACTCTTATGCTTCTTTTAACGAAGAAATCTGCATACGTAACTTCTTGTGAGTTTGTTCGCTGTCAACGACTGGCTAATTATAATTTCTTGATCCCTTTGAGGTTTCTGCAGATACCATGCACTTTAACGCCAACAGCAGCAGGTGAAGTATATCAAGCATTTTGGCAGGAATAGAGATAATAACCAACCTGGCTTTCTTGATGACGTGTCGAGGGATAGTTCTATTCCTGACAAACAGCACTTTCAGGAGTGGGTGATGGATTTAACACCATTGGCATGTTTGATAATTGAGACCTGTTCAATTATCCAGGTCCTCTTAAAGCTATTGGCAAGACGTCTAAGAATTCTGATTGGACTATTTTCTAGCACTAAATCTGGTTGGAGCGGCTTCATACACCATCTTTTATATTGAGAATGTAATCTACTTTTGCATTTACAGCTGTTGCTACATGAAGTTGGTTTTACATACCTAACGGTAGTATTGCTATGAGTTGCAAGGCATTCCCCATGTACATTGACCATTTCTTTAAATGTTGGACAGAGAATTTAGGCCTGAAATTGTTGATACCGCTTCAAATGGCATGAGAACAAACTCAAGACATCCTAGGGGTTCCCCTGTCCTAGTCACCACTAAGTACAGCTTCAAGAACTTGCAATTTGCTGCACTCTAGAACATCGAATGTCACAGGAAGAGAGGTATTTTAATTACTTTTTAACAGTTATTCTTTGCCTCATTCATCTACATCTATTCATCAATAGTGATAAGTATACTAATCAGAGTAAGGATCTATATGTAGAGAAGAAGTTTACAGGGAATCTAATAGAAACATAACATAGAAATCAATATTTGCCTTAGAATTGAGGCGTACCTCTGAAAATGCAAGAAATCCAAAACTTAAAATGGAAAGCAAGTCCTTCTGCTAACTGAATGTTATTGTTGCTGCAAGAAAAGAAGAGATTTATCAAACTTGCTATGCACATGCAAAAATTTCACGTTTAAGAATGTTCAACAATATATAACAGACAATGCCAAAAGAAGATGCATAATGCTGCAATTGCGCTATTCACGTTTCATTCAAAAGATCTGGCACAAACTTATTTACAATGTTGGTAATATATACAGGTCTCACTAATCCAGACGATAACACATATTCACAATTAGCTATTAGCTAATAATTACAATCAGGTTTACGATAACTTTTGTATTGCCTCCAGCAACCGCACACATCCCATTGAATAATTCACCTCCTCCATTTTTTCAATAATGTACCTATTTCTCTCCACATCATTATATGTTTCTTCCTTTATTTTGATTCTAAATAGCAAGCTCTTAAAGAAGGTTCCCTGCACAATCTCATTGAACTTTTTAATGTCTGTAAGCTTCCAAACATCCATTTGCTTTGCTGTACAACCAAATAGCTGCTCACCTATGTCTTGAAAAGCTGTCACCCATAAGCCTCCTGTGTGGTCTGATAGCTGCAATGAAATTACATACCTGTAAGAGCACTCTTTCACACGGACATTACAACTACTGCAATGCCACAACCCATCTTCCGTAGCTCTCACCTTCTTAAAACATTGACGGTTCCCACATTTCAATGGGCATGCTGCATAATACAATATATCATGCTTCATATTGATTATGGTTCCCTTTAACTCAACTAACATCGGCTTCTCCACATCTCTAAGTGCTGCTTCGGACAGCTCAGACACAAATTTCAGGGAATCACCTATAGTTAAAGGTTGTGAAGACATCGTCAAAGAAACAGAAACACTCTTTTTGCCTTCTTTCACAAACCATGCCCTGAGGGCCCTAGCCTCTGGAATAAAAGGATTTATTTGGACTTGGCTTGATTGAAGAGTAACTAAAGATCTAGTTGCATAATCGCTCACCCTCGCCCCCCTTATCGCAACAATTGGCTCCCTATTCGCACGAATAGCCTCTTCAATTTCTGTTCCCTCTCGAAATGACACCTGACCCCACATAGTAATTTCAATTTGCTTACCAGATACATCTTTCATATGGATAATCCTACGATCAACAGGGCTTCCGTTCTTTCGATGCACACGCGATGCCTCTTCTACTGCACTGACAACACCAATCACATCCACTATAGAATCCTTTTCCTTGAATTCTAGGTCTGCAATGGATACAAATTTATACAAATGATGGAGAATATTCTTATCATCATCACATTCTTCAACTATCGAACCATCTTGCAAATATAATTCCCATGCATGACTCAATTGATTAAAGGTCTTATTTGCTGGCTTAAGCATGCCTCTCGATATATTGAAAACCTTACCAATTCGGATATGCTTATCAAATTTTATGGCAAGGGCATTAAAACAAACCACTCTAATCTCAGATGCTTCAAGATCAATCACATCAAAATGGAATAGAGTTCCAGCAAGCCTGGACGAAGCGAACTTCTTTAGAGATACCCTCGCTGTCACTCTACATTTAATCTTCCAATTAAAGAGGTAAGGACTTAAACTACGAATAGGAACAATCCCAGACTCTCTACTACTTGAAAATGAACATGGAACAGAAGAAGAAGGAACATCAGAACATGGAGAAGCACATGGAACAGAAGAGGGCACATTAGAAGGAACATCAGAACAGGGAGAATTACATGGAACAGAAGATGGCAGATTAGAAGAACATGGACCATCGAATCCACCAGAACATGGAACCTCAGAGCATATAGCATCCGATACAGAAGAAGCCATTTAAAAAAACCAAAAACTATCTAACAAACACTAACCTGCAATCTGAAACTATCATGCAATTAGCTGCGAGGTCTGCTTTTATACAATCGGCCAGTCCAAATCCACATCCTCCATTCAACTGCATGGCAAGAATCGGACACCTACAACCAATCTCGGATAGAAATCGGCTCCTCGTGGAAGCACCGTGCATGTACAGAAACCATAAACCCTGCAATATCTTCGAATACCATTGCGCCTCATTTCTGGAACAACCGTAAAACATTCCGGCCATCAGAAAACACAACAATCTTAGAAAATCAAGTTAAAAAAAAATCCAAAAAACTTTTCTCCCACACCGGATACTTTCAAATTAAAAAGATTGATATATTAAGATGTATAAGATGTATATAGATATATATATATACATAAAATATGTAGTCCAGGAGTATAAGTTTTATATCGTGCAAAATCTTGTGGGGTCTTTCTTGCTCCCAAAGGTTTTTGCAACTTAATACTGTTGAAATAACACACTCAAGGGATAATTTTATGCAGTTTTCTTAGTTTTTTTGTTCAAAAAGTTCTAAAATAGTTCTAAATTCTCTAACCTTGTAATGCAATGTTAGAGCATAAATTAGTCGAATCCCGTTGTTATTTTTACTTTTTTTTTCTCTACACACATGCTAATTTCACTTTAGGCAGCTCAAAAACTGCTACTAAAGGCAAAGGACCCCAAAATGTTATGGAGACACATGTGTTCAACGAGAAGGAAACTACGTAGTTTGTCCATAGGGGTGCAAGGAGTAGCAACCCCTCAAAAGTTTACCTATTTCTTTGCAAACAGACAAAAAAAAGCAAGATAGACAAATACTTCTCATGGAGAAATGTGCGCGTGGCATGCTTTCTTCTGAGATGATGGAATTGTCTTTCAAGACTCTCAACATTGACAAGGAGCTTGACTATCTTCTCAACAATACTATATTGTGGATTGGTATTGTGCAAGCCCAAAGACATGATGAATACATCTCCGAGAACAACAAAGAAGGCCATGTAATCACGTGAGCTTCACTACTTCAACTTCGCTTCCTCGGTATAAATTTATCGCCATCGTCGGTTGGAACTTCAACTAATCGCATGATTTCGTGGATGTATTACCATTTGTAACACCATATGATGCAAAAACAATAATTTTTCATTCAAGCAGTTTGTTCAACTGTCTCCCAATGTCTTTTAAGGTCAATTAGGATGTTTAGCCAAAATGGTTGTGAAATAACAAATTTTTTGTCTTCTATAACAGCCAATATAAACGTTCTAAGGGATAAGATACAAAAGCGTCTAATTTTTTCATATGAGTTTGCCCCATAATAAATCTTTGGCTTTCGTAGTGGTCCTTTTCCCCTCTAAAATGAGATATTTTTCTTTGTTGTTCTTCTCCTTAATGTTAAGTCTTCCTAAAATGTCTGTTTTCATGAGCAGTTTTATAAATCTTTAGACACAAGATAGTAAAAGAGTCCTTTTTAGGGCTATTTTAGAATTTTGTAAATTTTTAGAAGGAATCTTTCAAACGCACTTCTTAAATAAGTGCGTTTCATTTTAAACCTTGTTCACAGGCCGAATTCTAGTAATGCACTAAGAGGGACTAACTAGGAGCATCATCTACTAAGCTTTAAGTCTCTACCCCCCTTCCCAATACAATGAGTTCACAGAATCCATCCGTCCATCATATCACATAATCTTATATTATAAAGTTATTGTGTAAGTGTTGGACCCAGCCCTAGATCCAACGGCTGATATTTAGGGCTAAGATTTAATGGTTGAGATTTAAACACCTAGGAACCTAAAAATAAACAAAAAGGTCGTGCGGTTATTTTCGGCGGCCCTGGACCAAATGGGATCGTGCTCATTTCGGAGTCTCTGCAGTTTGTTTGTAAAGTCTCAGAGGAGAAGCAGCTATGGCGCCTTTGCTTGGTGATGCGAACATCACTTCCAAGTATAGAAGTTCTGATAAGGCTTCAAGAGCTTTAGGGTTAGTAAACAGGGCCCTGTTTATGGATCTCTAAGGGGGGAGTTCTGGGAGTCCCTGCGAAGAAGATTTCTATTCTGGTGCTTGATGCCAGCAGGAGTGCGCTCATGCGAATGGTGCCCATTTTGCTCTGTTCCTGCACTATTTGTATTGCTGAGAGACACAAGCTTCGTATTTGACTTACAAAAAGAGTCCACTACAGAGAAGTCGGCCTATTTTTCTCTTCTTTTACTTACAGGCATAGGAAAGAAACATTGTCTGGAGAGGTTGAAGGAGGCAGTGAATTTCGCGAGGTTACCGGATCCTATTCTAGCCTGCTTTGAAATTGAAGATTTAGAAGGTGCCAAAACCTAGCTAAGTTCACCGATTTGGAGCGCAATAGCGGCAAGCCTATTGTCAAGCTCTTCTTTAGCAGACCGATTAAGCTTCCATAACTGTGGTTCTGAATTTTCCAGTTGCAGGAGGGTCAGTGAACGAGCTTTTCTAAGTTGAGCTTTCTCTTGCGGCATCGCCATACTGCCATAGACATAGCTGGGCCATGGTTATATATTTAGCATTGTTCGTTCCATTCTTGGGAGGTTTTAGACAGCCTGGATATGGTGTCATCCACCATAACATACACTACCAGACTTTTGCAGCAGAGACTACAAGCAACAACCTTTATGAGAATCACCATGCGGGATATTTACCATGCACATCTTTATTATCTGACTCTATTTAAATCTTGCTGCTTTAGATATGATATTAGGAACTCCAGTGACAGATCTTTCACACTTCTATCTTTAGTTATAGAAGGTAAAATTTCAGGCTTTATTTTGCAATCTACAAGATAGTTTCTTTTGTGGTTGTGTCCAATATTTCAAGCCTTCTTTGGGATATATGAACATGGCAGAGGGCAAAAGTAGCCTTTCCATGATTAAGTTTGATTGCATTGTTTTAATGCAGGTGTGTAGAGCACAAGGATTGTTTCATGTCTTTCATGTGGTGCTACAATTGGCAGCATTAATGCAGGAGAGCAATGGTTTATTTTCCAATGACTGCGAAGTCTGTGAGATGTGTTTATGAAACAGATTATTTGAAGCAGCCCATTTCGATTTTATAATGTGCACAAGGATTGTTTCATGGTTTTGAAGTGGTGCTATGAGACCAGACAGAGGTTGAAGAAAATCAAGGTAGCAAACAACCTCTATGGAGACAGCAACTCTTTTGCTGAATAAGAAAAGAGTAACAAAGGTCTTTGATCAGGTTCTGGCTTCTGCTTTGTTATCTTTTTATTAGCTTTATTGTTTTTTTTTTTTTTTTTTTTTTTTTTTTTTTTTTTGTAGGCAAGCTTTTTTAATTTTCTATTAATCTTAAAAACATAGTACACGTTTTGTTTTCTATTGTATTTGCCCATGTTAGTTCCTTCATAGCTTATAGTGAATTCAAACCATGTTGTATATAAAGAATCTAGAGCATTTTGCGTGGATTGGAGAATCAATGATGTTGGCATGATAATATTTTTTTCTCTTCGCAGCCAACAAAAGCACATGCACATGTATATAGGTGTAAATAAATTTATTGTTATGGCTGTTTGTTGGCATAGGATGATCTGTCACTCTTGCACCCATCTCCAATTGGCATGACTTGCTGGCTTTTGTAGTTTTGGCATATGGACTCTCAATGGTGTTTTACTGCCTTGCTGCTAGCATGTTCTATGCCTACAAAAATTTAGAGAACCTGAAGCTCTAGAGGTCAAAGAATATACCAGATCTGCTGTACTTCATGCAGTTGCATCTGCAAATAGGTTGCATGCAACTTGCAATCTGAATAACCTATAGGTTTATGTAATTGTTTTAAGTTTGAATTTTGGATTGCAAGTTCTTATAAATTAAATAAGTACGGTCTTATTGCCTGCAGAACGCTGCAGAACGCTGAAAATATAGACTTTTAGACCTTAAACTTAAAGGATATGTCCTTTGCAAATAGAATCTTTGTTGCTTTTGCATGATGCAAAGTGACTATCTTTGACAAAGATTTAAGGTTTATAAAGGATGCCCAAGTTCCAACGGCCTGGGATAACTCTGCATTGTACGCATTTACCAAAAAGTTGGAAACCAGTTATAAACTCACTAAAGATAACAATAAACATGAAACATTTGTGTGAATATGTTTTTTAAGAGCAACTCCATTGATTAAGATAAAGCAAAGACTAATCAAATTACATTTGACACTGATAAAAGTTGTAAGGGAATATACAATTAAAGCCTTAGAACATTTTACACATTTCCTATTAACAACATATGCCTCATTCAACATACATATTGCAACATATTGGTATCCATAATGCAACTAATCTCATGTTGAAATACGTCAGACACATACCGATTTATTCTCAAATGCAGTGAGAATTAACAAAAGACCACATCAATTATGTGGTGAGAACTAACAAAAGAAGGGAATATACAATTAAAGCCTTAGAACATTTTACACATTTCCTATTAACAACATATGCCTCATTCAACGGGTAAGAGCATGTTAGGGCCTACATGTTTTGGAAACTACCTGGAAAATACTCTGGGTAGTCAAAGATAATGATATATTTGAGTTCTTAACATCTTCTTGACATCACAAAGTACCTTACAACATGTATGTACTACTACTCTTGAACATAACACAATTTCTTTTAGTCACTCTTGTAGTCTAGGTACTTTAAAATACAATTATGTACTTGCACAGCAGTACACAGAAAAGTACCTTTTTGGTAATTTTTTATGTAGGCCCTAACATGCTTTCACCCATACATATTGCAACATATTGGTATCCATAATACAACTAATCACAAAAGATCACATCAGTTATGTGGTGAGAACTAACAAAAGATCGCATCAGTTATTTTTACAAGATGCATGCTTTCCTCATTGTGGCCAAAACATTTGCACGCTCTGGACTTATGCCCAGCGACGCTGGGCACCATTACTAGTAAATAATAAAGAACTAATCTATCTCATAGAGTTAGGTTCTTTAGTTAGGTCAGTCTCGGGATCTACTTGGCTGCTAGGGGTGAGCTAATAGGCTAAACCTACTGATTCGAAGGCTGGAGTAAGGTTTATGCTATTTGATCGACCAAATACCTGATCCCTAGTTCACTCCTCTTGATCCGAAGGCGTCCATGTCCTTGTTCTGCTTCGAGATGCGGTCGGAGGAATGATCTGACTAGCTGGGGCGCACAGGCAGATCGAGGGAGTTGGAATTGACTCCTCAGGCGCGCGAATCGAAGCTCGGAAGGTCTGTGGCCGAAAAGGGAATGTTAGGGTTTGATGCCTTATGTAGGCTATCAGTTAGGGTTTAGGGTTTCCATGACCCTTGGTCTATCTTTAATGGTTTAAAGGTCTGAAGGTGCGCGCATTGCTAAGTGTGCGCACCATTGCAAGTTGCCCCCTAGGGCGTCCTTGCTTAGGTATGTGCCGGCGTATACGTCGACTTAGACGGCGTGTACGCGTGACGGCGTAGTACGGTGTACGTCTTGAGACCGTATATCGTACTGGAACGTCACAACAGAGTCATCATCTAGAGCCAGAGGATTAATCACAGCAATGTGACCCACAGCCGCTCTACGTGCATTCCACTTCCAACACGTGTTGGAAGTCCCCCAGGCAACTCCATAGAGTCATGGGGCACACTAGTCTCTACCTCATGCTCAGCACATACTGCTACGGGGACATCCCCAGCAGGATCACCAGCCCCTCCCACAGCCCTGTCCTCAGACCTAGCCACAACCAAATCATCTGAGCCCTTCTCTGAGCCACCACGTCCCCTAGCCCCGCCATCCAATGGGCGGCCAGCAGCAAGCCTGCCCCGGCCTCGTCCCACACCACCTCTCCCAACCACACCACCTCATCCAACTCCACTCACTGCACCACGGAGTCCTCTGCCTGTTGCCTCAGGAACAGAGGAATCCCGGGCCCCTGCATAAGCACCCGCAACCCCTACCACATCACAAGCACCAGCAGGATCATCAACAGGATCAGATGGTAGCACAATAGATGGAAAGATCCGCCGGATCTTAGAGCCATTCAAAAGCTTTAATCGCAAGAGAGAATGCCAGGGACCACTACGCACTGGAAGAGAAGTGGGCACAGGCTGCAAAGCAGGCAGAGCAACACAGATCTTGGGGAAATGAGCCAAATATACATCCAGGCCATTAGCCATAGAAACCAAGAAATTAGGCACCATCAGATCAGGAGGAAGATCCTGAATCTGGAACCAACACGGGATTTTAACCGCTGTCAAAGAACTGGTGGACATTGCCGGAGTATAATACTGATATAGCACATATGATTCACCCCCAGTATCCACCCCCCGACTAACCAATTGCTGTACGGAAGACTCAGCCTCAAACATGATTATGAAAAAATTATTTGGTAGGAATTTCAGAGACTGATACCTGGGCAAACCAATCCGCCTCAGATGTCCGGCAAGCCAAGAACTAAACCTCCTCGTGTCTAATATGTAACCCGTAAAGTAGCCCAATACCGCAAATGAAACTAGATTCTCAATGGTCTGAACATGCCTGGTATGATCAATATCTATCCATGGAGTCTCTGGAAGAGCTGCCTGCAGGTCAACAGAGTGATGATCCTCCACAAATTTCAGAGCCTCTTGAACATGGGCAGTACTACACTCCAGATTTAGCCTCTTGCTCCCCCCTCTTGTTGGTGTGGTCCTTCCTCCTCGGGCTCATCCTCCTGCAGTTCGTCCGGCTGTGGTTCTCTGATAACCACGCTCCCCCTACGCCTAGCTTCACGCCTCTTTGTTCGCTTCTCCCTTGCCTACGTCTCTTCCTTCCTTTTCTTCTGCATTGATTGCTCGCTCCCCTTGCTGCTGTTCCTGCAGCTGGGGTTGCTCGTGTTGCCGAGGTTGCTCCTGCTGCTTGCTGCTCATCTACTCTTCCTGGTGTTGGAGTTGCTCCTACTGTCGAGGTTGCTCTTGCTACTTGCTCCTCATCTGCTCGTCCTGTTGCTGGGGTTGCTCCTGTTGCCGAGGTTGCTCTTGCTACTTGCTTTTCACCTGCTCTTCCTATTGCTGGGGTTGCTCCTGTTGCCGAGGTTGCTCTTGCTACTTGGTCCTCACCTGCTCTTCCTATTGCTAATGTTGCTCCTGTTGCCGAGGTTGCTCCTGCTACTTGCTCCTCACCTCCAAAAGCAGACGCCACGATCTCAATTTTCCCCGAGTCTTGCGATCATTCACCTGAAGTGCTAAGTCGTTGCTCCTCCACAAGTGAAACGATTCGTCTGAAGAGCTTGAGTGGCTAAGCTCGTCGTCTGGCCTAGGTCGTAGGGCCTCAAGAATTTGCTTGTCACCACCCACCGTGAGTGCTTCAAATGTTCCGGTGCAAGCTGGAGCTTCCAACTTTCCTAGCTACTTGTTTGGTCCTCCCAACAACTTAGCTTCCTTGATGGTGGCCTCTTCGAGCGATCCTGCCTCTATCAATGGTCGACTATATCTATTCGCGGCTCCTTTGGATCGATCTCGCAGGCTGTTCGTTCGGTGGACACTCTTATGGCAGCTCCGGAGATTAGCTTATAATTCGCCTTACAAGGATAAAGGAGAGGTTCAAGCTACCATTTGGGAACTTATAGGGAGTGGAGGTGCTTCCATAGATTTAACAACTACTTTTCTTAAGGGTAATTTTATTATAACTATGGGTTATTAATTAAGGTACTTTCCCTAATCATTTAACTATTTCTCAAAACTTCCTAATTCATTTTGGGCCAAGTAGTGGTCATTTCACGCCATTTTCTTTCAAGCTTTCGTTTGAGCGATTTCTCGTTCAATTTTTTGCTTGAAAGGTGCGGTTCATGAACAACTTGAGCTCAAATTACTAGAAGATTTCTTTGATTATATTATTTCTACCACTTAGACTATACTTAATCTAATTACGACCCTACTAATGGGAAAAAAATTTCTCCCACATTTCGCGGTTCAAGACTGGAATTCTCATTCCATTCATTAGCTAGGCCAATTAGTCTATCTATTCAGGGATATGGTCAGGGCTAGCTCTTGGTTAACCAAGAACATTACTCTGATACCATTGTGACGCTCCCTACTAAATATATGGTGCCCGGCCGTACACTCCGTAGGAAATCCCTCCGGTCCTTCGACCGTACGGGCCCTCCGTCTCTCCCGCACTCTGGGGTGACCGTAGTGCGGGAAGGGGACACGAAGGTGTCTTGCGCGCCCTTCCCCTATGGGCTCCTATCACATTGGAAGCATAAACAACGTCAGAACTAGCAATAACAACACATCATACTACCTCGAAGGGTAGCCCATCCACATAGCCATAACCTAATCATACATATCTAACTGACAGTTAGGGTTCCTTGATTAGGGTTCAAGACGTTGAATAAGAGTTCTAGGATGGCTCTACTCTAGACACGAAATACTAACCCATCTGGAGTGCTAACTTCCAGATGAACTACTAAGAGCACTACTCTACGTACCTGCTCCAGAAGCACTCCCTCCCAATCCTGGCGTCTCCATGGTCTTCGAAGTGGTCGAAGCTGCACTTGCTCCAAGATCGAATCCACACTCCTGGGGCTGCTGCACTAGACTATGCCACAGCAAATGGTGCTCGAAACAGAGTTTCGAGTGCGTAGATGGGTCTCAGTGTGCTAGGGTCAAGAAAGAGGTCTAGGGTTAGGGTTTAGGCTAATATAAGTTCGGTTCCACATGGGATGCCACGTGGCACCAATGGGTTGGGGCCGTGTGGCAGTTGCCCCAATAGGATAAGGCCATGTGGAAATGAGCCTTATCCTAAGGTTATCTAGCATTTAACTTGCACCCCTTGCCACTTCCTAAGGTATACAAGGCTATAAGGGTAGACTTGTATAGTGATGGGTCCAGAAATATACGTATTTATGGCGTATATTTCCCTGGAACATCACAGATGAGAGGTTTGCATGTTGTTTGGGTTTCAAGAAGAATTTGTAGAATGCTACATATTGATGAAGAAGAAAAAGATCTTATGCTCGAAAAGGATCTAATGCTAGATATTGATGTCCTCGTACCTTCTGAACCTTTAACACTGTAAAACAAAGTCAAGAATGAATCAAGAATGAATGCATTTTCGCCATACTCATGATTTTTCACTATATTCATGCTACATCCAAACACGAATAAAACAAAAAAACATTGTTATCAAACAAAAAAGCAAAATCTAGCATACCAAATCTGTTGAATGAAGAGAGAACAAGACGGATCGACAACAACACCACCAAAAGAAGAGAAGAGAACTTTTGTCGCTTCATGCATATCAATGAAGTGCTCAGAATAACAACCGTTAGATTGTTGAAGCTAATCCAGATCAATGCTTCAAAAAAGCCGCACTCTAGAAATACTATTTATTATGGCCCAATGAATACAACATTAAAATCATAGGAAAACCATTCCAAAAAGCGTACAAAATTACAAAAAAAAAACCCTGTTATAATGCTAGATGTTCTAATTGTCTGACATGATCATTTCAAAATCTTCTTTCAAGATCTTCTGCCCTTTATCCATCAATTGCCAGGGTCATTAAACTACAAAACTTGAAGATGCTATCCCATGGGCACTGTAAGGAAATTGCATTATACATGTTGTCATATCTGGCATAGTACATGAAGTCCATAACATTTGGAATGCAATAGTAGCTTAGCTACATTGTTGCATTCGAGGAACATAAAACAGGACATCATTTTCAAATTTCAATGTTATATAATTCAACTTGGTAATTATCAGATGCAAAACATAAGAAAAACTATTCAGTAAAGGGATATCTTGTTCTGCCCTCACATATGCCTTCTGCCAAGAATAACACAAAGGACAAGAACGATTTTTGCGAAACAAAATCAAACAAATAAATGAGCACTCGAAGGGAAGCATAAGCGAAGGACAAACTAACAAAAGTGCCATTCCGCCATGATACGTATACCCTTTACTGAATGTTGCATTTATGCTTTCAGCAAATTTTCCAGTCAAATTATTGCACCACAAACATATTCAACCATATCAGTAACAATAAATCTAAATGAACCGGCTTCAAATTTTGCACCTCAAATTCAGCAAAATCTAATCTAAACTGAAGCAATGTTAAGCAGGACCAATTCAAGTTCTGCAAGGTTCCTATTTTTTGACGTATAACCATTTTCCTTCTGCCAAAAGTATAACTCTTGCTTTAGAAAATCTGATAAACATAACTTGATTTGGTTCAGCATTTATACTTATCCAGCCTGCCATCATGCAGCTAAAACAAGAGAATTAATCAGTTCTTTTTGTTGGCATGGAAGCCACACTAATCTTAAGCCTGAGATTATAACATCCAGCTGATATTCAGGTAGCAAAACTAACTTCTCCACGAAATGAGCTGACTCCCCTGAATGTTATGTTCTTCATCAACATGCAGAGCTCCTTGGCTCTTATATAGGAACCTGGCTCCTTGGCAAAGATACAAAATCTGATATCTGCAACCAGGCCAATTCTGGACCCATAAGCAAAACTTCAATATGGTTTAAAAAGTTTTGATCTATATACATGTGTCACCGCATTCCTCACGACGAATATACACATTAAGGAGGAGCATCTTTCTCAAGGGATCACATCGACGAACACTCTTCGCAACTTGGCGTGACGAGCTCGGATCAGACATGAAGCTCAACAATAGTAGCATCATCTCAAGGAGTCCCAGAGTCAACCAGAACAAAGAAGATGCAGCAAAACCGAAGGATGAAACGCGATAGGAGGAGGGGAAACCCTTAAGGAGTATAAACATTTAAGTAGATCTTCGTAGTTACTTTGAAAAAGTGGATGAATTAAAATCCCAATGTAAATGCATATATGTCTATTGTATATCTCGGGTGCTCACAGATATAGTGGAGAAACATGAGTTTAAAGTCATGTTTTATGGATTTAGCGCTTAGATCAGGAAGCTCCTTCACTTCGACTACCAAATGAGGAAGCAAGGAAGCACAACTATAGCCCAAGATCAAAATGGAAGAGCAAGTACGAGGGAGAAACGACCAGAAGCCAAGACACTTTTGGAAGTGCCCTCAAGTAGAAGACCGCTCGTCCACCCAATGTCATAACAAGAGACAACACCGGTCATGTCAAGATCATCAGCGCTGCACCAGGACATCGTCAGGACGCAACACTACCTCTTGTGGCAGCGGCAACACTTGATGAACTTATGACACGAGTGGCCTCAACAATAGAAGGAGGAACGACCCCACATCAACGAGCCAACTAAGAAGGCAACATCTCGACGACCATAATTCCACATTGTGGTAATATAGGGTGATGCGCTATGACACGTGTATTAGATGGAGATGCACTTACGAAAGGCACTGCAACGAGGAGATATGCCTTCAACAACTAGGTGATGGCTTCGTCAGGTACTCCTACCAGTAATTAGAAGAAAAGAAGCCGATCGTATCTCCGACATGTGGGACATCAAACGCCCAAGGTAGAAGCATTCGACACCTTAACGACAAGGATAGCAACTGAAGCACCTTCGGCAAAAAGAGAGTTCAAGATAATAGCCAGGCTATTCAACGACAAGAGTATATCTAAGGCAGGTACTTCTTCAACTCAAGGGTCAAGCTGCGCAGATATAAGGATCCATCACCCCGACAACATATCCAGCAGGGAGGAGAGCCATGATGCTTTACTTGCCAGAGAGACCGACATGCATAGAGGAACAAAGGTCAGGAACTGAAAGCTGGAGAAGTGCTAGCAACCGACTTCTTCCACGAGCTCCCTAGAGGCAACAGGAGGATCAAAACTGACGAGCGCAATCAAAGCCACCAGAAGGTACCTCAAGACAAGAAGACGACATAGCACTGTGGAACGTGACAACGTCCAAGCGATGTGATCGAGGGGATCAAACAAGGAAGATTGGAAGCTTGATGGAGAAGCAACTAGGCGAGGCGAGCCGATGACTTGCACATGGACTTGCATGCAACTTGGTGAACCCAAGGATGGACGATTCAAAGAACAACTGCAGAAGAGAACAACTCCAGAGGAGTATAGCCAAAGGAATCGCGCACAGCCTGAAGAGACGCCTTCAAATAGATTCAAGTATCATGAAGGGAGGAACAATTACCGCTGGAGAACAGGATCAGGAAGCAGACCGAAATGTCGAAGCATCAACGACCAGCACACCTTTAGTTAGAATGTGATGCAAAGCGTGTTGTGCCATAGCCGACAAACATCGGAGGGCCCAAGTATATCAACAAGTTACCCCGGAGTATGAGCTGACGTACAAATAGGAGGATATAGATCATCAACACCATTGCACCGGAGGAACACCGATGACATTGCCAAGGAGTAGGTGTGCAACTCGAAGGGAGGCAGAAGGGGGACCTAATAGCTCTAGTAGTAATTGTAATTATGTAAGCCAGATGCTTTGCATATATAGTTCCCTTGTGATTCCTTCCCTCCCATAACGTAACAGATCAAAGGAAGAGATGTCAGGCAATTTGCAGGGGTGAAGCAATCAACATCCTCAACACTCTTCGGGCAACACGATAACGACAAGAGGACTCGACGTATGAGACATCGATGGAGTCGAAGAAACAATATCGGATACAGAGTCGTTAGCTGCCAAGACAAAGAGTTCAAGATGAAAGATCTTTTTCAACGGCGTCACCTTCAGGCTTTTGAAAAGCGGCATGGAAGATTTCAAGTAATCAACTACACCATCAAGCCACCAGCAATGAGAGGCTTCTAACGAACAAAGTCAACCTCTACATCAAAGAGGAGCCACCGTCAAGGAGACTGAAGTATCAAGCGACTCGGAAGAACGTTACCTTGCTGCTTCAAGCAGGCAACGAGTGGATGAGCTTCTAGCACAAGGCACCCAAAATTAAAAAACTACATGGTTTTTTCCTTGGTTATGACTAGAAAACCATTCTATAAAACCAATGGGTGTTTGTGGGTTGATATCATTAAAAACCATATGTGGCTAAACTAATGGGTTCTCTTGTTAGGTTTGTTAGGGTGGTATTATGGCATGGTAATCGCAGATGGCCTTTTAGTAGAGTTTGTCAAAGTGGTATTACATATTGGTAAATGAATGTGGTATACTTATAGTGTTTAAGTGTACGATTTGTCCATGTGGTATAACATTATGGTTGTGGATGTGGTTTAATGTAGTGCTTGTTTCAGGTGATTTTATAATGTGGTTGGCTATTGTGATTTTATAATGTGGTTTAGTACTGCATGGCTAAATGTCATGGTAAAGCACATGTGTGTTTGTTCTATATGTTGTTTTGCATTCTCTATATGGTTCTCATTTATAAACCAGTAATGGTATGCTGTTTGAAGCATTTCAAGTTTTTAAGTATAAGACTATTAAGGACCGTGGATGGTTCCTTATGCATACAAGTAATGGTCTGTTGTTTGAAGCATTTCAAGTATAGAAGGCTAAAACTATTAAAAACCATGTATGGTTTCTTATGTATAGTAGTACTTTTTACTGTTAATTCACTGTATCTGTTTTCCTCAATAGCCAAAAAGCTCAATAGCCAAAAAGGAATAGAGAGCAAGGGGAACCCCAACCATTTCCGAAACTCATGAACAATAATAATTTTAAAAACTCTTTGTCCCCAAGACCATACAAGTGTTTCTCAGTCACTTGCTTGCTTGACATCACTACACACATCAAGAAATGCACCCAGGCTTTAACACTGGCGTGGCATTACTAACACAGTTGTGTTCCCCAGACTCGACAAGAGGTACATGCTCAGCTTGCCTACTGGCCGCTAACATCAAACCACATATCAGAGAGGTCTTCAAGGCTTTCCGCCAAGCAAGAACACTCAAACCCAAAAGTTGAAAACCCAAATCAGTGAGTTTTCTGGTGAGAACAAAAAATACACGAGGTTGCCATCCAGACACATATTCTCATTTTCTGGAACTGACGTCCAAAGCTTGACATAAATCTTCAGCAGGTCCCCATTGTTGGCTTTGATATAATGAAGCTTGATAAATACGACAATCAGCACTCAAAGTTCCAATGTAACAACTGATCAATGATCTAGTAGTCTCCATGCTGCCAAGAAGAATTCTGACAAGGAAACAAAATGAACAAACAAAAGATAACTGGGTAATAATAGCAGGGAATGTAAGGCAACAGACATGTAATGGGCTGCAAGAGTTATGGTGCAAGAGGATATGAACGAAAATGGGAAATGGCGACCAGCTGGATAAGAGATGAACGTTATCACTTTGGTGTGTACCATGCACACCAAATCAGCTACTTGCTTATTAGTCACAGCCACCATAGTGCAAGGTAAGAGTTGAGAGCAGCTCTCAAGTTGTCTTCCAGTCACATCTGGAAGAGAGAATCAAGAAGCCAACAAGATCCAACAAGAAGGGGTCCAAGCTTGGTACAACAAGTAGCCACCATCATGCTTCCACTGCCCATTCTTGGCACCATCATTATAAAGCAGTCTTCAAAACAAAGGAGTCCAAGCTTGGCAGAAATGAGAAGCCACAATCATGCCCCCCGCCGGCCGCTCTTGGCAATCGCCATTTGCAATCCAAAGCTATCACTCGCATTAACAAACCGGCATTGACACTTCCAAGATCACCAAGTACCTCTCCATGCAATCATCAAAGCTCCACTGTTGTTTCTGGTACTAAAATCAGTTTGCTGGTACATCCCAATTGTACATCTTTGAGACTTACATGGAAACAAAACTGCTGAAGTTTACAACTGTTACATGTTATAGTAACTAGAAGTCGGGTCATCCATACTGTTATAGTCACCAAATGTGTCAAAGACTAAGAATCCAAAGAAAATGAAATTTGAGCAATACAAATGGTAATTGAATGGTAACAAGGAATGAGTGTATGTGCTTGGAGTAAGCTCATGTAGTATTGGTAAGAGACAAATGAAAGATAGAAAATATGAAGGCACATCCGATATAGACCACAAATGTAAGCACAAAGGCGATCAAGGTAAGCAAGGCGTGCTATACACGTAAGGAGAACAAAGGTGAAGATACATAAATGGAAAAGATTGTATAACTTTAGAGGCCGTCCATAGGAGGAAAATGCCGTAATATTTTACCAAAGGCATCATGGTTTCAAGAAACTAGCAAGATCTTCTAGAGGGATTGCTTCACTTGAGGTGACAAGTCATCCAAATGATGAATGTGACCGCATTGCCATATCAAAATGCTTTCTCGAGAACCATAGAACACAAAGACTTGCACATTCTTTGTTTCAGACCAAGAATAGTGTGATAAAATAAGTTGGGCACAGCCCAAAGGTGCAAGCATACACACCCTGTGCACAAGATAGATAGGACCAGCATGTAGGGCCAAGAACTAGCCCCATAGATAACTCCTTCATTTTGGAAGTCTGCTACAATATTATCATGAACACCAGATAAGATTTTCAAGTCATAAGAATGCTTAATCGAGCAAAGAGTAAAGGCAAACAGCAAGTTCTTAACCATACCAATGCTAATTTTTGCCTGCCTTTTTTGCTTTGGAATCTCACAACAAAGCAGAAACTACAGAACCATGACGGCTACACAACTCTGCATAAAAAACAGGAACCTTAAGTACTCTTTCGTAACATAGGACTGTAATACATGTGATTCTACAACTTAGAACCAAAAGACAGAAATTTATTTACTACGGAATAAAGAGTTTATCTTACAAAGGAGTCTTAGCAACAGAGTGGATACGACGTGCAAACTACCACCAAAAGCTGCACCTCTCAACAAATTAGACGTTAGTTTAAGAGATGAGAAACAAGCAGAAATAAGGCAGAAAGACGGCTAAACAAGAGAAAAACGAGCGGCCTTAAGAAGGTCCAGACCTGATGGATGAGCGCCGGAACGACGGGAGCGGCTTGGATAAAAAAAAGATACAAAACAAAGGGAAAAAATTTTAGCAGAGTTTTTTTTTTCATTTAAAACTTAATACGGCCGTATTCTGGCCCGTATTTCCTGGAATACGGGCGTATTCTATTTTCACATTTCCTTACGGCGTATTCATTTTTAGAATACGGTTTTTTTTAAATTTACGTATTCGCCATATTTTAAAGAGAATATGCCCGTATTTTGTTTCTATGCATCCAACGAAATTTTATTCTTTTTAACCTTTCAAAATAAAAGCCATATAAGAACCTAAAAAAGCAACATGACCTCTAAATGACATTAAGCTCCTTAAACATGGCAAGATATACGATTTTTTATATAATACGCCACTGAAATCTTAGCCCAACCATGCGAGAAAACCCTTTCACAAATACCAAACTCAAATGTTGAAAGTTTATGACTCAAACCGCAATTTATCCGTAATAAACAATAGGTCGAAATTACAACGGCTCTACATAATGGAAGCCTATTTTACAGAGCCGGTCGATTTGTTCAAGTTTTCAAGCTATTCTTATGGTTATTTATGTTGTTCAAGCATCATTAGTGTGATCAATTCTAGCCTACACTAAGAGCCAGTTCACCTGCTTGTAAAAGGGTTCACTGTATGTGAACCGGCTCTTAGGTCTAAGTATTCTTTTTCATGTATTTAAAAGTTAATCATTGGATTATAAACCAGTGAAATGTTAAATATACACAATAAGTACAGCAAAATATATAAATACATGCCCGAACTGCAGTTGCGCCCCAGTGAAATCAATGCAAGCATAAACCCACCAACAACTACTTCTATAGCATGCTATTCATGATTGTAAGTACAAAATTTTGGATATGTTTAAGATTCGTGACTGGCCAAAGACTCCTTGTAAAGTATGGCTACGGCCTTTTAGTTGGTCTAGTGGCCAAAGCACCCCTTCCAAGTGCCAGAAATTCTTCTCAAAGTATGGCTATGGCCTTGGAGGAGATCTACTAACGGGGGGTTTGAACCCTGATGAGACCAAGGTAGCATCTGCAAATAAACAGGCATTGAAACATTTGATTTCTCCATCATATATATGAAACCGGGGGAGGTTGCATAACATAGAGTGGGGGGCGGGGGTTGCATTATTCTATAAAGACCCCCATGATACTTTGTATTTCTCCATGGTAGAGGTATGCGTCCACCCATGTATGTGATGTTAGCTATGTGAGATCATTATCGTTATTTGTTACATACAACATGGTGACCAACCTTCTTGATTGTGGCGTATAGACAAGGGGCATGCCCCAAGGTTAAATGGTCACTTGGTGGTTTTGTTTAGCTCTGTTTTGGCCTTCCTTTATCCCAAAATTATATATTATATTTGCTTTGATCAAGAGTGGCCTCCTCATGCGCTTGCTTCTTCATTTAAACTATTCAGTTTGGCATATCAATATCTTTTTAACTTAAATGGTTGAAAGATCCTAAAAATCGTTAAATGATGTGGTCTCAGCCTAAGTAAATATCTATAACATGTTAACCTTGCTAGGCATGTTAGGCCTCAGTAGGTCTAAAATGTTTTCTTCAAGCCTTGCTAGGCCTTTTCAGAATTGACTAGACATCCAAAAGTCATATTCTTAATAAAATCATAGATTAGAAAATACCTTCAACCTATGAATTTGATGAAAATATTTTCAGAGCGATTGAAAATTTCTCAGTAGTCTTAGCATTTGTTGAAGGCTTGGCCTCTTAAATAGAATTGAATCCAACTGTATTGGATTTTATCATCCACGAAGACCAAATGGCCTATGGAACCCAAACAAAGGACAACATTCTTATTGCTGTCCAAGATTAAAAACCCTTGTCTCGAAGGGTTTTCGAGGGAAAACCCTTAGCAGTAACAGGCTTGCTAACCAACTATACATTCGTAGATGATTGTGTGACGATCGTGTCTCCAACAAGAATCCAAGTGAAGCTATCTATGTTTGGCATGCTCCTATATTGATATCAACATTAGAAAGCATCTATAGATAATTCTAAATATGAAATTGGATGGATTGTATCTTGGAACCAAACTTGCTAAAGTGTATGAATGCACTAACATTCAACTTATTATCTGCAAGTGTAAATGGATCAACAAGGAAGGAATCCGAGCTAGGGAACATATCCATCAAATGAAAATGTACTCGGATATTATATTTGACATTTTATAATGCATCAAGTATATGCATTAGGTTACACATAATTACATTGAAAAAATAGTTGATTCTAATGTCTAAGCAATAAATGATCTTATATTAGTTAGTAGCGACTATATTTTTAGAACACTGATAGAAGATCATGATATAGACCTCAGCTAGTTAATGTAAGAAGTGTGAATGCAAAACCACATATACTTCTAGAAGACCACTATTATATTGCTTTTCTAAAGATGCAAAACAATTTACAAGAGACCAAAAAATAATAAATTATAAAAGATATGTTTTGTGCTTTTTTCATGATATTTGAATAAGGTCAAAGTATTTCAAAAAAAACAAAAAATACAAAAGACCATATCTATAGTGGTTTGGTGGTTAATTATGATAATTGTTTTTGGGTGCCTTATGAGTAATCACTATAGATAGCCAAGTCCTCTTAGGCAAATATATATGAGTAATTACCATGACAATTAACTTGGTATTGAAATTATAAAATAAACCACAACCATTTTATAACACACACCGTGATATAAAAAACTAGCATGAATAACCACCATGGCATTTAAGTTGGTATAAAAAAGCACGCCATAAAGTACTTCAACTTTGTGACAGTAGAAAATCAACATAAAGAACCATTGCCACATTAAAGTTGTGTTGAAAAACCATGATATACACAACTCTGCCGATTTAATAAACTATGTGACATTAGAAAACCAACATGAATGACCACTGTTGGTGCTAGAAACTATATAATAAAACAATATCGGTTTTAATAAACCATGCTATAATAAAAAAGCAACATGAATAACCACGCACTAGCTATGAAAACCACTATCTTATGTGGTTTTTATTATGAATAAAAATTTTGACATAAAAAACCACATCTATAGTGGTTTCCTAGTGATTTATTATAGTGGTTAAATTTTTGGGTGTCTTGTGTAGCAAGCTCAAGCATCTAAGGCCATGGGGCCTAGTAGGTTAAATGTATGGACGGTAACATCCATATTGGGATTAGAAGGCATTTCCAGATATTCTCCTTGAAAGGATTGCCCCAATATTGAGCTAAGCGTCAAGGATTGGGAAGGAAACGCATAGGAGTGACTAAAATTATACATGATTGCAAACAGTCATCCAACGTATTGAAACCACTTGGTGAGATTGATCTCCTCGCTAAGAAGGAATCATTACTAGGATAATTGTTGACCATGTATAAATCTAGCACCTCCAAAAGAATAATCCAACCGAAAGAAAAGAAGTAATCTAACAAGTCCGGCCAACTTGT
This sequence comes from Isoetes taiwanensis, assembly GCA_021234155.1. Lineage (NCBI taxonomy): Eukaryota > Viridiplantae > Streptophyta > Lycopodiopsida > Isoetales > Isoetaceae > Isoetes > Isoetes taiwanensis. Next base: position 18,957,266 of record JAJEKV010000024.1, read on the forward strand.
TACGATGGCATCAATTCGATTGGTAGGAATATTCCAAGAGTTTAAATAACTAAGAAAGGGGGAATCTCTAGAATATAAAAGAATAATACATGTAAGGTACATCTAAAATAAGAATTATAGTAATCAAATAGTCTTTTGAGACAAAAGGAATTGTCGTCATGACAAAACCTTGTGGTTTAGAATCGTTCTAACTAAGTAGGTAACCCATAACTATATTGAAATAAATGATAACATAATATGTGCATCTATCTTAGATGGTTATATATGTTAGCTAAGGCTAGTAAAGTAATGCGCTAAGTAAGAAGCGTATAACCTCTTAAGGGGAGAGAATAGATATGACATTGTGTACAACGTCATTGAAGGGGTGCAGGACCATTTTCTTTTCGAAGAAAGTGGGAGGGCTCAATCTTATGATTGAACGTACTTGCATCGAATTGACCGACCCGTAGAATAGAGCGTAAGATAGATAGATACCTTAGTGCTCAGGAGGCCTTCAACGTGCGAGACTGACGTAGTAGCTAACTACACCAATGAAGTGGAGCAAAAATATGGGAGCAATGCAACGACCAAGTCATCTCCAAAATTACTCGACGCTGGCTCAATCGATGCGCTCTAGCCTTAGGTAAGGTGTGCGCATGCATTATAAGCTTTAATGTGTCTTATAGATAAGTTAAATATAGATCCTAATAACTGGATAGAAATTGTTGTACGTCTATGTATCATAGGGAAATAAGTTAAATAACAACGATAATGTGAGGTAGCATGTTAATTAATCCTTTGCAAGGATGCAATTCCTTCCAAGGATAGCTATATGACCTCGGGGTCCTTATAAATACAAATAGAAAATAGAATTCGGATATACTTAGGTGCATCTTAGGGATATACTTCCAAGGGTAATGCAGGACCCAAGGAAGAGAATAAGAAGCACATCTAATTCTTGTGTATGATAATTAAAACTTGTCTATGATACAATAGGTCTAAATCAGGGCTATTGCTTAAATAATTGCGATCTAAAAGTCGTTAAATATTGCAAAGCTTAGAGTAAATATAATTGTACTATCGGAAGTAATGCATCCGATACTATGATAATGTTAATTCATAAATATTACCTTAGGGTAATTATGTTAATCACATGCATTAAAGGAGCCAGCAAAAATCGGCTCAGGCATGTCGATTTGTGTTTAGATTAGTTTCATGTCTAGTAAGATTAATCTACGCATGCAACCTATGCCAGGTATGGGTTGCATGCGTATTTACCGATGATGGGACCACTAGGGTGATCTCTAGGGCGTGGTGTAATGTCAATGTAGGCATGACCGCGTTTCCGCTTGGATGAGTGGAAGGTAGATTAGAAAGTCTACTTCTGTCCCACGGAAGTAGACGACCTCGAGAGAAAGGAGGTCATTCAGGAATGCATTGATAGGAAAAGCACCTCTAGCCCCATATATGCTTTGATAGGAGGAATCTGTCCTTCACGCCCCATATATGGGAAGGACCCTATCCTCCACGCTGGGCAACTAGGGTGTAGGCATGAGCGGCATATAGGCATTATAGGGCGCTGTCTCCACGGCCACGATGGAAGAAGCATCCTCTTCCTACGCCGGGAGATTAGCCATGCATTCATGTAGATAGGTGGGGTGGTCACCATATAACCAAAATTTTATTAATAATTAAAATGGTACTAACGTAGTGTCGACCTGCACGCCAATAGAGCGCTCCGGAGGGCAGTCGAGCTACGAAGACTTGCAACACAAATTTTGTTATGATGTGTTGCAAGGGATGAAGAGTACCTTAGAAGTGTAAATTTTGTATGAAATTGATAAACTTTGATAAACTTAAATGTTGTATTAAGTAAGGTTAATAATTACCTTGTGTGGATTAAGTTATGAAGTGATAAGTTAATTGGATAATGAAATAGTACAGTAATGTCTTAAACATTACCTTAGAGTAATTCTAATAATTAAAATAGTAAGTATGTAATTATAGATATTGTAAAATTAATGTAGGATTTTAAGGTGCGAAGACTTGCAACACAAATTTTCTTGGAATGTGTTGCAAGGAATGAGGAGTACCTTAAATAATAATTGTATATGAAAGTGTTAAATTGTGATAAACTAAATGTTGTGATAACGGAGACTAATAAGTACCTTGTTTTAATAGAAGTTACGAATTGACAAGTTATTTGATAATGTAATGGCGTAGTAATGATTTAAAAATATTACCTTAAGGTAATCTTAATAAATATGTAAGTATTATACTAGTATATCGTATGCATCAGGTTGATTGCAGGTTAGGAAGATTCCAAGGTGGGGAGACCCACGATGCTGCGGACAGCATCATTTCAAGGTGGGGAGAATGTGACGTTCCAGCACAGTATACGGTCCCAGGACGTATACTGTACTGCCTCGTCACGCGTACACGCCACTCCGACTGACGTGTACGCCAACGTGTAGCCAGGCGGGTAGCCCCTAGGGGGCAACTTGCAAAGTATGTGCATTTGTCATTAATGTGCACATTTACCAATGTGCACATTTATTAAGGTGCACACCTTTCCATGTGGGCACATTTTGCCACCTAGCCATTAAAGGCAAGTGGGCCCATTCCCAATTATCCCACATGCCTAAAGGGATAATTGGAAACCCTAGCACTAACCCCTTGTCTATTTAGGAAGGAAAACCCTAACTTGCCCATTTTTCGTTTCTAGGGTCTTAGAGCTCTGTTTTGACTGCCCCAGGGGTCAAAACCGCCTTCCAGACTCTGTCTGAGCGAATTGCCCCATTAGTTTCCCTTGATTCGAGCAGTTTAGCAGGATGGTTGAGCTCAGGTCAGGAGGAGGAACTCAAGGATCAGGTATTTCGTCAATTTAATAGCCTAAACCATCTTCTAGTCATTAAATCAGTAGGTTTAGCCTATTAAATTGCCCATAGCAGCCCTCTAGATCTCTAGATACCAGACTCTAACTAAAGAACCTAACTCTATGATATAGATTAGATCTTGTTCTTTAGTTCTTCTGTGATGTATATGGATGATGTATCTCTATGAACTCCTTGTATTGGGAAGGGGGGTAGAGACCTAAAGCTTGGTAGTAGATGCTCCTAGATTAGCCTCTCTAGCACACTATAGATTCGCCTCAGGTACAAGAGCCACACCGGTTGTGGGTGAAGGGGCCGACCGGGCTTAGAAGGAGATTCGTGTCCCGACCCTTGAACGATCCCTCCGGGTGTGTAAGGCCTAATGGGATCATTGTGACTAGGTCTAATGGCTTACCACCGAGTGTGGGGGTAGGCATGGGCTCGACACCCAGTGAAGTGGTGTACACTTTCCAAAGGTTCACCGAATAAGGGCGGTGGCCCTCTAGTCACCTTGGGTCAAGATGTAGACCTCTGGAGGGGTGATCCCTACCGCCCCATCGGAACTGGGAGATGCAACCCGTGAATAGCCCCTTTGGCTATGCCTCCGGCTCTGATCAGTCCCAACACTTTTCAGCCTACTCTGCAAAGTGTGCACAGGAGGGGCGGATGGAGTGGACAACCCTAAGCCATGTTCTTATGCCAGCCAAATCCATTGCCATGAATTCTGTCTGCAATGAACTTTGGAGACCCAAGCCGTCAGTCATCCTCTTGAGTCTGAGCCTTGGGTAGGATTCCCTATGTGATGTGCTGATCTTTGTCTATGCAGATATGTGGTGAACCATCCTTCATGATGGTTTTATGATGTTGATGTATGTACTACTGACATGTATATTACGCTTCCGCAGCTAGGTAGGCCCTGAGGGAGACAGGGTAAAGGACCCCTTCATTCTTCCCACTGGAACTCTTCAAGATTGCAGTGATACGTGGAGGGCCCTATATTAGCATGGAGCTGGTATGGGGGATGAACTCCGTATGGATTGGGAAAACTTGGATGATGAGCAATTTTCATTGCAATCCGGTTGTCTATTTGAATGTGTGAGCAAGAGCCATCGTATTTGATATTTGACAACAAACTGTTTTCATATCCAAGAGAGCAGTATTTACTTTAATTCCACTTATCTAATTCAGGAAAAATACCCGATCTCTCGAGATAAAATATACTGGCTTTTTATTAGGTGCACCGGCGCATCATAGTTTGATACACAATTATGCGAAAACAAGAGTAAACAGCATTAAAGTTTTAAAATACAGGAACTAAAAACTCAGGCGATATCGAAGTTTAAAGAATATCAAAGTTTAAACAAGACTAGTTATGGTGCCCGGCGTTGCCGGGCTTAGTAACAATTTGAAAAGATGACAATAAGTAAAGAGATCTCACCATTTAGAAATTGCTAGATGCGGAAGAGATTTGCTTTTAAAAATTCCAAGGCTCTTTCTTTGCTCACATGCAGTTCTGTATAACTTTGTGATAGCGTAAGCAGTGTGTGAATCAAAACATATAGCCTAAAAGTGGATTTAAGAGACTACAGTAACATTGCCTGGCGTGGCCGAGCTTAAGTAAAGTGGATGTTGGTGGTTCTTTTTCTGTAGGCATGGTGGTTGTCCTGAAGTTTAGCTTTTTGAACTTAAATGTAGTGGCACCGAAACATATTTCTATGCATGTGTTGTAAGTGAGTGGAAATAGATTGTAGATAGACCATCAATTGTTAAAGTTGAACATGGATGTCACAATGTGATATTAGCTAATGATGAGGAGGAGGTCAATAACTTATAGAGCTAACGTGAGCTATTTGGTTGGATGCTATTATGCGATGCTGAACAAAATGGACAAATTATATGTTGGAAAGTTTTGATTCCGTTTGAGAGTTAGAATTCACTATAACATAATATTAGCTAGTATGTAGTATGGAGAGAGAACGTTGGGCTATGTGTAGTGAACCTTATATTTTAAGTTGATGGTTTATAAAATGGGATTGGGCTATGTGTAGTGAACTTTATATTTAAAGTCTGAGGGTTTATAAGATGGGATAGTGCCACGTAATAGTTGTGGATGAAGATGTATGAACTCTGGATATTAGATATTCTCTAGTATGGAAAGAGAAGGTTGGTTTTTCATGATATTATTTTCATATATGCACGTACAATGCTTGTTTGAATTCGGTTGAGCACATGCATTGCTGTGTTTTGGAAAGAACTTGTGTTGATTTGACGGTGCTTAGCCTAAATGCTACAATGAGAAGGTTTGTATAATGATCTCTAGATAAACAGATGGTGGTGCAAGCAAGGGTTTACTATTGGACATTTTGGTTTATGCTTTGACATCCCATCCTATAAGCCTATAGTTTTATGTCGACATCCCGCTATAAGCCTGTATAATTGAACATTTTGGTTTATAAAACTATAAACCTATAGTTTTAAAAGAGATCTCATATTCACCACCATCCCCCCCCTGGGGTGGGGGGGAGGTTGGGTTGGAGGGGACTTTTTGTGAATTAAGTTGCATAGCTAAAAAGATCATGGTTCTAAGTATTTTGCAAATTTTTGTTCAAAAAATGTAGATATGTATTACCATCTAAAAATAGAGAGAAGATAAGATAAGATAAATTTTTACGTCGACGGGAACCCAACGGGTTATGGGACGGCACATGCAAGGGCAACAGCCCATCTAAAACCTGGGGACTAGGCCCCATCACCAAACACAATAACCAAATATTAAAAGGCAACCAAGAATAAGATAAGATAATGCTAATGCTAATTCAACTTCAGTGGTTTAGATTGATATAATAAATTCTGGCCTGATCTAAAGCCCCAATTGTGGATCAAGGTTTAATGGTTAAGAATATGTCTATTTTTTTCAACTTTAGTGGTTTAGATTGATAAAATAATTATGGCCTGATCTACTATTGGAGAATTTTATCTATTTTTGTCTGATTCATAATTGGACCATGGTGCACTATAGGGATCCTCCTATATAGTTTTGCATTCTTTGTCATCGCATCTCATGTCAAACACAGGTTCCTAGCATCATACAATTGTAGCACTTGGAATAAGAGATTTCTGACAAATATGTTGGCGCCCTTCAGAAATAAATGCCTCTTAAATTATACTTGGAACTGTCTATTAATATTCATGCACATCTGTGACTTGCCCCATTGACAATAATTATAATCAAGATTCAATGCCACTTTGAAAATGAATATTTTGCATTTCAGCAGCTTATATACATCAAATTTATTACCGGATTTTGCATATAGGGTTCATGTCCAATTCACATGCTTGTTTATACATGATATACTCAATGAAGAAACATTGCCAATGTCACAGTTCATGTGCCACCTAAATGAGACAGTCTGCAGCTGCAATTCGGAGAGAATATGCTAAAGAACATATATCAAATCTTCTGGTATTTTGATGAGAGATAAGAGAAATTAAGAGCATCTTTTTCAGAGCTCGACTAATTCATCCTCTCCCATACATTCTACTTCATACCCAAAGACTTTTGCAAAGCTTTGAATCAATTGATCCAAAACCATTTCATAATCCAAGGAAATGCCATTCAGTTCCTTTGCCAAAGAAGTTACTTCCTTATCTTGAATCCCACATGGCACAATATGTGAGAAAAACTCCAAGTCGGGATTTATGTTGAACGCCAAACCATGTGAAGTGATGCCACCATTGGAAATCCTCACCCCAACTGCGCCAGTTTTGCGATTACTAATCCAAACACCAGATTGCCCTGGAATTCTACCTTATGCATTAATTCCATGCATTGCTGCAACCTTAATCATGGTATCTTCCAATCCTTCAACATACTTTCTAGGCCCAATATGCAAATCTCTCAGCCCTATAATGGGATAAAGAACTGCCTGCCCAGGGCCATGGAATGTTATATCACCTTCGCGATCTATAGTATGCAATTCAGCTCCAAGGGCATTGAGAACTTCTGGGGAAGAAATTAGGTTGTGAATTGTGTGACGCTTGCCAAGAGTAAAAGTGGGAGGATGTTGAAGACATACCAGGACGTCTGTGTTGCAGAGGCGCCTTCTGCGAATAAGGCGTTCTTGAAGGTGCAAACCTTTGGCATAGCCCACGATTCCAAGCCATAACAGCTTCAATACTCCTCCAGAGGGCACATCTCCCACTGCCATAAGATGTTTGCAAAGAAATAGTGATGAGAGCCTCTATTGGAGTTTCTGGATTTACTAAACAGCATGGTCTTCCTAAAGTCTAGAAGCATATTCCAAGTCTATTTGGTCTTCCCTTGATAACTATAGATTGATGCATGATGCCTTATATCTACATATTTGAAAATGATCAGAGCAAACCTGTCCAGATGCTATTTTTTAAAGCCTTTGTTGAGGGCACATGGACTTGAATAGTAAATTGAAGCTGCACGAACATGACGTACCTAATGTTGCATATAGAAGAACAATAAATAACAAGGCTGGATCATGGTATGTGTAAGCTTCCATTCCAAGTCATTGCATTCATATTATTATGCTGCATCACAGCTGCACGACATATAACCATCTAGCAAAACCTTCTTGCACATGATGTCTGCTGCACAGAAATAACTCAACATTAGAAATACTAAATGAAAATGGTATTTATGTTGGCAGCAAAGGAGACATTGCTGGTAAGGGAGACAAAGGTGTTGGAATTATGGAGTGCAGCACACAGACAACAACACACACCCAGAGAATACGTAACCATAGAAGCCAGATCAAAAGTAGCTAGAGAGGATGGCACATAAATATTCAGGCTATGAAGCATGACTCCATAGTAATGATGTACTCTAACAAACTATAAAAGAAATAATATGCAAGGTATATAACTACAAATTTTCCTACAATTTGCTCATCTCCATCCAGTAAAGATACTGCATATAATAGAAAAAATCTGTTAAATCTGATAATACTATATGATGCAGCAGATGTTGACCATGATGTCACTGTTTTAGCATTTTGTGCTCTAACATCTAAACAATGACATTAATAGCATCGATCCGAGCCATCGGATCGCCATTCTGGGAAGGGACGAGCTCCTATATAAGGCCCTTTCCTCTTTCGGCTTGGTTATCAGCGTCTTCTCACAGTAGCTCTTCTTCTATTGCCGTTGCTTCCCTCCCTTCCCGCCCTGCTATGTGGGGGTATGCGTCTTTTTCATCTATATTTTTTGTTCGTGCACTCTTTGTTGTTCTCCACCTTTGGGTGTTGCTATTATCATATTTTCTTTTCATCGGCATCATGCCACATTATTTTCCACCTGTGGGTGATGCTGTATGCTGTTTATTTCCACCTCGAGGGTGATGCATATTTTCACATGATGGTTTTCCACCCGTTGGGTAATGCTTTGGGTGTTGCTTTTCCACCTTATGGGTGACGCTATTTCTTTTCTGTTGTATTTGGGAATTTTTTGATGCAGTGTGTTTCCTCCGCGCTGTGCATGTTGCTTTTCTCTAACCATTCACGGGTGTTTTTTAGGGGTTCTTTTGTGTTGCTTGCAGGATTCCGCCATCTTCGGGGGTCCTGTTCTATTTGTGCTCGCCATCAGCCCATTTCCTTCACTTCTCCATGCGACACATTTGAGGTTCGCCGTCTTTTGGGGTCCTGCTAGATTTGCGTTCGCCATCAACCCATCTCCTCCCGTTCTCCAGGCAACACATTCAAGGCTATTGGCGACCATTTCTCATTAGGGTTTTCCTCGAAAACCCGAATATATTGCCTATGCGCATTTTCTGTTTGCGGGGTAGTCTGATATTGTTCCTATGGTCGGCTACCCCTCTCTATTCTTCAAAACATTGTATACTGCTGCTGTGATGAATGACAAGCCTATCTATCCAGCCGGTTTTGTGTCTCTTGCGAGTCCCTTCCCAGAATCAAACTCAAACTCTTAGAAGAGCGAATGTACCTGGGATTGTACCTGGGACTGGAAATGTGAGCATGCTCAAGATGCTCAAATGAATGCCCGGCATGTCTAAATGCCATACAAAAATAAAACCATTATAGGAGTTGCTAAAATTGATACAAAAAAAGCATTGATATCCTTGGTCCATATGTAACCCCACTGATTTTCACACGACCAGATGCCCTATGTTTGCTGTTTGCTGTGCGATCTCAAATTAATCTAGCAGACTTTGGCATTCTGCATTTATCATACAATCAATACAATGAATATCAGGATTTTGATGTCTACATCTAAATCAAATCAAACTTCCAGAATAAGAAACCTGTAGAAATAAAAACTGCTTTTCCTTGATTATCTTGAATAGCATGTGCCATTATCATTCCTTTTGCCAGACTCCACTTTGATATGCTTCCCCACAATCCTATAAAGTAGGCATTAAATGTTAACTCACATTACTTCCTCAAAATCTCCAACACACCTTCAATGTGATGCCTATCTTCTCCGAAGGAAAGTGAAAATAAGGCTGGAAACTTAACAAATGATGAGTAAATGCATGGCAAAAGCAGGGCAAAATTGATCTTGACAACTACATTGTTCAGCAATATGGTTCTATACTCTGCTGCAATTGCTAAGCAATCTACTGTATCTTAAAAACAAAAGAGCCACATTTAGAACTTGAAAGTACGTGACTTTTCAGGACTTGATAATGCTGTTCAAAGGAAGATGTTCCTTCCTAACTGATAGAAGCAGGCCTAGAAGGGACATATACATGTGTTCTATCCAGTAGATAAGCTACTGTAGAAGGGATGGATACATGTGTTGTCTGTGTTTAAATGCATAGCAAAAGCAGGGGAAAATAAATCTTGAGGAAACTACATTGTTCTGCAACATGTTCTATACTCTGCAGAACACTCGTCTATACTCTATTCATATGGTAGATCTAACAAGCACACAAACTACTATAGCTAAACCTGTAAATCTATACACATCAAGCAAATTAAAAAAACAATGAATCATCAAACGTAGACCATAATGCAGACCATAAATATATTCTAACAGGATGTAAGGAAATCATCAGAAGGCCTGTCACTGCTAAGTGATTTATCAAGTCTTAGAAACAAAAGAACCACATTTCAAACTTGAAAGCACATACCCTTTACGTTGTTCCTGACGGTTACTTAATAGTATAAGTGCAAAACTAAGAAAGAAGATCCCAAAGAGATGCTTTTTCTAGAAACACGTGAAATCTGCTAAAATCAAATGGAGGAAGGAAGGTAATTTGAAAGCTAATGATGCCCACCTTTGTGAAGATTGGATAGATGCTTATCCTCTCAGAAGCAAAGTGAAAATAAGGCTGGAAACTTAAAAAATGGTGAGTAAATGCACGGCAAAACCAGGGGGAAATAGATCTTGACAAAACTACATTGTTCAGCAACATGGTTCTACATTTTGCAACACATGCCTATGGCTCCATAATTTAATTTGAAATCTGAAACACTGGTTTATGGTAGATCTAGCAAGCAGACAAAATACTATAGCTAAACTTGTCAGTCTATACACATTAAGCAAAGTATATCTCACAGAAAAAATGCAATCATCGAATGTAGAGCATAAATGTACTCTGACAAAAGGCAGGGAAATCATCAAAAGGCCTGCTAGATTTCAATCACAGTAACATTAATACCATATCTCAAACGAAATAGGGGAGTAAACTCGGTTACCTGATTAGGTTGAGCCAAAAGACATTTTTGGGTTCGATCTGAAGTTTTCCTGTGGCAAGGGAAGGATGGAACTGAGAAACGACATGCACTCCGAAAGAATTAGATAAGGACGAAAACAAAAAATAATCCAAAACATGGCTTACTACATGCGGGCTCCTCTGTGTGGCATGCCCTCGTGCCCTCTATCGGATATGGTTTTCCCTCTATCGGATAAGATTGGAAATCAAGGAAAAAAAAAATCATAGGAGAAATTTTTACGATTTTTGGAAACCGGGAAAGTTTTTCGGCGACCACAAATCTTAAAATCATAGGAAATCGACTTAAAAAAAAAAAAACCAAAATATTTGTAGTCAAACCGGAAACTTTCAAATTAACAAGATTGATAGATGCATATCATGATTGGTTTATGCGGGATAGATACTGCAGATAAATGTAATGGCATTATTAGATGGGTGCGCCAACTCGCATCCCAGTTTGATGCATTTCAGAATATGCAAATCAAAGCTTCCTGAATAAAAAGGGAGATCAGAGTTCAAGACTTCAGGAATCGAAACTCTAGGCAGAAACCATGGGATGCGCCGGCCTGTTTCCATCCTTCATTATGCATGTTTCCATCCTTCATTATGCATGTGTAGACATGTAATGATATTATGCATGCCTCTGAAGATCTTACATGCCCTTATAAAGGATATGAAGATCTGTTTGGCGCACCGTATGACTTCAGATATATATTGTAGAACCATCATTCAATTAAATTGGGTTTATGTCTTAATTTTGGGACAAATTTCATATTGCATGTTTTTAGTAGCATATTCAAATTCACACATTTCACCTCAAAATTATGAAAATGTAATATCATGTTATTTACAAAATAGTCAATATTTCACAATATAGCACCATATCATAAAAACGTGATAACAAAAATTTACATAGTTATTCAACTTTCTTCAAGCACCCCCAATGATATCATAGCCTTCTTCCTGACATCCTGAGGTATTGTAATTCTCGCGTTTCTAGCTGGAATAGTGTTTGGAGTCCATGAGTACAAAACACTTTCATAGTCTAGCCAAAGATCGTGATCACTTTCATTTCTCCTCCATCTCTTTGTCCAACAATCGAAAGTACCTTTCTTTATCCGACACGCTTGGTCAACGATGCACCGACACCACCATTCCACCCGCACATGGTTGAAGTTAATATTACCTTCTTCTTTGCAAATATCGAGATAGTGAACCCCAACCACACCGGATATGTATCTAAATCTGATGGCTTTACTACCACAAATTGGTGGCATTCCAAGTCGATGGAAGGTTCATAAGTATCCATGCCTAGAAACTTTGGCCTATTGTTCTTAGGACCAACATAGTGTTTGTCGGGAAGGAGGAGGAGCATATTGCTTGCGAATGCTACTTACAAGTGTCATCAAAATCCTCAAGACCTGCTAAGGTCTTCACCTAGTTTTAGGCAACCACCCTTCTTTCAATTCATCCGAGGATGTGTCTATCTCCCCAACAAAGTTAATCACCTTCTTCCAAGAAGCCACCAAGGCACGCGGTTGGTGTCATCCTGGATTGGTTTGCCAATGCTTTATATAGTCTTGGATTCCTTCCTTAGTCAATCCCAATTGCTTCACTTCTTCAAGAGGGTTTTAAAGCTTTTGGTTGACCTAGAGGTATCATAGGCTTGCCATTCTCATCTCTACGCCATATTTCCTCCCTCCTCTCCACTCATCCTCCTCAAGGTCTCATCTTCTATTGAAGATTGGAATCCCATCTCTCACCCAAAAAGTGAACTGCAGAGGCCTGGAATGACCTTCAAGATCCAATGTATAACCATCCACAAAGCTCTTCCAATCGGGCACTTCTTCTATGAGAGAAGCTATAGGGTTTGGAGTAGTGCATTCATGCAAGATTTCCATTAGCCTAGGAAAGTTGGTCACCGCTTGTCGCTTCAAGATACAACTATATTTGCCAAATAATGCATCCACATCCTCATGGGTATGCCCGGCATAAGAAACCCTAAATTAACTCTTTTCAAATATCCCCACAAATGTTAAGTAGGATAGGAAAGAAAACATCCACCTGTTCTTATTTTGGCCAAAGACAATTATCAAGTTGCAAGAGAAACCTTTTGGGTAGATCTTGAGGTTTAGCACGTGAAGTTGAAGCTCCAACATGTTCATTAGACCCATGCTTCCTAAACCTTGCCTTGCTGAACTTTTCAATATTGTTAGGGTTTCCATCTAACAATGCTCTATGTAGTGCCCGGCTAGTCAGAAGGTCCTGAGGTGACCATTGTATCCATTTTCATAGTTTCTCAAACACCTCATGATACTCCCAATATGAAAATCTGACCATCACTCCACAACTCCAAACTAAAATGGCCATAGTAGGTTTGATTCTCCCATGCAAGATTGCCCCAGCCATTGAGATCTCAGAAGGGTATGATCTTCCACATGACTTTGGTATGTACTTGAATTGTGGAAGACAAGTCTTTTGCTGGTCCATCTTGTCATGTATAATACATAAATAGTTATTGGGTTCCAATGCATAGATAAAGTCCTCCACATCCAATAACATGATCTACATGATAGTTGGTCACCATATGGTCCTTCATATGCTCCCTTATCCTAGCCCTTTGACTAGGTTGCACGCCTTATCAAGAGTCTCCTTCAACTTAGCACATAAATTGCACTTTGCAAAGTTGTTTGAAGTTGCTATGGTGACATGATTGAAATGCTTCTTCCATAACCTACTAAAGCTAGGTTGGGATATTGGAAGAATTCCCAATTCTCAAGTAGGGAATTCACTTCTTCCAAAATACTCTTTTGAATACAATGTGATGGCAACCTTTTCTCAACAACCGCTTCTTCCCTTTTCATCCCTTCTCGCTTTTGTGTGGCATAGACTCGCATTGAAATCAATATATTTTTTCAAATATCTCCCCGGCGACCAAGGTCCTAGCTGTTGGTCTCAACAAACCATTATTTCCATGTAAAGCAATCCTGCTCCCCCCTCTGCTTTTTTGCCAATTATGCCATGAAGAAGTTGGAATTGCATGGATACTCGCCATGCTTTTGCACATATCCATTTGCCTAGCAAAGGGTATCTTTTTTCTGCTTGGGTTTCTTTCATCTTGAAGTGCATGCTCAAGATTGTGTACATGTAGGTCCTCCTATCATCAACAGTGTACTCTTGAAAAGTGGCTCTTGCTTCCACCAATTGTTCTATTGTGAAGAATTGCATACAATCACTCCAACAACAATCTGAGCCCCTAACCTTCACCATTGTCTCACGTTTGGTGTCACTAATCAACTTGGCTCTTTTGCTAGGATAATGTCTGGCAACTGAATGGATCAATATCAAGACAATCATTGTCCCCAACAACCTCAGGCTCTGGAAAAATATAATCCTCCACAAATTGAACACTACTTATAGGCCATGCCATGATGCAAGGAACCTCCAATTGCTTGACACAACCAAAACATTCCTTGTCACCCAAACCTTTACCTTTCCAGTTGTCTTCCAACATCGAAATTGCAATACCAATATTGTCTTCCCCTAGCCTTTCATCATTAACAGCTTGACCAGATCCGCCCAAAGACAATGACTCCTTGGCCTACTATTTCCTTGTTGCACTTGTGCATGATTCTCACCTTCTTGTTCCTCCATTGCACCCTACTATAGAGGACTAATTGTTTTTCTTCAACATTCTTGCTAGGAGTTGGTTTTTCATTGATATTGCTCTTTTCAATATGTTGCACACCATCTTGAGTTGGAGAGGCACCATTGACCTCGGCAAATTGCACCCTTTTTAGTCAATGAGTAAGAAAAATTATTACACCATAAGATAAAAAAAGTAAATGACGCTTATGGAATATGTAGAGGTAAATCAAATTTTTTTAAAAGTAAGAAATTCCTTGGAAATAGGTTTAATATAATAATAACAATGGGCGAAACGAAAATCATTTAAAACAAGAATTTTCATGGCAACAACAAGGAAATGACATTTATATAAATATATCCAAATTTTAATTATCGAAAATTTGATATATGATTAGAAAAGACATATAACTAATAGACGTGAGAATTTATTATCCATAATAATATACCCTAGATAATATAGTCAAGGGAATTTCAGACGCGTCATGGTGTTATTTGAGGCAATAAATTATTCACGCTTAAGAGCTAATTAACCCTATATAAATCCGGTTCACGCTCTCAAGACCATTCTGTCCCCAATTTTTTTTTTTTCACCATGAAGCGTTTAGCCTCGGTAAATAAATCGAACTTCATGAAGAACCCGAGGTCTCGCAAAAAGACGCGTCGGGTTGAAGAACCCTCTCTTCCCCCCTCATAGATTTTCTTGCCCAATTCTCCTCCTCGATTCCGATTCGGGAGGATGATTCTGATTTCGACATGGAAGAGGAGGGAGTTGAGCTCCTCCTCCATTCCTCTCCGATTCTGAAGAGGAGGAAGAGGAGGAAGAGGAGGAAGAGGAGGAGATGTCCTCCCAAGAGCACATGACCGCCTCGCCTTGGGGGTTGGCTTGACCCTAAAACAGAGAATGAAAATCTCAAGAGGAGGAGGAGGAAGAGGAGGAGGAGGGGGAGGAAGAGGATGAGGAGGAAGGTCGAGAATTCGACCAGTTTTTAGAATGGCTGAGAGATGAGCCAGGTTTGCATGTCTGCTTTTTTTTTTTTTTTTCACCTTTCTTTCTTTTCTAACACCTTTCTTTCTTCTTTGTTCCGGACGTGGAAGATCAATGATGCGCATCCCGGCCCCCCCTTTGTTTTTTGGTTTGCTTGAAGCTTTGCACACGCCTCCCGCATATTTTTCATGTAATTTTGTGAAAAGCCTTCTGCACCTGGCACAAGCCTTCGGGCTTACCTCCATCGCATATAACTTTTATGAATGAAATCAAACAGCTTTTCATAAACTTTTCTTCAAACGAAAGTTCTTCAAACAGTTTTTTTTCGTACATAAAATTATTTGAATTAAATCCAATTGTTTTCTCCAATTATTTTGTCTCCTCGCTCGTCATCTTTTTCTCTAAATTTTTGTATCTCAAAATTTTGTCTCAACAAAGTCTCGAACACTATAAATCAAACACAAAGAACATAGGAAATTTTCCTATACGACCTAAAACAATTCCCCAACCTTACAAGTCATTTTTAGCCTTCATAATTTTGCCTTTAAAATCATTTTTAATTTAGCCTATATAAAATTTCTAAATTCTATTTTTTCAATGCAATAAATGGAATAAAATGTCATGGAGAATTTATTGCATGAAATGCAATATTCTCCATATATACCATATACATGTCATGTCTCAAGGAAGACCAGACGCCAAAGTGGTGATGTTAATTCAAGCAATCAATTATTCACGCTTAACTTATTTCTAATTGTGCCTATATAAATCCATTTTACGCCTCAAAGTTCCTACATTTTCTTCCTTCCTTCATAATGATTTGCGGTTGCGCTTCGGCCGTGTTTGGATCCGCCCCTAAATCTTGGTGAGCAGATTTATATTCATCAATATTAGATATTTGGTTTCGCAATTCCTAACTTACTAAAAGACTCTTTTGTTTTGTAGCATTTGTAGCAGAGGACACGGAGACTCGTAATTAAAATCAAAAGCAGAGGACTAAGGTCTCATGAATCGAAAAGCCTCGGAATTAAAACCACAAGCATAGTCCTCCGTTCTTCGAATCCTTCCAGCCTCAGAACTCAAGGTTTAGTTTTCATTTAGTTTTAAGTTGCATCTCAATGGCAGGTTTAATCCAAGAAGACAAGCTTTTGCATTTGCTCGAGTAGGCAGGGAAGCGAGATGATGTTTATGAAAACCGTAATAGTTTTTATAAACTTCATCCGCTTCTTTTGTTTCGAAAGTAAATTCTTGAGTTTCTCTTCCTGAATTAATCATGCTATTGCATGCAAGTTTCTATTACGAATAAGTGTAGTAGAAAGCATTAGAAAAATCTGAAAGATAATATTTGAAACACGCTAAGCGTGTTTTATGCTAACCTTAGCCTTCAACATGGATACACGCTCGGCGTGCACTCAGCAGAGAGGGAGAAAAAAAAAACTGTACAGATAGATAAGTAAATAGATAAAGGCCGGGCGTGTCTCTTAGTTTCTAAGTTTATAATAAATAAATATAACACGCCAGGCGTGAATACTGATACTCCGCTCACTTCCTATTGATAGATGCCAAGTTACATTAATCACCCGGTTTGTGACGAAGATGCATTGGAATTACATTTGGGCCAGCAATCACACAGCCCAGCTCCAGTTTCGGCTCCAATCTCCAGTCCGGTTGAACCGCAGCCGAAAGCACCAAATCGGGCCGAGCACCATCTTGCAACCCCCGAGTACTTGGATCAAGTAATGATGATGGCGGCAGAGCGCCAGGCAATGATAGATCCGGGCTCGGGGCCCTTGCAATCGCATCGAGATCGCCCTCTTATCTAATCACTTCGAGAATGCAAAGACATGCATTGATCGAGAGTGAATCTCGCATCCGTCGGCTCGAGATTCAAAATGAGGAGCCGCGTTTCTTAGTGGTTAGCCTCTATGCCCTGGATGCCCCAACACGAACCACTACCACAAAGCGGTATAATGATGCAATGGAGATGGCTCAACCAATGGAACCACTACCATCTGCAGCGCTATAATGATGCATTGGAGGTTCAACCAATGGAGCAAAGCGGAGCAGGAGCAGGAGCGAGGAGGTGGAGGTGGAGCAAAGTGGGTGGTGGAGCTAGAGCCCGGTGTTTTTTCTTTGGGTTTTACCGTAAGAATTCACTATGCCCCGCAATGGAAATGGGAGATCGATAGCCCAGCTACTCAAGAGACCGGGCTTGAAACAAATGAGTCCGGGATTTTGTCCGGTTTATCCAGTTTATCCAGATTATATACAATTGTAATCTTTTTCCAATGAATACAACAAATTTTGTCTACTTCTATATTTCTACAATGTAATACATGTTACATAGCTTTTTAAGCGGTTTCTTGGCCATGCAACAAATGTTCCAACACTTTCTCCAACCGTATCCCCACCTGGGTGTCTCGCAAGGTAAAGCTTCATCCATAGCGCAGAAGTTAATCATCAGAATTCGGACATACTTATCCCCGAAAGAATTCCATGATACATAAATGGATCGATGGAGTCGATCTTGCATAATCCTACTTTCCTTTTCTGATTTGTAGTTAACATGAAACATTCATCTTCGACATCGCAGAAAAATTGCTATTCGACACCTACTATTGGAAATTAATGTTCAAGCTATTGAATGAGATGAGTACCGTAATTCAGAGCCATTCTTGAGAAGCTGATTTGAGTCTCTCAAGCTGATTTGAGAAGTCAAGGCGCTATGGAAACTCCGGGCGGTCGGGAAAATTCAATTAGAAGAAAGATTAGGTTAACTACGCTTAGGCGGATAAATTTGGCGGATACTTTTGGGTAGATTGGTTTTAAAAACTTAATGAAAGAAGTCTACGGACGGGTCTTCGCCATTATTATTTGTATGTGTCAAGAATATTTCAAACCGCATTTTGTGTTTTCTTGAAATTCAAATTTCTATTTCTCGATAGGTAGAAAAGCTATTTCTTCGAAAGCGCTCGAAAGGCCAGATCCGAAATGCGACCTTCCGACTCTGCACTAGGCTTACTCCGAGATGTCTTCTAAAGCGAATCGAGGTCGAGGCGACGGGCAGAGGAAAGCGGTGGAAGAGGAATCCCAAAACCCGCACTTCTCAAGCTTCGTGAGGACGTTGATCGTATACCACGTAATACACAATGTAACCCTATTCAAGGTATTTAATTTGCCACGTATACACACCGTGGTGGAGAGTATTATGCTTGCATGAATTTGAGATATTTCCTTTCACTTAATATGCTTTGCATGAGTTTGAATTATTATGCTTTGCATGAATTTTAAGTATTAACATCAGTTAATGCTCGATTGTCCGCTCAGAGAACATAATTTTGCTCTGCTTTTATATATAGAATATAGCGGTGTTAGACGGTTGGAGATAGCAATGTTCAATGAGGTTAAATAGTGTGAAATATGGATTCATGAAGGGTATGTAGCTTAAAATGTGGATGCAAAATAATTTAGTTTCAAATTCACGATAGCATGGTCAATAATAGGAGCTACCAACACGCCAAGCGTGATTTGTACTAATTTAGGTTTAAATGCACGCCAAGCGTGATCTCTTGTTCTGAAAAAGTACTCTAAAAGTGCTCATCTTCTTTTGCGCGGCTCAAGAGGAAGAAAACCCCTAATAATTCGGGTTCTAATCCCGCCAAGAAAGCAAGGGGCGGGACGACCGGATGCAAATACCATATGATCTCACCTTAGATGATGAAGGGCCGATTCTTATAGCAACCCAACCGACCACCTGCCCGAAGAGGAAATGGACGAGGGTGCCGAGTGGTACGCTGACCTTGCCAAGACAAATGGCAAGCTCGACTTAACTCTCTTCTCGAGGAAAAAGGAAGCGCATAAGATGGCCAAACAAGGGATCCTAATCTCTTGTGAGGAAGAGGATGACACCAACCGCAAATTGCTCTTGGAGATTACATAATGTAAGGTAAGAAAGATCCGCCGGACTTACTCAATCAGAGAGCTACTCGATACAAGGATACGCTCATGAAGACAGATGTGAACGGTGAGACATGTTTTAAGTATGGTTGGCCAACCAATGTAGCATTACGCCAATATCTATTTGCCAAGGGGTTACAAATGTATGCGTAGAGGCATGTTCACTAAACCGACACCAAGTCACTATTTGCAGCAAGCTAGGAATTAGTCGACTTGAAAGCTTCTAAGAGGGTCCTAGATCTAGGGAAGGATGTTCAACCCGGCAGTTTGTCGAAGGCATGGAGGCTTCGCTTTTGAGAATGAACAGACGAGTGGCGCAAATTTAGAGGCGATGAACAAGTCAATAAATACTCGACCATTATCCATTGGGTCTTAAGGAAACTTTTGCGATCCATGTGAAGTCCCTCATCCGCTCACCAAGCTCCATTTATGTTAGCGAGAAGATATGATCCAAAGACATGCCATGGAGATTGTTCGAGCATGATTAGTAATCCAGTCAAATGCCTATGCCAAATGGATGTGTTACCTTGGCATATGATCTCGAACAAGCCTCGGTGTGGATCGAACTTCCGTGAGTTAATGTTAAATGAAAATATTAAATTGCCGCCATCGACGGGCAAAGATTCTGTTGAGGCACGTAAGGCCCTCATCGAGCAAAAGTAAACAAACAGCCAAAACGCTGCTTCTACAATCACTATATCGCGTATAGGAGGTGTCGATCTTGGATGCCAATACTTCACCGCAGATTTGGGTGAGATTAGCGCAACTTTGAATGAAATGGGGAAGACATTTCTATACAAAAGGTAACTAACCGCATTAGGATGTTAGCATTTTAATATTCACGCCAGCGCGTGTTTTCAAATCAATCGAATTCCACGCCGTGCGTGTTTTCAAATCTACACGGTTTCATAAATTGTATTCACGCCAGGCGTTTTTCAAATCAAACCAATTCCACGCCAGCGTGTTTTCAAATCAATCAATTCACGCCAGTTTTCAAGTCAACCAATTGATCCGAAAACACGCCGGGCGTGAATTGATTGATTTGAAAACACGCCGGGCGTGAATTGGTTTGATTTTAAAGCACCGGGCGTGGGATTGCATTAGTAACTTTATTCATTTCACGCCAGCGTGATTTTCTCTTGATCAATTCTATTCAAATCGCGCCCGTGTTTCTATTCTATGATACCGATTCAATGTACGTACTATTGCGGTCGATCGTTGAACAACCTGCGCCCGCGCCCGGCCAACAAGTGGGTGGATATATGGCTGCCCATTGCCCACCGCATTGGCGGGTTAAAGTCCGAGGCATTCAAGCCGGCTGGAGCGGACTCGCCGCATAATTATACTGAGAAGAAGAAGACCGCAAGAAAATCAAAGAAAAAGGTGGTGATGACATTGCGTATCCTTCCGAAAGCTCATCCAAAGTCGACCAACAGACTTCGTGATAAGATTGTGTTTTGTAAGGAGGCGGTATGGCTCAAGTGGAATGAATTCGGGGCGCTTTATGCACAAGGGAAGCCGCCGACACTATGGGTAGGGTGCCTCCCTGTTGATGTAAGCATATTTGACTTGAATGTGACAGAGATGAGAAAGACTCGGGGGCTAGACGACGCCGAGACCATTTGGGTTTTAGACCGGTGCTTAAAGAAGGAAGTCTTATACAAGAAGGGTGCTTTCACCAAGGATAGGATGTCCTTCGTTGAGTGCCGCAGCCCATGTAAAGGATGTACGTGACAATGAAGTCACCAGAGGGAGCCGAGTTACAAAGGCTATCGGGGGGATGTGGCATTATCCGAAATTGGATTGCCGGACAAATACAAGGTCAAGAATGATGACATCAAGAAGTTTGTATTCTGGTCAAAGGACTTCCTAAAGAATTGAAAGGCTAAAAATACAAAACATAAGGAGACTCTACCCCCTAAGGTAATCGGGCCGAGTTGAGAAGAAAAGTGGCCCTTGTGAAGAAGATTCGAGAAGAAGACGACGGCCCAAAAGATTCAGTCTCCATTGGGTACAAATGTCTCTTGCCGAAATCAACTTCGGCCTTAAAAATATATCACTCTTTGTGTTGGACAGCGGGGTGGGAGAGGAGATATGGGCATGAACCGGAAAGGACTACAAAGCAGCTTCTTTACCACCAGATAGGATTGACAACCGAGAGGTCCTTCACTATTGTCATCGTTTGTCCTTCGTGTGAGTCACATCTGCATGCACTATCCGCTGCTCATGATCCGAGTGCCTCAAAGTTATTAGGGAGGGATGCCTAATATATGATGTTAAGGATAATGAGTCGCGAAAGACACGAAAGATGGCACATGTGATCTTCATTATGATAGCCATGCTATCGGGCATCGAATATGATATTGCTAAGGCCAAGGGTGACAATAGCGGTGCATGGGAATGTTTTCTTCTAGATGATCCGGACTTAAGAACTATATTCTTTCATACGGATCGGGATCGGTCGGATAAGATGAGTCGAAGAGGATGAGGATCGGGACCCCCTCCTAAGTGGGGAAATCAAGCACGAGCTACAAACTAAGGAGAAGGGCCCCTTAAATAAAAATGGATTTCCCCGCCTATGGTCTGCTTACCTCGTTGAGGCATTTGCTCCAATTGATACAACCCGCTTGGAGCTTCATGTTGGAGGTTATATTGCCCGAGAGGCTCTTATGGGTGCAAGAAGATGTCACCGCTTTGTGAGTGATGAGCAGGCCAAAGACTTTCTTGAACCATTCCTCATGCATGTGCTTGCCAAGTCTCCTAAAGGCCCTTATGGCAACCTCGAAATCATCGGCAATCAAAAGTCTCGTAGACTTGTCCAATTTGAAAGTGGACGTTGCTTCTGGTGAGGGACCTAGTAATCTGCAGCCTGATAAGGAAAGCAGTAATGAACAAATAGCTGCTAAACTGGCTGCTCAAAGTACTGTGATGGCGGCGAACTTAGGGAATATTTTTGCCCACATTGCGGGTGATGCAAGCAACAAATGAGTAGATTCACAAAGTTAACAATGAAGTAATTGACAGGAAACCGAAAATGAAGGCAACGGCTACTCTAGTGATTCACTGTGTTTGCCAAATCAATAGTAAAATAATGTCGGGCTTGAAGGACGCAGCGGAACTAATAGAAAATAACAATTCTAACAGTCAGAAGAAGACGAAGATTAAGGGTGGCGAAGGGGAGAATGACGCCGATGACGGCAGCGAAACTGAAGATGATAGGTATGGCCTTGCCCATCTAAATAGCCCACGCCGTGATTTAATTTGTATTACCTTTGAATTAAATCGCCGCCAAGCGTGCTTTGATTATTTTTCGTTGTCAAACTAAATCATGCCGAGCGCGATTTGGTTATGACTATTTCAAATCACGCCAGCGTTTTGTATTGTTTGTGTTATCGTATCTTCTTCAACCGGATACATATTTGATGTTTCAACTTCCATTGCGTTTCTAAGAAGGTTGTGGTGTTCGACCTAAACGGAGTCTTTTGCAAGACTTTTCCGAAAAATAAAGTGGCTAGAGAACAGTTTCATCAGACACCAGTAGAATCAAACACCAAGTGGGTCTATCCGCGGCCGCACTTGAAGGAGATGCTAGACGAGGCATTCGGGTTATTTCGAGTTGGTATTTGGTCATCCATGGAACTAAGGAACATCAAGGATACTTTGGAGGCACCGGGAAATGCGTGACATTGGTTGACCCTTTGGGATCGTAACAAATGTGTGAAGTTCACTAATCCCAAGGATCCAACAGGCAAGCCTATCTTCATCAAACACTTGAGTAACATGATGGACGAACTTGGTATCGAGAATAAGGATGATATAATCATAGTGGATGATGATGCTCTCAAATGCTTCTACAATCAAACGCAGTTCCCCGAATCCACCATCTTACGATCCAAAAAACTTCGCGACAGATGATTTTCTGGTGAAGTTTGTGTCTATTATGCATAATTTGGCTATGGGGAAGACGGTGGGTGAAGTGTTAGATTCGTACCCAGAACTGGATAGAACGGCTGACATGGAACCACACCTTGTTAAACACGTGGAAAAACATGGATTGATCCCTTAATGTTTTATTGGAATATATGATATTTTTGTATGATATTTGTGCCATGTATCGATAATTTCGAGTCTGGAATTGCCTCGCAAATAATGCAATCTGTTGTTATCAAACCTAATATTATCATCTATCGAGCAAGCAATTTTGGTCTCATCTATGTTAGCAACTTGCTCTTCATTTCTGCATATTTCAATTCGCATATGAAAAGTCACACGTGAATCGCAACCTTATGTTATTTTTGAAGTCCAAAAAAAAAAGGTTAAAAAAAACAAAAACCCCCTAGAAGACAATAGCAGGTTGGCGTGATTTTGGAGTTGATATAATCCCAATTTAATTGGATGATGGTTGTAGGTTGTAATGCAGCAGATGTAACCATGTTCTCCGGGTTGTAGTGCAACAGAGACGGCCAATAAAATTCTTAAAAGCCAAAACATTTAAAGGTAGGATAATAGTAGAGACAAATTCTTTATTTTAGACGTATATGTGTGAATTATTTAGAAGAAATTCTGTAGAACAAGTCTTTAGATAGATAAATAGAGCTATGCAAATTCTATAGAAAATTCTATAAGAAGTAATATACGCCTACCTGTTGCCAGAAAGCTTTTTTGATGAATCCAAGCTCCCTTCTAAACCTGAACTATTATTGGAAGACTTTTCTAAGCTGCATTATCTTGTATCTATAATCTGCAAATCTCCATAGCGCTGCATTTATAACCTGCAAATCTCCATAACGCAATCTACTGTGGTCTACTAACGGGAGCCAAGCGTCATCAATTCTCAACTTTCAAGCAATGATTCTATCATTCATATCCCATCTTTCTTTAGGTTGATGCTCCCTTTGATTCCTTCGGGGCTCTCCATGGCTTCTACCTCTACCAACATTTGGATATCGATGAATTGTTCTCCTCCCATGCCACGGAATCCATCGGCATTGAGGAGAACGTCCCCTCCATAATGCCAAAAAGCATTTTTCTCACCACAAATAGGATCTGTGTAACCATCGGAGACCCTCTCCTAGCATTTATTAAAACATATTAGCCATTTGATGCCACTAGGAAAACCATGAATTAGATGCCAGGGTAGAAAAGCTTTAACAAAAAGGATGTATTTGATCCCGACATTTGTTTTTAGTCGCTAAGAGTTCAAAGTTAGCTAGCTCAGATGTGTTCCAAGTTACAATCCGTTAAATGGGTACCCACAAAAGTTCTGGTATCAAACGTCTGAAAAGTGTCCAATCGTGAAAAGGCAACACAAGAAACAAGCCGTTACAAATAAATAGACGTTGAGGTTAACTAATTAAAAACTAAATGTTGCATCAACGGCTCAAATGCCGAGTCACTATCCAGCTAGGACATGCTCCAACACTTGTACACGTTGCAGCCCGCAAATCTGGGGTATATAGACGAGCCGTATCATCAAGAATAGATGGTTCTGTCCCTCGTCTTCTTGCATCTGTCGCTAATCTGCCTCTTCTGTTCCAAATAAGCTCAAGGTTTGTGTCTTTCCCTTGTCCTACGCATTCATTCTGTGTATATTTGATTAACCTTGATAGAATCTCCGAGTTTTGCAGATACTTCGAGAAGCTCGATCTTGGAATCTGTTGATCTGGTGTAATCCTGAAAGATGGACAGCAAAAAAATAATTCCAAGGTTGCTTCTCTTTTTTTATCTGCTTCCGAGTCTTGTATCAGCACAGATTGTGCCGTTGTACAAAGATGCATCGCAACCAATTGAGAAAAGAATCGATGATTTATTACTCAACATGACACTTCTGGAAAAGATTGGCCAGATGACCCAGATAGAACGAGCTGTGGCTAATGCTTCGGTCATTGAGCAGTATGGAATAGGTAGGCTACTATCCCCATTTATTATCAGAGTTAGCGAAATGCAAGCAAGGAAGTAAATTCCAATCGGTTTAATTGGTGCTCTGTTTAAGAAAATGGATTCGTTATTTCAGGCAGTATCCTGAATGGAGGGGGAAGTGCTCCCGCGAGCAATGCCTCCCCTGATACGTGGATGGATATGGTGGATGCTTTTCAAAATGCAGCTCTTGGCACCCGTTTAGGGATCCCTCTCATGTATGGAATAGATGCAGTCCATGGCAACAACAACATATACGGAGCTACGATATTTCCTCACAACATTGGTTTGGGAGCTACAAGGTAAGATTTCACAACTTCGCTAAAGCGTTTAAGCTTATATTATTTTTTGAGTTGAAGATAGTAGCGTATTCTTAGCAGGGATCCAGAGTTGGTAAAGAGAATAGCAGCAGCAACAGCCCTGGAAGTAAGGGGGAGTGGAATACCTTATGCATTTGCCCCGTGCATTGCGGTATGGATGAGATGTTTATTATGAATCATTTTGCAACTAAGTTAAGACCATTTGATCATAAGAATCTGTTCATTCATTTTGTAGGTGTCTCGAGATCCTCGATGGGGCCGCTGCTACGAGAGCTTTGGCGAGGACACTGATCTAGTTAGAAGCATGACGGATGCTATTCTTGGGCTGCAGGGCGACCCTCCCGCTGATCATCCCCGGGGCATGCCTTTCCTCGCATCTGGGTTGGTATCCTAACTATTTTAGCATTCAATTCCCTTAACTTATTATTAGGGTTGATGAATTTGTTGGTGCAGATCAAACGTGGTGGCATGTGCCAAGCACTTTGTTGGAGATGGTGGCACTGTCAATGGAATTGACGAAGATAATACCATCATCAGCTCCGAAGGCCTGTTTCAGATCCATGTACCTCCCTACATAGATGCCCTTTCCAAAGGAGTTTCTACTGTAATGATCTCTTATTCGAGCTGGAATGGAGTTAAAATGCACAGCAACCATGACCTTGTTACTGATCTTCTCAAGGACAAGATGGGTTTCATGGTATTGGAACTTCAGATCCTATCCACAATGTCCTTTATACTCATACCCCCACAATTCCTCTAAGTATGTAAATGCAGGGCTTCACCATCTCGGATTGGGAGGGAATTGATAGAATCACAAATCCTCCTGATAGCAACTACAGCTACTCTGTTTATGCGGCAGTGAATGCGGGAATTGATATGGTACGCTGGCACTGGTCTAAGAATCCCTTATATCTGATTCGCCCTTTCTAATCAAATACAATCTTCAGGTTATGGTGCCCTTTGATTATGCTTCCTACATTAGCAGTTTAGAAGCGCTTGTCAATTCGGGAGCTATAAAACAAGACAGAATAGACGACGCGGTCCGCAGAATTTTGAGAGTAAAATTTACTGCTGGTCTATTCGAGCAGCCATTTGCAGATCGAGCTCTGACTAGCATGGTCGGCCATCCGGTATAGACATTTTCTTTGTTTCCATCCATAATAAGCAATATCAGTGATCAGGATTTTCTAATGTGAATCATGGGCGGTTGCTTGTCAGGATCACAGAGCTATTGGCAGAGAAGCGGTTCGGAAATCTCTGGTTCTTCTAAAGAATGGGAAGATGGCAACAGAGCCATTATTGCCGTTGAGTAAAAATGCACCCAAGATTTTGGTTGCAGGAAGCCATGCTAATAATATAGGCTTGCAATGCGGAGGATGGACCATCCAATGGCAGGGCGACAGTGGGGACATCACCAAAGGTAAAAAAAATTTGCTCAACCATTTCAGCAGAAGATGAGATGCTCAAGGCTAATTTGTTATTCGCAGGAACCACGATCCTTGAAGCAGTAAACAACGCGGTGAGCCCCTCTACCCAAGTAGTATTTGAAGAATCTCCAGATTCAGATTTTGTGAAAGGGCAAGGGTTTTCATATGCAATAGTAGCGATTGGAGAACCACCATACGCAGAAATAGCAGGAGATAGCCGCACACTCACCATTCCAGACCAAGGTTTAAACACAATACAAAGTGTATGTGAATCTGTGAAATGTGTGGTAATTCTCATCTCTGGAAGGCCTCTGGTAATGGAACCTCACCTGCCTCTAATGGATGCATTGGTAGCAGCATGGCTACCTGGAAGTGAAGGGCAAGGCATAGCAGATGTTATATTTGGAGATTATGACTTCCAAGGCAAGCTCCCAAGAACATGGTTCAGAAGAGTGGATCAATTGCCAATGAACGTGGGAGACTCTTCTTATGATCCATTGTTTCCTTTTGGATTTGGATTGTCGATGGCCACAACGGCTTCTGCTCCTTCCCCTAGCGTTTGATTCGCGCCCCCTTGTACAAATTAGAATAAATGCTTAGGTATTTATGACCGCTCTTCTCGGTCTGTATTTTTGTACAGCTAATTCAATAAACAGCAACTATGCCTTGCCTCTTTTCGTTTAACATACACTGTAAACTAGTTGCGGGGCATAAATACATTTTATGTGGGTAGCCATGAAGTTGTAGATATCTATTGAAGATCCTAGTAAACTTGAATGTAAAATGGGAGAAGAGTGATGATAGGATTCTATTGTAAAACAATAAGTATGTTCTATGTTTATATCTTCAATTTGGTACGTCACAATAATACAACTGTTCCCAAATTTAGACTATCATAGGATTCCTCAAAGGGGAGGCATGGCAGATTAAGATGTATATAATACCTATTTGAAATTGTGTTGATCATAAAATGCTAAAGCAATGATATTTCGCATGTTGGTTTCTAGCATTGCTAGAGTTTAAGAAAGTGATATCTTAGACCCATTTATATACCTACATAGTGAGAAAGATGGTTTTGAATTGAGCAGATAAATAGTTCTTTAGGTTTGATGTTAACACTCTAGATTGCCACATAGCATGATTGTGTTCTCTCTTCTGTGTAGATGCAAGTTTTGTACATATGAGCATGCCACAAATGCGATTGCAGTAGTTCTATCTTCTATGTAGATGCAAGTTTTGTACATATGAGAATGCCACAAATGCGATTGGTGTAATGGCGTCAAGACATAAAAGCATGCATTAGTTGAGCATCCATTATTGTCTATATCCAATGGATATTCTTTTATTTATCCATACACATGAGATGCAAATATAAGGAGTGGACCTATTTGCACTCTAAAATCTATACGTAGAATGAAGGATTAAGGATCAAGGATTGGACCTATTTGCACACTAAATCTATACCCAAAATTGAGGGCGAATGTATGCAATTATGTCATTGGGTCAAAGGCGATAGAAGCGATAAAGCATGGCTTTGAAAATTGTGGAGATCACATATCGGTTTTCTATCTCATATTGGGCATGGTCTATATCATCAGAATATATTCAATGGAAACAAACACAACAAGAGAATGGTTATTTAGCGACGTGGGTTTGCGACGTCTGGGTCACGCGACGTGACATTTGACGTGACCATGCGACGTCACGTCGCAGGCACGTCGCATGCGACGTGTACTGCGACGTCTGACATCGTGACCTGGCAAATCTGTCACGCCAAGTGGACGTCGGTGCCAGGTGGACGACAGGTGTCACGCTAGGTGGATGTCTGCAACGTGACGTCGCATGCGACGTCGCGTGACGTGGCAAATCTTTCACGCCAGGTGGACTTGGGCACCAGATGGACGACAGGTGTCACGCCAGGTGGATGTCGGCGACGTGTCGTCGCATGCGACGTCACGTGACATTACAGAACGCATGACACGTCAGTACGTATTTGCCACGTGTACTGCCAACGTGCATGTGACCTGGCATTTCCCGGCCTTCATTGTTATTTTCTTTCACTCCTCTTCCAGCCTAGCGCCTTTGGTATTCTTCTTTTTAACCAGATCTTACACTTGTTGCTGCCCTACATGGATCGCCATGGTCACCGGCTTGATCGACACCTGGAGATGGCCAGAAGACAGATTGATGCTGCCTTGGGACCAGGGGAGGCTTCATATGCGGAACCGTCACATGTAAGTGACTGATTCTTGTATTTAGTAGCCTAGACATATATAAACTACGAGAGGACTAGGTGCGCGTAGTAAAAAAAACGCAGGTGTTTTGGTCAAGGACACGGTCGCCTCCACCTTGAGTGGAGAGGACCAGGTGCGCCGGGCCCAAACTCACCTTCATACCTTTAATGTAGATTACAAAACTGAGGTGTCGCGTAGTCAAGGTCATATGTCGACTTAACCTTGAGTGGAGGGGACTCTATGTATCGGGGCTAGCGCGTCTCCAAAATCTTTATTGCAATTGAAACTTATATAAGGGTTGTACTCGGGAAAGGGCATGGTCGGCTTCACCTTGAGTGGAGAGGACTAGGTGTCTGGGCCCAATTCTGTCCGTTTAGGGTTTAGGGTTTAGGGTTTAGGGTTTATACTACCATATTGTATCTATCACAGCCATTCAAACTATTGTGCAGTATATAGTACTTACCTTTTGTAATTGTTAGAGGGACAAAATAGTTTGTGATTGTAAAAGATGTATGGGGCTGAAGCGGTGACTTAGAATGGTTGTTGAAGACCATCTGATAAGATTTGGTACATTTGAACAATCCACTAGATCTGATGCTCGTCATGGATATCAGGTTGGTATACAATGATTATTTGTTTTTTTTTTTTTTTTTTTTTTTTTTTCCTAAGAGTATCTCTCCCAGTTCCAAAAAAGTTCCCGAGGCAGCCCTTCCTGACAGCGCTCCCCCGGGGGGCCGCACGCTAATGACCACCCTCCTGGGGCCCGTTTCCCCTATCCGACCGTTGGATCCTCCGTTCAGGGGCCCTTCTTCGGGAAGGCCCAAAAGATTCCAGATCGGTCCGGGAGAACTTGTCAAACCGCGGGGCGTCCTGAGGTCGGCCTTGTAGAAACTGCAGTGTTTTGTCGTTTAGGCACGGGGAGGCTCCGGAATGGCAAATCGACCCTGCCAAGTCGTCCGGAATGCCGAAATTACCCTAGGGAGCAAGTTACAAGGTCGGTTTTACAAAATAAAGAAACACTCATGCCCTCCACGACAGTATCCGGCATCCACATCCTAGGCCAATTGACTACGAGTGTGCTGGACATGAGCTACTTTGGCGCTTCTTGGAGGTCGGGTAGTCTTCTGGCCACGAAACTTGGTCTCCAGGGCAATGTCGTCGTTCTGAGTCCATTGGCAGAGCCAAATCGCGGTTCCGGAGAGGGGAGGTCGCCCGTCCGTCCCCAAGGCCTTGGGGAGAGGAAATTCGGGGCAAGCAGCTTCCGAGGGGATTTTAGGGTCCATGCTCTGGCGTCAACAACCCCACTCCACAACAAGACACGGTGCAGGGTCCCGACCGAATCTGACAAGGAGAGGGCCTCCGAAACGTAAACCCTGTGGGTTGCCAGGTTCTAGAAGGGTTTGCGTTTTGGGGGCCGAATCTTGGTCTGTTGCAGTTGGGACCTGGCCGAGAAGCTGCGGCCGAGAACACGGAGCAATAAGAACTGACGGAACGGAGTTTGGGCCTGTCCTCCTCCCGATGTGGCAATTAGAAGTCAGGGGGCGCTTTCGCACTGGCAAGACATTCATAAATTCGTAATTAATGCATTATACGAAAATAAATTCTGATTTTTTGCCAGCTGGATTCCTAATTCATCTCCAATTTTCGGAGAAGGTCTAGGTCAAAGGGTTAGCATTAGAACAGTCGGGGCAACCCGTTGCGGGGCAACTGAGCTGGCACCCTTCCCCAATAGTGGTCCTTTATGGCTTTGAAATAAAGATGTGTGTTGGAGCTTTACCACTTCCTGGGATACCGAACTGCCGCATGTTGGACAAGTTTGGCAAGGCCGTTCATCACTGTGCCTAGCTGAAGAGACTGTCCTAAGTTCTGCAGCATTCTTCACTTTGCGTGCCAATCTCCTTCCATTAATTAGCCATGTCATCCTAAAAAACAAATAAAGGACGGTGATAAAATGGATCGAAAGATTAGATCAACCCAAAAAGGACTTTTTACTGTAATGACCTTGAAGCGCATTACTATGCTGGCTAAAGCTCTAACTCGCCCACATCCAGAATCAATGTTTGAGAGAGATATACAGCTCTACGCCTGGATTTGATGCTCATTGTACACCTGAAGAGTTAAAACTCGCACAAATCAGCATTTGAATGCAGCTCTAAATAAAACCGATAAAGTGCGATGAAGAAAACACAAAACCCAAGTAAAGGCTCATAGAATGGCAATTGGGGAAAAGAAAAAAAGCGAATTCCATGGATGCTTACAAGAGCGAAAACAGAGAAAAGTTTAGCCAAATGGAAGGGAATTGTCATAGAAAATGCCCTTCAAATATGATCGTCTAAAGCCATAGTAGAAGCTCGGGCAGGAGCCCTGATTTTTCAACGGCTTAGATCCAAAGGCAATTCAAAGGAGCTGATCCATATCGTAAATTTCTTGTGCAGTGGGAATAAAATCTTATCGGCTAGAAAGATGCATGCTTTTCTTTAACTTTTTTTTTTTTCGTTTGAGCCTATTCAAACATGCCACCCCTAGCTCAAACATGCCACATAACGTGCCACCGAGGCTTAAACATGCTCAAACATGTCATGTAGCTCAAACATGCCACCCCAGGCTAAAAAATGACAAGTGGCTCAAGCATGCCACCCCAGGTCCGTTAACATTTGTAAGTAGTAGCAATAGAAGACTGGATAAATCCAGAATGTGAATTTGAATGCATACATGGTTTCGACATGTCAAAATTAGCTTAGGGACAAATTTTCATGACCATTACATAAAAAAAAGGCACCCAAAAAATTAAAAAGTGCCAGACGTCTCTATAACAAAACACGTCGCGGACACGTCGCAGATCGGTCCGGGAGAACTTGTCAAACCGCGGAGCGTCATGAGGTCGGCCTTGCAGAAACCGCAGTGTTTTGTCGTTCGGGCACCGGGGAGGCTCCGGAATGGAAAATTGACCTCGCCAAGTCGTCCGGAATGGCGAAATTACCATAGGGAGCAAGTTACAAGGTCGGTTTTGCAAAAGAAAGAAACACTCACGCCCTCCACGACAGTATCCAACATCCACATCCTAGGCCAATTGACTACGAGTGTGCTGGACATGAGCTACTTTGGCGCTTCTTGGAAATCTGATAAGTCGTGGTATTAATCTGCATAACCGGACAAACCGAACCTGTAACAAAATCTCTGAAATAACCCATGGCAAAGAAAAAAAACCAGGACAAAATAGTAGAAGAGGATTCTCATATCGATTCTTCAGTTGATGCTGGAGGTACCTCTGAGGAAAGCCCGGATTTGCTCAAACTTGTTCTGCAGTTAACTCTTGACTTGAAAACAGTGACAAGTGAGTTGAAGCCATTAAGAGAAGAGCAAATGGTAATGGCTGCAGATTTGAAGGCTTCAAGAGATGAGACAAGAGCAATTGCAGCAGACTTGAAGGCATCCAGGGAAGAAGTAAAGGCTGCACATGAAGAAATTAATAAGCTCAAAAAGGGCATCGATGAACTAGAAGAGAAAATTGAGGAATTACAAGATAACCAAGGAACTGAAACAGGCTTTGGCATTCCTCCTGCGACAGATCAGTTGGTAGCACAAATCACATCTTCAATCGGAATCCAATTATCAGAACAGGAGGATAAAGCATTAAGATCCAAAAATATACTAGTAGTGGGTCTCAAAGAGGAAGAAGGAGAAAATATTTCAGAAATAGTAGACGATCTTTTCCAGAACATTACGCATCTTGCCAATCCTGGACACATTCATTGTAGAAGAATTGGTAAGAGAATAGATGGAAGAAGATAGAGCATATTAACATGAAAGGAAAATCTTTCCTTCTTAGCTGATATTTTAAGGCAGCGGGATTAGTTGATTCAGGAAATGAACTTGAACTTTGCGGTCCTTTTATCCTTTGTCTGCTAAGATACTGGCTAAAACTTGGGGTATGCCACTCGTCTTATTGACTGCAGGGTGACCACTGACAGATTTGTGCTCTAAGACTTATTCAGCCGGCATCTTAGGCACTCATTGTGCAGTGGTTTATGGATGTTGAGCAGACTTGTGTTGTATTTAGCATCTTGATCCTTGTTTGTTCCTTTGCATGAAATTTTCCGGAGGATGCACAAGGTGTGCAGAGCAACTTACAAGCAGAAGGTTGTTTTAGCTTGAGTGTTGGTGATGTATTGGAAGGCATTGGTGCGGTGGCTGCACTGCTTTAGTTCGATGTTGGGTCTAACAGATTCTGGATGCGTTAACATTTTGTTATCTTGGAAAGGGTTTAGCTTTTCATGTTGGCTCTCTTCTATCCCAGCTGGAAGAAGGGTGTGGTTGCAGGTGGCAGCATTATGAAAGTAGGTCATACTGAAGTGAAGATCTAGGAGGCATTTGGATCGGGAGGACCAGATGCTTTTACTACTGCTTATCAGATTTGCTGGTTGGTTGAGTATAATGATGGTGATGCCCAAGCAGGTGATCAAAAGTAGAGGTAGAAGTAGTCGACCACCCTTTGGGGAGGCCTCCAGAAGGCAGTTGCATCTTGGAGAAGATGGTGAGTCAAATTATCTCTTAGTACAATGGGAAAAGAGTAAGTTGTCTCCTAGTAGTACCCCTTTGCACATGTGCAGCTTGAGGCCAAGTTAACGCGCGGAAAATTGCTTCTTCACCTCTACTGTGGTCTATGTGGTCTATCTGTATTCTCGGGTGGTATTTCAGGTGGCGTCGTCTTCATGTGTCATGGGATATTTTCTCTGGATGATCCCCTTGAATGGTGTTGTTTACTACCTCCACACCTGGGTTTTATGAGCATGTGTTTTGACACGTTTAGGTATCTGGCTCTTTTGGAGCCTTAAATAAATGTATTTATTTATACTATTAATAAAAATAAAAATACCGTGCCTTCAAAAAAAAAAAAAAAAAAAAAAAGAGAATAGATGGCAGGTCAAGACCAATCTTGCTGAAATTTGGGAATGTGGAAACAAGAACACGTGTTATGCAACACAGAAGTCATCTCAAAGGTCATAAAATATGGCTTAATGATGATCTTACTCTGCAGCAACAGAAAGAACGCAAAATGTTGTTAGACGAGGTAAGAAAACTGAAAGAGGAAGGTAAAAATGCCTATATCGTGAATAATAAATTGGTGATTAGACACCGGGATACATAGGGATGCGAGGCCCTCCGCTTTCTAGTTTGGAATGTACATGGCTTGAGCGAGAATACAGTAATCAGCAACTTGCAGTTGTTTTCTGAACATGATGTGCTTGCTTTTGTAGAAACCTGGGAACATGAAACCAATAGAGTCTTGGATATACCAGGATTTGTTTTGCTAGATTCAGTATGGAACGCCCAAGGTAACAGTAGACGAGGTTGGGGCGGTATTGCATGCTATATTCGAAAGAATATAGCCAATTCAGTCACACTGGTAAGCAAAGATAAATTCTCTCAGTACATCTGGCTGAAAATATCTTCAGGTATGACTGTGATTTACATAGCTATTGTGTATTTTGCTCCTTTGGATCCATATCCGGCATCTATATATGGGATTAATGAATTGAGTGCAGAAGATCCTCTTATGTATCTTGCAGAAGACATATCAAAATACAGACAAAATGGAAAGGTGTTTATAACTGGAGACTTGAATGGAAGAATTGGCAGTAGACAAGCATCATTGCTTTCAGATGAAGGAAACCCTTTATGGTTGAATGAACATTCAGATGACATGTTCTGTTGGCCACGCCAGTCGCCAGATACTATAAAGAATAAGATGGGTGCACATGTTCTTGATTTATGTGAATCCTTTAACTTTATTGTTTTCAATGGTCTTGCGAGATTTCCAGGCACAAACTGTTTTACTTGTACCCAGCCTAATGGACGTAGTACTATTGATCTTCTGCTTGGAGATCCAGAGGCAATCGGGTATGTAACAGATTTCACATTTCTAGAAAGAAATCCAGATTCGGATCATATTCCTTTTATGTTTCACTTGAATGCTAACATTGTGAAATGCACAGCTGCTTTATCTCCTCCCCCAAAAGTAAAACTTGTATATAAATTAGCAGATAAATATGAAAATGCATTGGCACCCAAACTAGAGGAGATACATTTACAAAAATCCTTGGAAGAGAAAAGCAGCAGATTGATAAGTGCCATAGTCAGTACGGCTGGAGATGTCTTTGGCTACATCCCCTCTAAGAGGAGAAGCCATAATAAATGGTTTGACGCGGATTGCCTTAAGGCAAAAAAGGAGTGCATGAAATCCACTAATCCTCTGGTTTATAAACGATATAAGAATTTGGTCAAGCAAAAAAAGAGAGATTGGAACCGCAAGCACCAGGAAAAGATGATGCAAGAAGTGGATAGGGATCCAAAACGTTTCTGGAACAGCTCATCTAGTAGGACAGAAATTGGTGATATAACAAAAAATGATCTTCTTTCCCTGGTTTCAGAGTTATATAGCACAATAGATACAGGTAGTCTTGATTGTGTGGGAGAAGCTATACCCATATTCAGATTTGAAGATGTACAAATAGCCCTTAAAAAAATGAAAAATGGGCGCACATGTGATTCACAGGGTATATCAATTGAGCTTTTTAAATGGGGAGGAGATGAGCTCTATAGCCTTTTGGCAGATTTATGTAATGAAGCACTTTTGAGAGGGTTTTTTCCTACAGAATGGTGTCTAAATAGAGTTGTGCCAGTGCACAAGACTGGTGATAAAGACAACATAAGAAACTATAGAACCATTCTTGTGAGTAATACATTTGCTAAACTTTTTGCCTCAATGCTTGAGCATAAGATTTCTTGCTGGGCAGATGAGCAGAATATAAGATCACCAGGGCAAGCAGGGTTTCGTATGAATCATTCTACCTTGGACAAGAGTGATCACAGAAGGAGCGAAGGGTGCAGGCAATAAGAGGTTTTTGGCATTTATAGATTTAACCAAAGCCTTTGATAGAGTGAATCGTACACATCTTGCTGAAAGACTTGAGTGGTTGCAAGTTCCTATAGAATTGAGAAAAGCAGTTGCATGTCTTTATAATAAAGTTCTGGTTGAGCTCTCTTTTCCTTTCTCAGGATCTGATCAAATAAAAAACACAATTGGAGTTAAACAGGGCTGCCCGTGCTCTCCTACTCTTTTTAAGCACAATTTCATTAAAATGAGAAATTTCGTGATTCCAATTAGGAACGAAAATCCTTTTTAGTCCATTTTATGCCAATTTTTTGAGCAATTATGGCGCCATTTAGAAAAAATATGCCTCTAAAACGTCATTTATTGGCGCCATTAAAAATACTAACAGTGCATATAAAGAAGCTAAAGACACGCAACATCACAAAATTAGTTAAAAATTCCAAATTCATAGATTTGCATATAAACAAATTTGCCACAACAGGCAAGGACTCGAAAGAGAGAGTCTGTTTACAAAAGGATTATTGTACAATTTAAATTACAATCACACAAAATTCAGGGCTCCGCATCAGGTTCAGTTCTGCATAAGGATCAGGTTCCACATCAGGATCAGGTTCCGTATTGCCAGGGCCATGGCTAGAAGAAGCAACCATAGGATCTCCCTGAAAGCTCTCGAACGCTGTGGCAGTGAAATTGGGATCACTAAGAATGTCCAGATCGAATGGTGTGTTCTTGATCACATCATAGTCCACATCGGGTGGAGCTTCGGGCATCTCTGGATTAAGTGGATCTACAGCTTCTTCAACAACAACACTTTTTGTCTCTGTAGGAACTGCTGCGATGATAGGATTCAGTAGGCAGTCAAGCCTATCAAGAATCCCCCTTAGGCACTCCTGCTTAACCAGGTCACTTTCGAACACAATGCAAAATCTCTTATTCATCAATGAAGCCCGGCCAAAAGAACCACAGGAGAAGTAATCGAACACCCCTGTTCCTGGCGGTACCATTTTCTGCACGAGGTAGGAACATGTGGCAGGCCCCAGCTAGTTTCTCATGATTATGTCCCCTGGCAAGCCTTGCCAGCTGTACCTGAATCTGCTGTGGCAGAGCTTTCCTGCCATAGCCTCGGTCTCCACCTCTTCGTCTTCATCGTTAGGCACAGGAACTGGTGGCAGTTCTTGAGGATGATCGTTGAAGGGGAATTGGAGGTCAATTTCATCGACAGGATAACCTGCAGTGGCCTGAATTTTTGTGGCGTACACTAGTGCATGGACCTCCTGAACTCCTGGGGGAGCCGGATTTTTGTATTCGTCCTCATAGGTGCCAATAAAAACTCTGGATCTGGAATCCAGATCATCCAACACAGATGAAATCAAAAAGTTATGCTCTGGCCTTGCAAAGACCACTATCCAGAAAGAATCAGCTGTACAGCTGTATTAAAGAAATTAGATAGTGTGGTTTTATCCCACATTGGAAATATGCCTCTAGTGTCCAGGGCAATCAAGGATGCTGGTACAGGAGTGCAAACAACTTGCCCCTGGCATGCGTTAGTTCAACCGCGAACGGAAGTCTTCGGATCCTCTCTCGCAAGACAAACATTAGCGTATGAATCTTGCCAAGGCTGGTGGCACGTTAAAAACGCCTTCCTTGCCCACTCCGGTTTCAACCCACTTACTATGCAAGGTGGCCATGGAAATGAGGTCGGTATCCTCGAAGCCCTCGCATGGCAAAGATCGAGATCGATGAAGGATTTGAACTTCCTCGGAAAATTATCCTTCACGTGATTCAAAAATCTCCTTCTTCAAGAAAGATATGGATCTTAGTGTCTTTGCCCTTGCCTTGAAGAATTGCTTACCCCAGATAATCACTTTGGTGACCTTGACGAAGGTCTTCCCATCCGGCACTTCCTCGAACAAAACCCGAAGCGGTCTTAAGTGAGTCGAGACCCCTCATGCACCTCAGGTAGGTCTGACTGAAGTAGTCATGATCTTTTGCCCAGTTACAAGTAATAGTTTGTCCCTTGTTATCTTGTAGCTTGCAAGATTTCCACAAGTTCCATAGGGACATGAATAATTGAAAAATATCCTCTGGCATGAAGACCCACTGGTTGAAATCTTTTGGATGCTTACCACGCATGGTAACTTCAGCCAAAAAGCGGATAATAACCGGAAACAACAAGAAGTTAGCCTTGAATGACATTTAATGAGCAAATATCGCCGCGGCGCCATTTAGTGAAGAAATGGCGCCGCGGTGCCATTTAATGAGGAAATGGCGCCACGGCGCCATTTCCTCACTAAATGGCGCCGTGGCACCATTTGCTAATCTTGCCAACAATTACAATATATACCTTGTATGGTTCTGAGCGTGACTGCCCGCGTCCTGATGGATCAGGCTTCCCGCATAGAGCATATTGCTGCTGCAGGTGGGTTATGTTATTAATGAAGGGCTCTTTGAAAATAGTCTTCGCAGTGATATCATTGACTTCACAACTGAGCTGCAGGCATTCCTGTTCGTTGACTGTGCCAGATAACACTCGGCAATTCCGTTGAAGATAAATCTTTGACATTTGCTCTTGGGACTTTGTTGTCTTAAGTCTTCTACATACAAGCCGAAAGCGACCATAATCTGAATGATTGCCATTCACTATATAATAGTGCATCCCCATGAGGTCATCCTCGGTTTTCCAAGTGACCAGTTTGTTTGTGAGGAGATTGAATGGAATCACATCAGCGGGAGTGAACACTGGATGTGGGTCTCTCTGAAAGGACTCCACTAACGTTTTGACGTGCTCCATATTCCTTTGTCTAGATGTTAGATTTGCTGGCCCTTGATATAGTTTGAACACGTCTATTTTTTTTGTAAATGTGACACCCAGAGGAAACAGATGCCGGTGATCGTAAATTTTATTCAGTGTATTCTCTGCCTTCTTTTCCTCTTCTGACCTTTCCACCTTAAGATTTGCAGGCACCTCTAGCAAGTGCTGAGCTATTCTTAATGTGAGCTTCTTTGGCTCTGGCTTCTTAATGGGGACCCTTTTGACAGATGTGTCCGCAGGATCCGGGCTATTCCTTGGGCTCGGAGGTTCACCACCACTTCTAGGACTTCCAGCAGGACTTGGAGTCCGAGTCGCTCTCCTTTGTTTTTTAGGTGTCCTCTCCTTCTTAGAGGTCTCCAGCCTGTGCTTCTTCTTCTTTTTCCCATCCATTTCCTCTGTCTCCACTTCCTGTCTCGCCTTTCCTTCCTTCTGCCCCTTGCCTTCCCTATCCTTTTCTTTCCTTTCCCTTTTCTTTTCCTTCTTTTCCTTCTTTTCTTTCTCTTCCTTCTCTTTCTCTTCCTTATCTTCCTCTTCCCTCTCTTCCTCCTCTTCCTCCTCTTCCTTCTGGCTCTTTTCCTTCGCTTGCTTCTTTTCCTTCTTTTCCTTATCTGGATTTTTGCGATCCTTTCTCTTAACTTTCCTCTTGCCCGCCGCCTTTCCTTCCTCAGTTTCCTGGCCAACATCCTCAGTACAAGATGAGGAGTCTTTGTCGGCTGCAGGTGTCTCCTTAGGTTGTCTTGTCTTCTTCTTGCTAACTGTTCTTAGCCAGGCGGTGTCCACAATGGCGGGTAGTTTCTACTGGGCTAATGCCTTGACAACGAATGAAGGCGAGTTTTTCGACTCGTTCATCCGATTGTGAAGAATCATAAAGCCCCTCAAGATTTCTTGTGGGCCTTTGATGTCAGCTTCTTCAAAGCTGTTGTACGACGGCAGTGCCCAGCCTTGCTTCTTCGCCGAACCAGCTACATTTGCAATGCTAGCAGACATTACAGTGGGATCATAAAACTTCCAATCCACATAGTAGACAATTATTCTCTGCTTCAAAGTATCCTCACAGACCACCCGGATCCAATCGTCGCGACCGCTCTTGACAACCAGCTTCATGTTGATCAAGATACCTGGCTGGTAAATTCTGGCTGTTTCTGTGTCTGTCTCCCTTATAAGGAGGCAGAGCTCTCTTCTGCAGTCTCCTTTCAAGCCTGTAGCAGTAGAGGGGCTGATAAGAATATATCATGTAGAATCAGTGAATGCAGAGAAGAAATCAGAGGCAGAAGAATGCATCTAAGCAATAGGCAGGAGATTGAAAGAAAACGTGCATAGACAGTTCAAATATATTGTTTCTTATAGACCTAGGTCCTTGGGTTAAAGGTTATATTTAACCTATAGGATATTAAAAAGGAAGATCGAAGATATTAAGATAAAGGCAAACACGACATGCTATTATAGAGCATGCCAAAATGGCTATGGGGCATTCGGTCCGGCTTAACGGCCGGATCAGTAAATATAACAGCAAGAAGCATAGTTAGTTTGATTGATCGGCACATATACAGGTTGAGGACACAGAATCCGATCAAATATATGGGTGCTTGTGTTGTCGGTTGTACAGCAAGTAGACTTTAAATTGAGACAATGGTTGCATCGAGCTGAACTATTGAATTTCTTTATGTTTAAGTTATAAAGGAACGATATAGACCATTGAAAGTTAGACTCTCAATTTTCTATTGATATTTGCTAACCTTAAGTGTTTAAGCAGATTGTAACCTCTATAGTTGCATTTATCATTGGTATCAGAGCATCAGGTTCCAATGTCTACCAGATTTGGAGCAAATCTATTGAATGCTATAGAGGTCTTTAAAGGTGAAGGAGGTTTTCAAATTTGGAAACAAAGTATAAGGGAAGTCCTAGAGTTTGAGAATTTATGGTATTTGATAGATGAAAATACTGAAAAACGTACCAGCCCAATTATAACTGCAGGAAAATCTAATGCAGGGGGAACAAGCTCAAGCTCTACTTCAGGGGAATCTGTTGTTGGAGGAGGATCTGGAGGATCTGCAACAGTTACAGTTACCTCTGAAGCAAGTGATGAAAGACTGAATATTATGGAAGCTCAAGCTATTATATCATGCAAAGTTGGACCCGTAATCAAGCTGAAGCTAAGAGGTATGTCACCAAAGGATATGTGGCAATATATGGTGAAGACATACGAGGCAAAATCATCGTCTCAAATAGATGTTTTGGAGAAACAACTCAAACGTCTTAAACTATATGATAAAGATGCTCTGACAGAATTTCTTGAGAAATTCGAGTCTATCATTGCAGATCTAGAAGGAGCAGGCATCATCTTGAATGAAGAATACCAGATCTTGGCAATTGCAAGATCAGTATCTCATAGGGCTCATTTAGCCACATTATTGAGGAATGTGGCCAGATCAAAGGAACATGCAATCCAGATGGTACGAACAGAGTTTGAGCAAAGTACCATTGGGCGTGATGATGATGATCAGTCATCAGAAGTACTGTATACAGGCAAGTTTAAAGGTAAGAAAAAGGGAAGTCCAAGCAGCTCTAAAAGTAAAATCGGGCCATGCTATCACTGTGATAGTTATGGTCATTTGAAAAATGACTGCCCGAAATTAGGAAGAGAGGTTATATGTTATAATTGTAAAGGGAAAGGCCACTTGGCTGTTAATTGTCCAAGTCCTAAAGGGACTTCAATCAGAGGACGTGGCAGGGGCAGAATTACAAGTTCTCGAGGGGAACATGTAAACAGGGGTAGGGGCAGTGCAAGAGGAAATCCAGCAATAAATCTAGCACAAGAAACAGGAGGAGAAGAAGACGAACAAAATGAGGATGAAGAGGTATGTAAATCTGAATTGTGTGCTTTGACACAAGGCAATAACAATCACAAACTCTTGATTTTAGATTCAGGAGCTGAAAGGACAGTGACGTGCTCATCAAAGCTGCTCAAGGAATGCAAAGGAAATAGTGGTGGACATGTTCAGCTGGGAAATGGTGATCTCCAAGAGATCAAAGACTGTGGCATGCTTGAACTTTTTGATCTTGAAGGGAAAGTAGTTAAATTAAAAGATGTACTGTGCGTTCCTAGTTTAGTCAGGAACTTGATTTCTATATCTCAACTTGTAGATCTCGGTTACAAAGTCTTGTTTGAAAGACTTCAATGTAAGGTTCTGATGGATAATAAAATAGTGTTTATTGGAAGACGGGTTGGAAACTTGTTTGGTTTAGATGTTGAATATTGTTTGCCAAGCATTAATCTTATAACAAATCCTACAATTAAAACATGGCATGAGAGGTTATGCCATGTAAATTCAAAGACAGTTGAGCTGCTAATTAAAAAAGGGTTTCTGAATGTGCAGTCATGCAAAACTGAAAATTTCAAATGTGCTGGATGTATTCTTGGGAAAAATAGCAGACTTCCATTTAAAAAATCATCATACAGGGCAAAAGAAGTACTGGATCTTGTACATACAGATTTGTGCGGACTGTTAAATATCACAAGCTTATCAGGCAAAAAATATTTTATGACGTTTATCGATGACTTTAGCAGAAAGTGCAAAGTATACTGCTTAAGATCTAAAGATTTAGCATTTGAGGCCTTTAAGGATTATCAGAATGAAGTAGAAGTGGAAACAGGGAGGAAAATTAAATGTCTACGATCAGACAGAGGAGGCGAATACTTATCAAGTGAATTCAAAGCATACTGCAGAAATCGTGGAATCAAACGGCAATTGACGTGTAGATTTTCTCCTCAACAAAATGGAGTTGCTGAGAGGAAAAATCGTACAATATTGAATGCCGTAAGAAGCATGCTGAAATTCTCTGGTCTGCCCAACTTCCTGTGGGAAGAAGCAGTGAAGGCTGCTGTATATGTACAAAATCTGCTGCCATCTATAAGTACAATGGGTACTGTGCCTGACATGCTTTGGACAGGGAAAATGCCTAATTATGACAGGCTGAAGGCGTATGGTTGCCTGGCATTTGTTCACGTCCCTGAAGAACTCCGAAAAAAACTTGATGATCAAGCATACATAGCATATCTTGTTGGATATGACGAGGAGTCCAAAGCTTATAGGTTGTATGATCCACAAA
This sequence comes from Isoetes taiwanensis, assembly GCA_021234155.1. Taxonomy (NCBI): domain Eukaryota; kingdom Viridiplantae; phylum Streptophyta; class Lycopodiopsida; order Isoetales; family Isoetaceae; genus Isoetes; species Isoetes taiwanensis. The sequence continues at coordinate 19,000,127 of JAJEKV010000024.1, forward strand.
AAAGAAGAATTTTAGTAAGCAGGGATGTAAGCTTTGATGAAGAACAATACTAGAATAGAATAGAATAGTTTTTTTATCGTAAAACTACAAAGCTACAAAGCTATCCCTAAGATAAATATACATGATGATCAGATCAATAATAACATGCCTCAAGAAATGAGAGCATATGAAGAGAAAAGGCAGGAGCATAAAGTAACATTTGATACGGATGACATGGAGCAGACTCCAGAAGACTTGACTAAACTTAAAAATGCTAACATCTATGATAGTAATGTGAATGTGCAGGGTCCAGCAGGTCTGATCCATAATCCAGCAGGTCTGATCCATAATGAAGAGGAGCAGGTCGAACAACCACGAAGAAAACGGAAGACAGAGGCTCAGATGCTCCAAGAAAATGCTGGTGTAGATACTGAGCAATGTGGACGAGATGAACAAGGGAGGAGTAAAAGACTCATGGAAGATAGAGGTGAGCTGCATAGTTTATTTGAAGCATTAATGCTCTCTGATTATAATGTCCCTAAGAGTTATGAAGAAGTATTGGTCTCTCATGATAGAGATAAATGGTTCAAAGCAATGCAGGACGAAATGGCCTCATTTAGAAGGACACAGACTTGTGAACTAGTAGATATACCAAATGGAAGAAATATAGTGGGAAATAAATGGCTTTTTAAAATAAAAACAGCTTCAGATGGTGTGACACCTAAATACAAGGCACGCCTTGTAGCATAGGCATTTTCACAAAAAAGGGGACAAGATTTTGAAGAAACCTTTTCCCCATTAGTAAAAATGAACAGTGTCAGGATGTTGCTGTCAATTGCAAATGCATGTAGCTTGGAGATCCATCATATGGACGTTAACACTGCTTTTCTGAATGCTCCACTAGAAGAAGAGATATATATGAGACAGGCACCAGGTTTTGAAGAAGGAGACGACAAAGTCTGGAAATTAAACAAGGCAGTTTATGGATTGAGGCAGTCGCCAAGAGAATGGTACAAATATATGGATAATTATCTCAGAGAACAAGGCTTTATAAAGCTTAGAAATGATGGGAATCTTTACAAATTTCAGCTTGAGAATGAATGGTGTATGATAGCACTTTACGTGGATGACAATATCATGATATCCAAAGGTGTGAAGGTCTTAGAGCACTGCAAGCATATACTGAACAAAAAGTTTCAAATGACAGATCTAGGAGAATTGAAGAAATTTTTAGGAGTAGAAGTATACAGGGATAGGAAGAACAAGAGGCTGAGATTGAGTCAAAAGAATCAAATTGAATCAATGTTGAAGCGGTTCAGAATGGAAGATTGCAAAATATGTACTACTCATGTAGTTCCAGGAACAAAAATATCTGCACAAATGTGTCCAAAAACAGAGAAAGATAGAGAAGAAATGAAAAGGGTCCCATATAGATCACTGGTAGGATGTCTGGCGTATGTAGCTAATTTCTCAAGACCAGACATTGCCTATATAGTAAACATGCTCAGTAGGTATCTTAATGATCCAGGAAAGGAGCATTGGACTGCTGCAAAACGAGTGCTAAAATATTTGAAAGGCACTCTAATCTAAACTATGGAATTACATATTGCACAGAAGATTTAGAACTAAAAGCATACTGTGATGCTGACTGGGGTGGAGATCTTGATCACAGGAAGTCCACATCAGGATACTTAGTGTTTTTGGGAGGAGCACCTGTAGCATGGAAATGTAAAAAGCAAACATCTACTGCCCTTTCTAGTGCAGAAGCTGAGTATGCTTCTGCTGCTTTAGCAGCTAAGGAAGTGATCTGGGAAAGAAGGTTAATTACAGAACTCGGCTTTGATCAAAAGAAGCCAACAGAAATGCTATGTGATAATACGAGCTGCATTGCAATGTCTAAGGACCCAGTATTACATGAAAGATCTAAGCATATAGAGTTAGAGCTGCACTTTATCAGAGAAGTTGTGGGAAAAAATCTGATAAGATTGACATATGTTAATACAGAAAATCAATTGGCAGATTTGTTGACAAAGGCTCTATCAGCAAAAAGGTTTACTACCTTGAATCAACAAATTCAGTGCACTGATTATACATGAAGGGGGAATGATAAGAATATATCATGTAGAATCAGTGAATGCAGAGAAGAAATCAGAGGCAGAAGAATGCATCTAAGCAATAGGCAGGAGATTGAAAGAAAACGTGCATAGACAGTTCAAATATATTGTTTCTTATAGACCTAGGTCCTTGGGTTAAAGGTTATATTTAACCTATAGGATATTAAAAAGGAAGATCGAAGATATTAAGATAAAGGCAAACACGACATGCTATTATAGAGCATGCCAAAAATGGCTATGGGGCATTCGGTCCGGCTTAACGGCCGGATCAGTAAATATAACAGCAAGAAGCATAGTTAGTTTGATTGATCGGCACATATACAGGTTGAAGACACAGAATCCGATCAAATATATAGGTGCTTGTGTTGTCGGTTGTACAGCAAGTAGACTTTAAATTGAGACAATGGTTGCATCGAGCTGAACTATTGAATTTCTTTATGTTTAAGTTATAAAGGAACGATATAGACCATTGAAAGTTAGACTCTCAATTTTCTATTGATATTTGCTAACCTTAAGTGTTTAAGCAGATTGTAACCTCTATAGTTGCATTTATCAGGGGCTCACCCGCATTACTTCCATGCACCAGTACCTGTCTGTCAGCATGATAGTCTGGTCGGATTGAAATTGTGTTTCTGCACGTAACATAGCTGCAACAAAGGGGCATCAGTAACAAAGAGGCATCAGTAAATGGTTTTAACAAGCAGGCAGACAATCAGTTGTGGTAGGCAAATGGCGCCGTGGTGCCATTTGCATCTGAGTCCAGTGCATAAGCACATGGAGGCGGTTCGTATGCATGTCTTCTTCGTTTGGTCGCCGAGGCCTCCACCCAGTCCAAACCCCTCCCCTTCGCAATATTCGAGGAAGATGGTTCGAAGGGGATAGTGTTGTCTCTAATTTTTTTCTAGCCTTCGAAAATGAAAACATTTTGGCGAATATCTGTGAAATGACAATAGCCAACTTGGCGAAAGTCCATGCAATCTCAAGGAATTCTATAATTCACCAGGTGAATCTTAATCGAAGGCTAGCATTAACACCAAATGCGTGAAATTTTAAGTCACTATGCCTATATGAATACACGCATTTGAAATGCTAAGCCCTAATGAGTATCTATTGAGAATCTAACTAACTTAACAAATAACATCTGCTCTTTCTTTGCTAAGAAGACACATCATAAGCATACCTAGAAGTCATATATGACAAGTACATGCATGGGCATCACGAATTGAAACATTAAACTTCGCTTTGCATGCTGTGCAAACATGGAACACATATTCCCAAAGGAATACTAGCAGTAGGGCTGGGGCAAAGGGTTGGTTTGAAAAATTTGATGTTTCTATTACTGCAACATTGTGGTTTTCTCCTCATGTGCCTCAAGAGGTACATGTATCAAAGTTGCTGTCTGCACTACTATTAATAGGAGCTCGGTGTTGGTGGGCACACTAGCATCGGACTATGTAGGGACATGCGGTACGTCATGTGTGTAGACAAGTGGTGACTTATTCAAGCGCAAAAAGCCATTGCAAAAAAAAAATTGCATTATCTTAACATATATAATTGCTTTAGTTTGGACATCGAGGCACTCATCTGGGCCGTTTATGAAATTTCAAAATAATCTTGACCGTTGCTTAGAATTTTTTTTCCTTGCGCGGCTATGGCCGATCTCTATTCCAACTATCGGGCAAGGCAACACGGCATCGTTCTCATGGATGGCTTGCTTAATCCTAGGTACCTGCCTTTAAATTTTGGAGTTTCTTCTTTGCGGCTTCTGCAGACCCAAAAATCGGCTTGCTCTTCCAATTTTTTGCAGCCATAGCGCTTCCTTGCTCAGCGCTCAGCTCCGCCGCCCACTTGTGGACGAAGGCGGAGCCTATTTCCCTCCTGCACCATTGTGAAAAAATAACTATGGCTGGAAATGCAGCTCTATTTCGTCTTATTGGATTCAGCAAGCTTGGATATGCTGTAAGAATTGGGCGCTTCCCCTCCGACCTGTGTTTTCTTACTGCTGCAATTTTTGAGCTAGGGTTCACGTGGTCAGCTTCAAGATGGCAGAATCGCTGGGAGCAGCGGCAGATGCATGAGCAGCGGCGGCAAACGTGGTGAAACCCGTGAGCACAAACCCACCGGCATAGCCATAGCCTGCGATGTATAAAGAGGTTTTAATCGGAGACGATTTTCAAAAATCAGGCAGGTCTCAGATTTTCTTTCATTATCAAAGCCTTTCTGTGAATTTTGTTTAGTTGGCTGTAGCAAAGAGGTCACATTTCTCGGTATCTATGTGGCAGATTTCTGGCTTTGATATTTTATGGTATGGACCCAAAGCATGATACTGATATCATTGGGCTTGATTACTTTGCAAAAATGAGTCGTTTCTCTTCAACGAGCTCTTCTGCGAATTGGTTCTAGCATTTCTTCTTCAGGACCATATTGATGCACCATTTAGTTGTATGACCTGAAATGATGCTCATGACTGAATGTAATAATGGTTTGTAGAGTTTATGAGGTGAATGTGTGCTTTGCATGCGGAGCATACTGTAAAATATGAAAGGTAGGATTTTTTTTTCTCCATTCGATTTTCTTTATATAGTAATGTGCAATTCTTTAATTTCTGAGTTCATGTTTTGCTTGAAATCAGCCCATATGCATGGAGTCCATTTCAGTTGTTGCAGAATATGGTACTCTTAAGTCTGTGCCAATCTAAGTAAGTTTGGCCACACAAGATGTTAAAGCCCCAAATAGGGTAAGCAGCATATCGTGATTGAGGTGACTTTTCTTTGCTTCCCTGGTGTGAATCTTTTTCTCAAGATTTCTCAAGGTTTTGCGGGCATGTCATCGTCCTCTGCTATGCCATATTTTTTGAAGCTCTAACAGCCTGCTCAAACAGGAAAAAGTGCCTCTATGGAGGTGGCACTGGGACAATCTAATATGGTTTAGTGCATTTGATACAGAAATCGAAATTTATTAAAATACTCAGTGTATCTTCCAGCTTATCATTTTTGTGTACTAAACAAGGCAGGCATTAGATGAGGCAGGTAGGGTAGTGGAGGAGGCCAAAACAGCTGCTCATCTTGAGATTGAAGCAGCTATAGCGGCAGCAGAAAGAGTACAGCGGCAGCAGAAAGAGTACAGGCTGCACTTGATGAGCAAGGACGAGCTGCTGTAGAAATGCAGGTATGATGCAAAGTTCCTCATTCACACAACTAACTTATGAAAACAAGATATAACTGTTATTAAAGTATTTGATGGAATATATTGGAAAGGTTAGCTATTCGACTTTCCAAAGAAGAAAGACTTGCATGGTTCTATGTTAAGTTGCATGGATTTACTCCTTGATTAAATTCTACAACGTTTTCGTACTCAAGATGTATATATTTAAGGCTTACATTGGCATTATAGGCCTTTTAGCTTGGTGTCATAACTTTACGAACTCCTGCTGCTCATAGCCCAATAGATCGTCTGCAGTTCGGCCCTGCCCTGGAAACCCTGAGGCTATTTCATGAAGAATTCCTCTGCAATATATCCTTGAGGAAATGCTACATAAACCTTTCCATATGAGCTGCAAGATCAGATTGGAAAGCATGCAAAATCGTTGAGGAGGAGGTCTGCTGAAAAAGTTGCCTTTTAGTGCAAAAACTGGGATACAATTTATAAACTCTGAAATTCTGAGTATCTTTTAAAGGGCTCCTAATTTTAATTGTTGATGTTTAATTGTCACCAAAATCTTATAACTCATTAACTGAGATGGGTTGGACAACCATCAATTCTCATTGCCACTGGATGACTGTCATTTGTACAGGAGCTTGAACACCTTCGATTGGAAATTCAAGAAGCCTGCCGAATAAGAATGTTACATGAGCCCAGTAAGGTATCCATCTGGCCATCATTTTGTAGTAAGCAATATGGATTTTTGTTTCTACAAGCACATAGGATAGTAAACTGACTTTGTATAAGGGCACATTCTACCACTTTGTATACTAGAAATTTCCATTTCTTTCTTAAATGATTTAGCTGAACTTAACATGTGTTGAATGATATAGGTTATGGACATGGAATTCCAAATTGAAGGACTACGGCAACAATTAGAAGAGAAAACACGGGAGCCAGTTTGTTCCTAGGAATAATTAGACCCAACTTACCTTAATTATGCAAGAGTTCTTACTCAAAACCGTGAACCCAGTTCAATTTCTCATGGGCCTTTCAAACTCCTTCCTATGATTTTTATCCCTTTTACTTCCTAAATGTTTTGCTGCAATGTCTGTCTTCAATACCTTCATCGTTTAATGGGTAGTGGAATTCTTAGATGATCATGCTCACTTGCAAAAATTGTTTAAAGCTATATAAGCCACCGATTATCCAAACACAAAAAAATACAGAGTGACATGAATAACTGAAAGACTAAAAAATTATCACGGAGATTTCCTCTGTTATCTTAGGAGCAAGCAAAAAAGGCCTTTTGGGCGGTTTCCGCCACAAAGAAAAGTTACAAACAAAAGCCAACTATTATTTGTTTTCTCATTCGAAAAAATATAGGCATTTTCATGGCAACATGGACCATGGTTACTACGCCACAAAGTCCTTAAAAGAGAATCGGTCCTTTCATCTAATCAAAGGTTTTCTATATTTTCATTTTGCTAAAAAGTCATCATAGATAATATAATATTTTTGAAGGCATCAAAAAGCATTTAATGTGCCAGAAATTTGAGTATACATCTAAAAATAGTAATCCAAGTTGCATATTTGCCTTTTCTTCACGTGTAGCTCGCAAGTGTAGTAACAGATTCCAGATTCCAGGAAGAGTGATGTACTTTCTTAGCTCTTTATCTCGGAAATAATCAGGGAAGCTATCCATGCTTCTGCATTTGGCACACAAACCATTTTTTCCCCGCTCAAATTCCAAATTTAAATGTTTCATGTCCACCTCCAACCAAGGGCCAAAAAAATCGATGTTTTAGTGCAACTAGAGACATGCTTGATTTAGACATGCTTGATTTGGACATTAGACATCCTAATGAGGAAGAATCGAATGCATGCACGAAAGCAATCGGAATAAATATGAGATAAACCCAGAGGTTAAGGGAATATTCATGTTGCTCAACTTGGAATAATGAATAGAGTGCTCTCATAAACTATCAAATGTATTGACTATGCGCTTATACACGTTCCCTATGCAATCACAAGGTATATGTTTCAGGGATTTTTGAGCTATATGTTGTAGGTGAAGTGTTTCAACATTGTACAAATCTTTAACTAATAAGTTAGTTAGTGAAGAGAAATGTTCGCGGCGGCCTTGGCCGCCGCGATAAATTTCTTGTAGACCTAATTGTTGGAAATTACATTACGTTTGTTTTTTAGATAGGCTACCTTAGACAAAAGCTAATAGAGTGCATTACTAAGCACAAAAACTTCGTGTTTCTTTGCTCCTTATTTATGCATGTAAATACAATGATTTCCCCAGATATTACCCATAAAACCACCTAAAATAGCAGACAAAGAGCTAAGAAAACATGCAAATGATGGATTGGGAACCAAAGATAACGATATGCTTCCACATTGTTTATATTTATCATTTGGCTAATTAACCAATTTTGTACGTTTTTTTCTTTTCCCCGCAAATGAGCTTCATAACTTGCATAAGTTCTGCAAGCTCGTCATTTAAAATTTTAACACACAAGTCCAAACTTCTGTAGATTTAACACTCAAGCTCTAGTGCCTACACGGAGCTATTACAAAGGGGCTGGAACCTTTCTTTTTACCCTGCTTTTGCACTCAACCACAGGTCATCATCTGGACTTGATGCTTCGCCAGTAGTCCCAAAGGATCTGTTAAATTCGTGAAGTTAGCAATGCCGAGATCCATATGCATATTTCCAACCAGGTACCTGATACTAGACCAATCAAGTGACTCCATACAGGATGTTTTCCTCCAGTACTTCACCATACTTGGTACCGTACCCAAGGATGTGACTTTTGCATCCTAGAATACACAAATTTATATCAAATGATGGGCAAGGAAAATTTGTGGAAATATATCAATAATCTTACCTGAACAAACTTTCCAAAACCTTGGCTTAGAGGAGACCCATTATATAGAGCAATTGAGGCACCATTAAGCAAAGTTGCAAATATGAGCAATGGCCCCATCATCCAACCTAAATTAGTTGGCCAAGCAAAAATGTCGCCATGTTTGATATCTGAATGTGCCCAACAATCAGCTGCACACCTGATGGGTGATGCCTGGGTCCAAGGTATAGCCTTTGGCTCCGCTAAAGTTAAAGTAAGCTAACTTTAGTTGAGTTGTCTGATTCATCAAGCAAAGCATTACTAAAGGGGCAGGGCAAATAGGAATCTGTAACAGACTGCAAAGCTAAGATAAAGTGCATAATGTACCAAGAATTAACTTTTTTCAACTACTACACAGATTTTGGTTAATGAACCCAATTTGAGAGCAATGACACTTTGTGCTGGGTAATTTGTACAGCAAATGGCATGGTACATTTTAAGTCATCATACACGATTTGGGGTCCAATATGTTTCTGAATGAAACAAGGAGAGATCAGCCTATGAATGAATATTTTTGAAGACATTTAGAGGACGGTAGATCTTGCATGGACAATAGCCCAACATAAATGTGCCCTTGCACTGATTGATGCAAGTGACTGCAATGGTCACGATATGCTAACACATCCGCAGCTTATTGTTAGTCATCTATAAACCCCATCACTAAACCCAATAATAGATTTCTTTCTTATCCAACAACAGGGTTTCTTCTTGTATGTGGGCACTTATGTCCCAATATCTGATTAAATTCCACTTTAAACTCTTGAAATACAGAAGTCTAGTTTCCTTTGAAGTTTTTCCTATTTCCGACCTTTGACAGCGGTCTTAAGGAAGGCTATAAAGATCTGTCTTGCAAGAAAATTATATATTTATACTTCACATATCTATTTCAGAGATAAGGGTGCCCAAGAGCTCCAAGCCATAATACAATAATGATTTAATAAAACTACTCAATTTAAATAAGCCAGTATATATATCATCCACTGACCATTTCTGTTGCTCACTTTCTTCCTCAATTGATGTCTACAAATATACTCACTGAAGTTATGTCCCTTTGCATGACATAATGTCTAACTAAAGACGCTAAGACTTACCTCTTTCTTTTAGTGGCATAAGTAAGAAATTGACTCCACGACATATCCCCAGGCCGTAGCTGACAACCTAGCTTCTTTCCGTCGAGTGCAATAACAATTGCATTTGGTGATTTTGCTTCAACCACGCGACTGCATGCAACTCAGAATTGAAAAATGCATGCATTAGGTAAACAATATATAAGTTTTCTCCTGCCCATATTCAAAATTCTACAAGTGGATGGATGAGCAAATGCTTAAGCACTACAAAGAGCTATTATAAGCATTAAAACCTAAAGCATGGCTGCTCACCTGTACAGCGGAATTATTTTGCCAGCTCTAAGGATCTTGTCCTGCAGAAAAGCTTTTATCATAAGCTAATGTACCATAGTCAAACAATCCTATTATGAAGGCATCTAGCATCTGTACTAGAAGCATAGCTACAGACAACTATTGATGACAGAAAACAAGTAACAGTTTTCTATATGTGCTTAGCTTAAACCTGTGTAAAAATTGCATTGGCTTTGGAAATACGAAGCCGTGTAGCAATTTCTGCCGGAACGAAGCTGTCCGCTATTGAGACTACTACACAGCCTACTAATATAATTCCTAGGTATATTATCACAGACTCAACATGCATCCGGGCATATCAATTGCTATTGCATCTCCTCTTTGAAATCCATAGACTTCTAGAGCATTTGCTACCTGGCTGCAAAAGGAAAGAAGAGCAAAAATGTCAGGATGAGAGGAACTATTAACAAGTAACAAGAGTTCTTTACAGACTAGCTCCTGCCCTTGTAACCACGATTGTCAATTGGTCAATGAAATTTCCATCGGCAAGACATATTAAGTAGAATGCTTTGAAGCAGCGAACATTTTCTTGAAAATTCTGTTATGTACTTGGATATTACCCAAGAAATGTTGACAGATGTAAATTGCCATTTGAAAGGCCAGCTGAAGGCATTAGAATTTGCCCCCAGCCGAAATATATAGAAGATCTTGAACATAGTTATCCCCTGAAATAAAAGAAGGGTACTCATCTAACTCCCTATGTCCTTACTTTCTCATCTGCCAGACTGGGGCTTGATTTTAAGTTCTTCCAACATGAGAGGATCACATCCGCATAAATAAACAATGGAATAAATTCTTGAGATCTTACAATGATGTGCAGAACGTTGTGTCTAGAAAAGGGACAGTACCTGCCACTTGCACGAAGTTCCAAAAGTGTAAGGTAATTTACAGGTGCATCGTCCTTGCCTTCATCCCTCCAGACGACGGCCTTGTAATTATCCGTCTTCTTGATTGAAGGTTTTGGTAAGACACAACATTCTGCTATATTTAAAACTGCTCCAGGTAACCATGTCAAACCTCCATGATTTTTATACATGCATGTGGGGTTGGTAATTTTTTTAGACAAATTTACTTTACACCTTACTGATGCATATCAAGAAACCATACCTGGAGGCATTTATGGGTTGTAATCCTGAAGAATACAAAAACTCTAGTATAGCGACATAAGGCAGAACCTAAGGAAAAACGACGGCAGAAGAAATGGTGCAACTTACCTCACGAAGTAATCCATTTGGTAAATTTGTTGCAGTGGAAAGAAGCCGAAGTAGCATCAGGCCTTTCTACTGCTGTTAAAAATGCCCTGTTAAAAATGCCATGTTGTTCTACTGCAAATATTCAAACATTTGTAGCTCAAAGGCATGCGATTTTGCTTTCAAAGAAACTTTTGAAACTAAAGCTACAAAACTAATGAATGACCAGAAGAGCAATAATGGCGAATCCGGAACCTGCGATCCTCAAGGGCGTCGAAAAGTTGGCTAAAGTCCCTCCAACACACTCCCGGAGGAAAGACGAATTCTGACCTCGGGCGGGAGGATCCAAGAAAATCTTGGCTAATATTTTTTTATTTTTAAGCCTACCTAAGATTCGTGCAACCTTTTTTAAAAAATTGGAATATTTGCCTTTTGGCGAATATTCGCCCTTAGAGACAACACTAGAAGGGGAGTGGCTCGGACTGGGTGGAGGCACCTGCGACTCGTAGGAGAGAGCACTACAGAACGCAACACAACGAGTCAATGCTGATACATATGTGGCGTGTCTCATGCCGTCGCTTAGTCGTACGCTTTTAACAAGCGGAATTCGGATGATGACGGGCAAATGGCGCCATAAGCGCCATTAGCATCCGAGTTCGATTACATAAGCAAATGGAAGCGGTTGAATGCATTTCCACTGCGTTTGATCGCTAGGCCTCCACCAGTCCGAGCCCCTCCCCTTCCAAATATTCGCGGAAGATGGTTGGAAGGAGAGTGGCTCTGACTGGGTCGAGGCACCTGCGATTTGCAGGAGAATACATATGCGAATGACTCCATTAGTGTTAATGGACTGGACGCAGATAAAAACGGCGCCATGGCGCCATTTGCCAACAACAAGTCCCAAATGTATGCTAATAGACATCAAATAGCGCCATGGCACCATTTGCCAACAATAAGGCCCTATGGTAAGCTAATAGACATCAAATGGCGCCATGGCGCCATTTGCCAACAACAAGGCCCTATGGTAAGCTAATAGACATCAAATGGCGCCATGGCGCCATTTGCCAACAACAAGGCCCTATGGTAAGCTACCAGGCATCCTAAAGTAAGCTAAGACTCCTAAAGTGCACTCAGGCATCCAATAAGACCCTAAACTGGCTACCAGGCATCTAAATGGCGCGGTGGCGCCATTTAGCCCAAACAAAACAATGCAAGTAGATGACATACCTGTCCCTTGAGGTGCGCTAGCCGCTGTCTCCACATTCTGAGGAGCTCCACAATTGTCGATTTCCATTTCGAGCGCCTTGAATTTGGTCCGAAAACTGGTGTGTGGCTTGATGTGTTGAGGCGCTGAACTGTGGGGAAATGGCGCCAGAAAACACGGAAAAAAAGGACGAAAAAGGGTTGCTTTAGGGCCAGGCTAAGGGCCGGGCGCTTAGGCGCCAAGGCGCCGGGCCGAGGTCGAGGCGCTAGGAGCTGGAATCGAAAACGAAAAAACCGAATGAGAAGCTTCAGAAAAACAATTAGGCATAAGAAACTTTGGGCGCTGCCTGTCTGCTGTACCACAGGCGGCCAACTACGGCCCGTGGCTGGCCAGGCGCCCATGCCCGTCCAGCCGCCCATGCCCGCCCATGCCCGTGGCGGTCCAGGCGCCCATGCCCGCCCAGCCGCCCATGCCCGCCCATGCCCGTGGTCCAGCGCCCCATGTCAGCCGGCATCGCAGGGTCCAGTCCCATGCCCGCCACAATTTGAAATTTGAAATTCGAATATTTCCCGCCCTAACGCCCGCCCGCCCAAATTTGAACATAAAATTCAAAATTCCCGCCCGCCCGAAATTAACATAAAAGTCAAAATTCCCGCCCGTAAATTGAAATTTGACTGCCACCTGTCCAAATTTGAATCGTCCGCTTTTAAAATTGTCCCTCTTTGTCGCCCTGCTCACACTTAATGCGACCATGCCACGACGCAGACGTTTTTTGTTACGGTTCAGCGCTGATCCGCTGTTAGTCTCCGCCGCGAAAAGGCGCTTCTTTTCTTAGGCGCATAGGCAGAAACTTTGCAAGGCGCATGCGTGCTGTCAGGCGCTTTCTTCTTGGCGCTCACAGAAATCCCAGGTGATTCTTGGCGCTTTCTTCTTGGCGAATTCTTCTTGGCGCTTTCTTCTTAGCGAATCGTTCTTTGCGCTTTCTTGGCGAATCCTTGGCGCTTTCTTCTTGGCGCTTTCTGCTGGGATCAGCTTGATTCTCCTGTTCCATCTACTGCTCCAGGACATACCACTATGGATCTATCTAATATCAAGTAAGTCCACTTTTTCTGGTATGAATTCTGTTCTATTGCTGCCATGTGTATAGCGTGTTCAAATGCTGATATGAATGCTGCTAGGAAACTAAGAACCTTGGTTTCAATTGCAAAGTTGGCATGGGGTGCCCATGTTATGCATGCCTGCTCTTATTGACACATATACAGCAATGGGAGCAAGAATGCATAACATAGGCACCTCGTGTAGATTTTGTGATGGAGCTAAGCCAAATCGCCCCATGTGACCAACTTGGATCAAATGGCGCCAGGGCGCCATTCTATTCCAAATACACCCTTATGGTGTGTTGGTCTTAATGGCTCCATAGCGCCATATGGTTGAACATGGTGCACGGCTGAAATGTAAATTTGGAGCCAAATGGAGCCATGGCGCCATTTAATAAATGGCGCCATTTGTTCCAAATTCACACCTATGAATGTGCCATAGGTGTGAATTTGGATCAAATGGCGCCATGGCGCCATTTGATCCAAGTGCACCGTTTCGACCAAAATGGCGCCATGGCGCCATTTGGCTCCAAATTTAGACCAAAATTTATTCTTTTGTACTAAATGGCGCCATTTTCGCTTATTTATTGCTTACTTTTCGTCTATTTCATATGTTCTAAAAAGTGTCGACTTGCTTGATTGAAACAGGTTCAATTTTCCCCTGTACAACCTATTCGTCGGAAGGACAATTGTTGCCCGGGGACATATTTTGAATAGAACCACTCTTCATGGGAAGGAAATAGATCCTTCAAATGTAGCTATTGAGGTCACGGAGTCCGTGATCCCATCGACCGAGCTTCCAGTCCCCTGCGGAGGGGCAGATAACATTGGTGAAGCAGTAGGCACATTCATTCAGTGGCCTAAGAGGGATGTAAAACAAAATGAGTTCCCCTCAAGTGAAGATACGTCTTCGAGATCCCTCAATTTGCCCTCTTCAGAAGAGGATTCATCTAGTAGTCCACCATCATCCAAGAGTCTCCCGCGGACATCGGTTTCCAGCGCTCACAGTAGTGAACCAAGCAACACAGCAACAAATGAAGAAGACGAGATAGTAGAGGAGATTGGAGGTCATGAGAATCTAGCTGCCCGTCTTGGTCTCAGGTTGTTTAAGCCTGAAGATGAGACAGTCTACTGGTTTGCCATGCTACATTCTTCATTCCTGCATTGGATCTAAATATTCGGAGGCGAATATAGTCTTTAGTGATCCTCAGGATGCTATAGACGATGAGTTCTTGGGTGTATCAAAGGTCGGGCTTTCGATGGGTAACATAATAGATCCAACGGGAAACCAAAATATCGAGATCATGTCATGCTTGTCTTTGAGAGGCCTATAGCTAACGGTCTAGTAACACGGGATACCCATGATGTTTTGCTTCATGATGGTAGGACAGTTTCACAACATTTACAAGCTCGAGCTGCTCTCGAACAGGATGACTTAGAAGTTGAGTGCTTGGAAGCTGATGTTGAGAAGCAATTCAAGAGGAAAAGGAAATATACATATGTGAAGAGGGTCAGGAGGGAACCAAAGGGGGATAGGAAGGAGGAGAGGATGTGCGCTTCCAAGTCAATCAAGAGTGCTCTAAAATCAACATGCTGCAAGGACGAATGTGTCAAAAAACTAAGCCGAGAGCAAGTATGTGCCTTAAGAAAAGAATTTTATTCTCAATCAAGCAGTGCCAGGATTACGCTTGTTTTTTATGTGTTGAGTGTAACTTATACAGGGCAGTCAGAGGCGAAAGTAGTGGTCTCTGGAGTGGAGTGCTGTCAATTTGCATGGCGCGTGGCTTTAGGAGTTGCTCAGTCTACGTTTTATAGTTGGAGGAAGAGGTTCGAGTTAGGTGGAAAACGGGCAGAGCATGGTAATACAGGCTCTAAGAAGCCTAGATCTGTGACACTAGCTACAGAAAGTGTGCTTGATACCTTCATTAGTGAGAATCTTGGAGAGCATTCCACATAGAAGCAAAAAGGGAAGGATGATATAAGGGAGAATGTTCGCAAACTTCCTTCCATTCTTAATAAGAAGAGCATACATAAGGAAGTGGGTGCCGTGGTGGAAGAATTGACAGGAAAGAGTGTAACCTTGCCCTCTTTTTACAATATTTGGAAGAAGGAGTTTCCAGGCGTCGGATAGCAAAAATACAAACATTCTCCAAGTGTAACATATGTGTAGTCATCAAGCAGAAATTGGAAAGAACAAAAGATACAAGGGAGAGGCGTAACCTTTCAATTCAACGGCGGGCACATATGTTGGAACAACGTTCCTGTAGGAGTCAATATTGGCATTGGCGTGCATTATCACATCGTTAAGCGAAAAGTCACCTTTGCATAATACATGATAAGATGGATCAGGTCAAAACACTCACACCAAGAAGTCACCATCTCGCAAAGTCTATTTGGAGAGGAGATCGCTTGAAGAGCAGCTTGACAGGAGCATTGATACATGGTCATGGTGGACGGGCTTATGCCCATTTCTCTCTTGATCTTTGGAAGGATGACTCAAACTTTCATGTTGGATCACTTTCTAGGATCCTACACTATCTTGAGTTGCCTGAAGAAGACAAGTGTGGTGATCTGTGTGGAAGCGTAACTACAGATTGCAAATTGATGCAAGCCCTAAAAGATACTTTCGACCACTTCAAGATAAGCTAAGCGAGACACAAGAGAAGATGCCTTCATCTTCTAGTGCCAACTTAGAAGGCTTCAATCCTCTTCCTCGAAATCTCTACTTACAGTTGGATAATGCATCGGGTCAAAATAAAAATAGATATGTGTTCTCCTACCTCTCTTATTTGACATGGCTTAAGGTATTCGATGAGATTCAGGTTGGCTTCATGATGGTTGGGCATACTCATGACGATATTGATGCATTGATCGGGGGAACTTTTCGACGTTAATGAGTTCATCGGATGCTCTAACTTTGCCTCGAAGTTGCTTTTACTTGTTTAGCAAGTGCAATGCAAAGTCTCCTGCTCCATATTTTGTGGATGAAGTTCCGATTGAAAGGCTTTGTCAAGGGATATATCCCCGATAAAGGCCAACGCCTAACAGCCATACCGACCCATTGCTATTCCGATTTAAAATGGATGGGAAATGGCCCATTATGCAATATAAGATCGCGCCAACCCATAAAGAGTGGATTCCAGAAAAAGGAATAAGAATGTGGAAGGAGGATGAAAATGGTGAGCCAACGTTACCAACGGGGGTGCCTAAAAATATCCCTCCAAGGAAGACATTGAAAGATCTCCCTGGCCTGACATAGCATTATGGAATTCCTTCTGCAAAAATCAAGAAGATAGTGTGTTTGCACGCACAAACAAAAAGCAACTATGGATTACTGGAACGAGATTCTTGTGTGTTTGGAAGATGTATCTCCAGGACGACCTCAAAATGATAACTTTTGGTTGCGTACAAGGCAAGAACCTCTACAAGCTGCATTTACTCCAGAGGTCGATGAAGCCGCTGTGCTTGTAAGACCTTTGCCTACGTATTGTGGGCCAGCAGATGGGCGTCCAGTGTTGCCTATGGATGAGTTCGATCCTCATGCACATGTTCACGAAGGTATGTTTGTTTTAATCCGCACACGAGATTTATGAAACTCCAACGTGGTTGGGCTTTTTACGTAAGAAGATGCCATCCTAGATCCAGAGTCTACCAATTATGGTCACATTTATGTATCATGGTGGATGCCTGTTGGTCGTGACTATACAGGTTGCTTAACTAAACGTTGGTGACCCAATCCATCAGATCCATCAAGGTATGAGAAGTTAGATGACATACATTATATGCATGGGATGCAAATGGCAAAAGACCGAAGACTGTTCAGATTCCAAAATACATTGTTGACATGTGGAGGGACATAGCATTAGCTAAAAGCTCTCAATCTCAGTCATGTTCTCGATAATCATGTATGTAATTTCTTTTGCTATAATACTTAAGCATTTTGGACAATTAATACGTTGTCGATACATCAATTAGCTTCCATTATGCTTATACTAACATCCTTACATCTTTTATAATAGGTGTTTAATACACATCATTACATCTGATGCACACATTATTGATGGCATACATATAATTTAGATGCACATATTATTAATGGCATTATAGAGTCAATGATTCACTCATCATCAATCCCTGCTATTGTGATCGCATTTAGCTCGTAGGCATGGCGCTCAGGAACCCAAAGAAGATGGATCACAACACGAGTAAGGCCGGGCAATCACACTCCGACCTTCTCGCTTTGGATTGTAAGTAAGGATCCAAATAACACCTTTATGTATGCGCGATTAATATCATTGTAGCTCATGGAGCAAAGAATGGTCTCAAACCGATCTTCATAAATATTATAAGCCATGGGAGATGAATGACTTACGAATGGAGCTGCTTTTATAGTCGTTGTAGAATTATTGGTATAATACTTCAGCATTATTGGTATTATCGTGAGCATTATTGGTATTATCGTCGGCATTATTGGTATTATACTTCAACATTATTGGTATTATACTTCAACATTATTGGATTAAGTAGCTATAAATTCTTTTACCTTGTTTTCACTTCTCACTTTTCACCTTGCTACTTGATCTTGATCCTTGCTTCTTGCTCCTTCATATTCCTTGTTCCTTGATCTTCTTGCTACTTGATCTTCCTTGTTCCTTGATCTTCTTGCTACTTGATCTTCCTTGTTCATTGCTTCTTGCTACTTGATCTTGATCCTTGTTCCTTGCTACTTCATTCCCATGCTCCTTGCTACTTGATCTTGTTCCTTGCTCTTGATCTTGCTACTTGATCTTGTTCCTTGCTACTTGATCTTGATCGGTGCTTCTTGCTCCTTGATCTTCCTTGTTCCTTGATCTTCTTGCTACTTGATCTTCCTTGTTCATTGCATCTTGCTACTTGATCTTGATCCTTGTTCCTTGCTACTTCATTCCCGTGCTCCCTGCTACTTGATCTTGTTGCTTGCTCTTGAACTTGCTACTTGCTCTGCTCCGTGTTCCTTGCTCCGTCGGTGACCCTTGCTTGCTTTTGCAAATGATTGGACCCAATCCTCCCTGGGCTACTCCAGAAGGCCTGCAAGCATGCCCCAGGCATTCTGTGTGGCCTGGAATGGATGAGCTATAGGACCATTTCTTGGAGTGGAGGTTGCGCCACAGTCCCACCAAGGAGCTTACAATGGAGTTGATCAACTTCATTCTAGAGCGATTTGATTGTGGTCATGAGCCACTGATGGAAATTAATCCATCTGAATGTTATAGGAGACTTGCAATGAGGGGAATTCTTGAACCCCCTCCTTATCTGGACGAGATGCTACAGCAATTGAGGCCTCTTCTTCATGCTGGATATTTAGCACACTCTCAGGATGCATACATATCAGAGTTCATTCATGAAATTTGTAAGGGACAGATGTATGGCCTTATTAGGGTGTACTACAACGAGTACAACGGTTTTGTGGAGTTGGGTCCGCTCTTCTTCCGTGAATATCATCCTGTGGAATTACTTTTTCTAATGACTAGGTACCCCATATGGTGGGAAGAATCAGGCTGGGAGGAGCGTGAGCTCTTGACTCCTAACCCAGATGCGTGTGTTAGACCTCGCAGGCCAAGGGAAAGGGGAAGGGGAAGGGGTTAGGAACCTGGGGGAAGGTTACTAGGGACATACATAGTTCATACTTCGGTCTCTATTGTGTTTGGAAGTTGGTATATGATACCGTGTTATTATGTTCTCTAAATATTCATGTATGTATGATAAACGGGTATTGCACGTGTATACAACCCCTGCATAAGGTCTATGATACAGGGTACTGTACACGTGTATACAACCCCTGCATAAGGTCTATGATACAGGGTACTGTACACGTGTATACAACCCCTGCATAAGGTCTATACAACACCCATAATAAAAAAATTCCAGTTTACTAAAAATTTTCCCATTATAATGAAATTGTGCTTTTTTGGGCTACTCATTGATGAACTTGAATGTTGGTGACGAGATTAGGTGGCTTGGGAGCAAGGCTTGGCAAGTATGTACTGCAATTGCTAATGTTTGCAGATGATATAGTGTTGATATCTAGGGATGCAGGCGGGCTACAGAGACACCTAGACGTGCTTGAGTCCTTTTGCACATTGAAGCAAATGCAGATTAATGTAAACAAGTCAAAAATCATGGTGTTGGGTGGCAAGGATTGCACTACATTTACAGTGGGTGGTATCCCCTTACAAAAAGTAACAGAATATAAATATCTTGGTATTGATATGACATGCAATTACAGGTGGACAAGGGCTGCCCAAAAACGTGCTTCAGGAGGATTGCGGGCCTTTTATGGTATGATACATCAATGCAGGCTCAATAATTTTGAACATTGGAAATTAAGAAGATTGCTTTTTGGAGTTCAAGTGAAACCAATTATCGTGTATGGTAGCCCAGTTTGGGGGCCTGGATTATCGAGGAAATGCTGGAATGCTATTGAAAATGTGCAGAAACGTTTCCTATTAAGTGAGCTTGGTGCAAAGCCACAAACACCATATTGCATGATGTTAGCGGAGACAGGTATGCTGCCCTTAACGATAGCGTACGTTAACAGGGTTATGGCAATGGATGAGGAAAGATTTCCTCTTCTAGCCCTGGAACAATCTAAGGAAAAAGGTTGGTATTGTGAAGTGAAAAAATGCTAAATGGCTTGGACAAGACATCTGGCCGACGTCACATAAATATAAGGAAGTTTATATGGAGGTTAAAGCACATGTGGCTGCACCAACATGGAGAGAATTGGCCAGCATAACTTTCCCTTGGAAGAATTGGCAGTTCTATTCTTTGTTTACATAGCTCAAGAGCCTTCTCTTCCTTGTAGATGCAGATAATCCAGCCAAGGGATCACTTTGGAGCTGATCGAAAATAGAAAGAAGGCTCAAATTCAACAGAAGAAGGCGGCGCTATCGCTCATAAATGAAGAAATAGAATAATTCAAAATTTTTAGAACATTATACCCTGTCACGCAAGGGTCAGTTGTAACGCATTTCAATATCTATGTTGAAATGCCTTTCAGAGCTTTTAATAACGCACTTCAGATTAACTGTAACCCATTTCAAATGTTTAGTTTGAAACGCGTTTCAGTGTTGTAATGGTTGTTAGTTGTAATGCATGTCAAGCTCCATTGTAACGCGTTACAAAGATTAAATTTTGTAACGCATTTCTAGAAATGAATTTCGTTGCTTGTTGCGCACTACAACTACATTTGCGTTTCAAAATTCTAAAGCGTTACTATAAGAGCGTATCAAACCCCCCTTAATTCTATTAGTGAATGAAGAATAAGAAACAAATGAAGAATGAAGAAATGAAATTAAAAAGAATGAAGAATAAGAAATGAAAAAAATGAAGAATAAGGAAGGGAAGAGAAGAAAGAAATGAGGGAAGGAAGGGGAAAGAATGAGGAATGAGAAAGCATGAGAAAGAATGGAAATGAGAAAACATGGGAATTAGAAAAGAAATGAGAAAGAATGAGAAAGAAATGAGGAAAAAAATTAGGGAGGAAGAATGAGGAAAGAAGAAATATGGGAAGAATGAGAAAGAATGAGGCATGGGAAGAAAGAATGGGAGGAAAGAATGGGAAGAATGGGAGGAAAGAATGGGAAGAATGGGAGAAAAGAATGGGAAGAATGAGAAAGAATGAGGAAGAATGAGGAAGAAATGAAACGTGGAAGAAAGAATGAGGAAGAAAAATGAGGAAGAAAGAATGAAGGATGAGGAAAGGAAACAAAAAAAATTTAAAGACCTATTTGATCCAAAGACCTATTCGATCCAAAGACCTATTCAATTTAAAAATCATGATATACTAACCTTAAAAATAGTTCTTGCAAGTGGGCGGCCTGTTTAGTGCTAGCCCATCGCCCAAAACGTCGTCCACGTTGAAGCCTAGGAACGGGCCTGGAAAAGCCGGTCGCGGGTCTGTTATTAGTTGTAGACGTCGCATGCGACGCCGACGTCGCATGCGACATTATTTCAAAACCATATTATACGGTTTTACGTCGCACGCGAAGTGTCCGCGACGTATTTTGTTATAGCGATGTCTGGCACTTTTTAATTTTTTGGGTGCCTTTTTTTATGTGATAGTCATGAAAATTTGTCCCTAAGCTAATTTTGACATGTCGAAGCCATGTATGCAGTCAAATTCACATTCTGGATTTATCCAATCTTCTATTGCTACTACTTACAAATGTTAACGGGCCTGGGGTGGCATGCTTGAGCCACTTGTCATTTTTTAGCCTGGGGTGGCATGTTTGAGCCACATGCCATGTTTGAGCATGTTTCAGCCTCGGTGGCACGTTTCAGCCTCGGTTGCCCCGCAACGGGCTGCCCCGACCAGTGATCAACTTATAAGGGTAGGCCCACTATTTTTTTTCTAGGGCAGATTTTAGAATGCCCTTATTTGTGCATGGTAAATTTTGAAACACCCTTTTTTTTTTTAGCTCACAATTCAGATTACCCTTTTTATCTATAATTCATTAAACAATTTCAGCAAAAAACCCTTCAAATGGCAAATAGTCTAGATAGAATCTTATATAGCTTATATTTACAAAAGAAAAAACATAACTTATGATACCATAGTTACGGCATTACAAAGCCCTATGAAAAATAATTAAAGTTCTTTGAAATGCCGGATTCCTTGCATTACAAAGCCATCTACACTTCTAAAATTCTTACAGGCCTGTCGAAGGTCCAATTTATTGTCAAAGGACTCAAAATAATAAACCTGACAGGAATTTCCCAGCAAATAAATGGGCACTGAGAAATAAAAATGCAACAAGAGATCTGGAATCTGTATGAATGAACTCTTACCAATATGCCTGCTTATGGCTGAAAGATCGATGGATTTATGGAGAGGCCCGCAACGGGCTGCCCCGACCGTTCTAATGCTAACCCTTTGACCTAGATCTTCTCTGAAAATTCTGAAAATTGGGATGTGTGCTGAAGATGAATTAGAGATCCAGCTGGCAAAAAATCAGAATTTATTATCGTACAATGTATTAATTACGAATTTATGAGTGTCTTGCCACTGCAAAAGCGCCCCCCGACTTCTAATTGCCACTTCGGGAGGAGGACAGGCCCAAACTCCATTCCGTCAGTTCCCCTTGCTCCGTGTTCTTGGCCGCAGCTTCTCGGCCACGTCTCAACTGCAACAGACCAAGACTCGGCCCCCAAAATGCAAACCCTTCTAGAGCCTGGCAGCCCACAGGGTTTACGTTTCGGAGGCCCTCTCCTTGTCAGATTCGGCCGGGACCCTGCGACGTATCTTGACGTGGAATGGGGGTGTTGACACCAGAGCGCGGATCCTAAAATCGCCCCGGAAGCTGCTTGCCCCGAAAGTCCTCTCCCCAAGGCCCTGGGGACGGACGGGCAACCTCCCCTCTCCCGAATCACGATTTGGCTCTGCCAATGGACTCAGAACGTCGACATTGCCACGGGGACCAAGTTCCGTAGCCGAAGACCAAAACTTCGGCCCCAAAATGCAAACCCTTCTAGAACACGGCAACTCACGGGGTTTACGTTTAAATAGGCCCTCTCCTTGTCGGTTCGCCGGGACCTTGCGCCCCGTGTCTTGGCGTGGAGTCGGGGTGTTGACGCCGGCGGGGACCCTAAAATCCCCCTCGAAGGCTGCTTGCCCCAAAAGTCCTCTCCCAAGGCCCCGGGGCCGGGCGGGTGACCTCCCTCTCTCCCAAACCCGCGATTTGGCTCGCCAATGGACTCGAACCCTCGACATTACACGGGACCAAGTTCCGCGGGGCGAAGACCAAAACTTCGGCCCCAAAACGCAAACCCTTCTAGAACCTGGCAACCCACAGGGTTTATGTTTCGGAGGCCCTGTCCTTGTCAGATTCGGCCGGGACCTTGCTCCGTGTCTTGACGTGGAGTGGGGGTGTTGACGCCAGAGCGCGGACCCTAAAATTCCCCCCGGAAGCTGCTTGACCTGAAAGTCCTCTCCCCAAGACCCTGGGGATGGAGGGTGACCTCCCCTCTCTGGAACTGCGATTTGGCTCTGCCAATGGACTCAGAACGTCGACATGCCCTGGGGACCAATTTCAGTGGCCAGAAGACTGACGTCCCTCACAACTCGGGTGTTGCAGGTAGCCGCTGAGGCCGAGCTCACCCAGTTGTTTGAAGAGGGAAACCTCTGCGCAATCCATGCGAAGAGGGTGACCCTCATGCCCAAGGATATCCAGTTGGTGCGTCGCATCCGCAAGGAATACCCTTGAAGATGCAATTTTGTTAAACTAATGTAATTATTAAGTTTTCCCATAAATATAAAATTTTGTGTAAAACTGACCATTAATTCGAGTATGAAAATATGTTTAAGTATGAAAATATGTTTAAGTAGTTAAGTAGGCAAAAAAAAAAATTGCAAAACTGACGAAACCGGGTCCCGTCGCGCAAAACCCGTCTGCGCCCGCGACGCAGACCCATTCTGCGCGACGCCACCCAATTTCGCCATTTTATAGCTAGTCCATGTCCAAATTAAGTAATAAAAGTTACTAATTAACTTAGAATCATGCTAGACAGTCATGTTAGGATCTTCTAATACCCTAAAACTCTTCGTAAAGGTCGAAATAACCCGAAATCGGGTCCCGTCGCGCAAAACATACCTGCGCCCGCGACGCAGACCCGATCCGCGCGACGCCACCCGATTTCGCCTAAATTTGCCTAAGTTGACCAAATTTTACCCAACAAACTGCCATGTAGTGTTTCTTGCTTTGTTTTGTTTAGAATTGCACTTCATGATAGCTCAATTGGACAACCATGGCCATAGATTCGAAGTCTACCCTATCAAGAACCTTTGTGCACGGAACCCGAGGCACCCCTAGTCTATAAAAAGGGCCCTCATTTGTC
The DNA here is from genome assembly GCA_021234155.1 of Isoetes taiwanensis. Lineage (NCBI taxonomy): Eukaryota > Viridiplantae > Streptophyta > Lycopodiopsida > Isoetales > Isoetaceae > Isoetes > Isoetes taiwanensis. The sequence continues at coordinate 19,024,060 of JAJEKV010000024.1, forward strand.
ATTTTTTTCCCCACCAAAAGTGCTCTCAGCCCCTTTGGCGATTTTCTAGCTCCTTACTTGTCTCCATCAGCCATTTTTCATAGCCATCTCTGCTCAATGGCACCATCAAGCTTTGTTAGATGGTACAATGACTCCAATCACATCCGTGATTTTCTGTGAAAGCAAGCCTTTCATGTCTTTGATCATCTCTTTGATCTCCATGCCACCTTAACCAGAACTCCTTACTACACTGACATCATCTGTCAATATGATCAGCACATTCTACCCGGGGAGGTTAGCTTGCCACCTAGGGGGGGGAAATGGGTTTCCTTAGACACCCTTGCCCAAGCCATAGGTGGGGGATCCAGGGGCAAGAGTAGGCTGTGGGATAGAACCAGAAACATGCCAGACTACATGACCTGTAAGCACCATAGGCATAGGTACGTCTCAAGCCAGGCAGCTTTAGCCTTGTTCATGCAGTACAGGGCAGTCAACCAACCAGGCGAGCCGTCCATTCAACCCTTGGATTTAGCACCTCTCGTGTGACGTTCCAGGATAATATACGGCACGAATACGTATATTATACCGACACGTCACTAGTACATGTCGACTTAGACGACATGTATGCATCGACCATAAAGGGGTAGTACCCTAGGGTACAACCTTGTGACCGATTATATTGCACATGCTAAGACCACATGTGAATATAATACCCTTTTGCCATGTGGCAATAGCCCACTAACCAATCAGGGCCCAGCCCTAAAGTCGTGGGGATAAAGGGGCATTAACCCTAAAAGGGAAACCTTTTCAGTTTCCAGCCCCATAGGTCGGATCGAAGCGGCGAAGGGCGATTTCTTCGGCGTGAAGCGATGGCGAGGAACCAGACATTCCTTACTTGACAGCTCCAACCAAGCCCGGCAATCTCGAGATTCAAAGCCCGCATGGGCCTTCGGAGGAGTTGGAGCCCGGCCAGCCGGTTAGTGGTTGATTCGATAGTTAGATCCGAGTTTTCAGTCCTCATTCCATAGGATTAGTGTTCATTCTTGGCTATAGGCGACCCCTACAGCCTAAGAATGATAGATACTAACAAAGGAACCTAACCATGTATGATTAGGTAGATTAGAATAGATGTATTCTATTGTTTCAGTTACGATGTGATGTTATTGTGATATTCTATGCGCCACTCTTGTGTATTGGGAAGGGGGGTAGAGACCCAGAGCCCAAGTAGTTGTATGATCATAGTTTTAGCCCATTAATTCCCAATTAATGCGGCCTGTGCATAAGAGCCCGCCTGGCTGTGGGTGGCGGAGCTAGACCGGCTGACAAGGGAGGGCTTGTCTAATCCGCGGTTGATCTGGCCGCTGTAATGACGGCGGGGAACACTGTGAGCTAGGCCTAATACCCTGCACCTGCGTGAGGGCGGGGTATGGGCTCGACACTGGTGGGGTGATCGTCATCTTCCAAAGAGTTCAAGTCGATTATCTGGCGGTGGCTCTCTAGCTCGCCCGTGATTAGCATGAACCTTCTGGAGGAGAGAGATCTCCTCCTGCCTCATTGGGACTGGGGAGATGCAACCCAGTAGCAGTAGCCCCTCTGGCTATTCACCCGGCAGGCTACGGTCAGGCTCCAATACTTTTCAGCCTATCTGCATAGTATGCACAGGAGGGGCGGATGGAGTGGACTACCCAACGACCATGTTCCTATGCCAGCCAAATCCATTTGCCATGAATTCTGTCTGCATGCTATCTGGAGACCTCAAGCTGTCAGTCGATCCCCATGAGTCTGAGCCTGGGTAGGATCTCCCCTATGTCATGTTGATGTACTGATGTGTGATGCAGCTACTGTGATATGGTGGACCACCCTTCGAGGTGGGTATATTTTTATTGCTTGATGTCATGTGCTCATGTTTTGTTTACGCTTCCGTTGCTAGGTCGATCCCGAGGGAGACGGGATGAATGACACGTCCATTCTTCCCCGTCGGGTTCCTGGCCACCATCGAGAGCCCGATGTTAGGTGGACGGCCTCACATCAGCGAGCAGGTGCTGGTTTGAGGGATGATCTCCAGTTTGTATACGATCGGGGCATCCTCTAAAGGTTCGGGAAACGGGCAAGGGCAAAATGGGATCTCTCCCACCCATTCCATTGCCCAACCTTCCTCTTCCCAAGAGAGATTCGACCAAGCATCCGGGAACCCAATTGGTTCCCGCAAGAACACTTAAATTTCTCTTATAAACACTCCAACTCTAAGTCTAAAGTCAAAGGTCATAGGATGAGAAATATGTTTTGGAAGGCTTTATGGGATCCTCATGGTTATGCTTTACATGTCTTTGTGGGGTTGACTCCCTCTATGATTGACACTCGTGTTGCAGGTACTAGCATACATAGCCTCTCCTCCCACAAACTCTCTCCTGATGAGCATAGACTCCTTTCTCTTGGCCTCAGCTATATTCCCAACCCTCACCCTTTGTCGCTTGGGGATATCCTTTGCTCCTTTGACGAGTTCTCCCGCTCCATTAGACTTAGATGGATGTTTAGGGATTCTGATAGACCTTGCCCTCGCTTTTTCATCCCTAACCCTGACTTCGTTCATGATCCCGCCCATCCTTTGCTTGAGGATTTCATCTCTTCGAGTAGAAGATGGATTGCTTCTAGATTTCAATCCGTGCCTAAGCCTCGTTGCTCTCTCACTGGTTGGAAACTTAGGGCCCTTTTGTCCCTTAAAAAGGATCGTAACATTGTCATTAAACCTGCCGACAAGAACCTTGGTGTTGTCTTGCTCGATCGAACTTGGTATCTTGCCGAGGGAAATCGACAATTGTCTGACATCAATGTGTACAAACGTGTTGACATGGTCCCTTTTGACATGTTACTTTCTCGCCTAGAGCATTTGGCACGTCGTCTTTATCGTCTTGACCCCTCTTCTCTCTCGGCCAAAACTATGGACTTTCTCCTAAGTGCCCCTAGAGAAGGGTTTAGACCTTGCATCCTCTATTTTTTGCCTAAGTTGCACAAAAATCCCGTTGTTGGCAGACCTATTTGCTCCTACAATGGCTTCATCTTTGAGCATCTTTCTATCTGGCTCCATCACATGCTCTTTGATTTGCTTTCCGAGCAGCCTACCTACCTTCGGGACTCTTTATCTCTCATTCGCGAGCTTTGCGTCCTTCCTTTACCTTTAGACTCTATTCTTTTCACCTTCGATGTGGAGTCGCTCTATCCAAGTATCCCAACAGCGGAGGGGATCTCGAGGTTGAGCAGGTATGTTAAAGGTAAGTATGGTAATAGTCTTGTGGGTAACTTTATCATTTCGGCTGCTTCTCTTATGCTTTCTGAGCATTATTTGGAGTTTGATGGTTGCTTTTATCAACAAATTAGAGGCACTGCTATGGGTAGTAATTTTGCTGTGGTCTATGCTTGCTTGTTCATGTGCTCTTTAGAGTATGATTTTAAGCATTCTTCCTCCACTTGGCCCATCTTTCTTAAAAGATACATTGATGATGGTTTTGGTGTATGGGTTGGTTCACGTGAGAGTCTTGACTCCTAGCTTGAAGGGTATAATAGTCTATGTCCCACAATCAAGATTACTTCCCATGTATCTTGTACTTGCGTGGACTTCTTGGACGTACATCTCTTCAAAGGAGAAAAGTTTGCCAAGACTCGCATCTTGGACTCTCGAACCTTTCAAAAACCCTTAAACCAATATCAATATCTTCCTTGGCACTCCATACATCCCCTTCATCAAAAGTCTTCTTTTGTGGGGGGGAGAACTAGAGATATATCATTCGTGAGACATCTCTTAAGAACTTCTCTACCCTTAGGGATATCTTTTATTGGAGACTTAGAGCTAGAGGCTATCCTCGAAAATTTCTAAAGGTGAACTTTAGCAAATTTTCCTATCATGATAGATCCTCTTTGCTCCACGCTGTTTCCAAGCGTAGTCTTAAGAAGCGTCTTAGGGCCCCCTTGGTGTTTAAGCTTGTGTACTCTTTGCACTCTAAAGCTTTAGGCCTTGGGGACATTGTAAACCCTAAGTTGTATACCATTTGTCAAAATGTCCCTTCTCTTCATAAGATCCCTAGACCTATGACTTGTTGGAAAAAGGCTAAGAATTTGAAATCTCTCTTGGTTTCATCTCGCCTTCCTCCAGTCTAATTCTAGTGGCTCTCTCGCTTCTTTTGACTCTACATGTATGTCGTATGCTATTGTTGGTCTTCCCTTTTTTGTTGGTTTGATCTCTTTATTCCCCTTGATCTTAAATTCTTTCTACTAACATAGGTGGACTTAAATTGATCTCCCCCATGAAAGGTATGTGCACTTTACCTTGTGGACATGTTGCATTTAGCTTGCTCATCTTCTCCATAAGTTTAATTTGCATTTTTTCCTTAGCTCACATGCTATCTTTGCACTCATGCATGACATGTGCACTTTGGATCTTTTGGAGCTTCATTCTCATGCATCAGCTGTGTATCTTCTAGTGGATTTTTTTCCATGTGTTTGCACGGTCATGTTGCACCATGGTCAAAATTTCACATTTTTTTGATGCATAGTTTTTTAGTTATGATTTTTCTTGCATTTTCGCTTCAAAAATTCATAACTAATGCATATTATGGCAAAAAATTCTGTTTCTTGGTCTGCCGTCTTGCCACGTCATCACCAACGTACAGAAAAAATTTCAGAGTTTTTAGTGAAGGTTTGCATTAAAGTTTTTTAATTTAAAGCTTTTTTCTATGGTTGTGTGCATATTTTGCATTTCCTAGCCGTACAACCACCTTCCAACAGCTCTTTGCCAAGACCAACAGCTATTTTCTTGCTTCTATATATTGGACATCTCTTCTAGATCTCCTCATTCTCTTGCTACTGATGAAGTGTTTCCTTAAGCACTGAAACTAGTCTAGCCCTTAGAGATTTTATTAGAAGCACACTACATTATTTTTGTTTCCAAACAATTGCTTCTGCTCCATAGATTCTTATTCTATTTTTAGCTTGTTCTCATCCTCCTTGCCTTCTCATCTTACCCGCGCCTTTGTCTAAACCAGTTAAACCCTAAACCCTAAACCTTAAACCCTAAACCCTAAACCCTAAACCCTCAACCCCCGCACTCAAACCCCGAACCCAGAACCCCAAACCCCGAACCCTAAACCCTAAACCCTAAACCCTTAACCCTAAACCCTAAAACCCTAAACCCTAAACCCTAAACCCTAAAACCCTAAAACCCTAAACCCTAAACCCTAAACCTGCTCAAGACAACTTTTAAAAAAGGCATTATGGCCTACCTCTCATATTTAGAAGTAAGGAGTTCCCTGGTGGATATGACTGTATTACTGGCAGTAGATCCATGGCATGATTTTATGATTACAATGCCAAAAAACAAGATGAACGACATTTGTGAGAAGATTATTAAGCAAGTGTCATTTATGACGAATCCAAGGGCTGCAAACAATAAGCACAACAGATTCCTAAGAAGGTCAAATACCAGTATTGGAAGCAGTTCTCAAAGCAAAATGACACAACTGCCTCGGATTACAACTGCACCAGGTTCAAGTAATAGCAAATGTACTGAGAGTGGAAAAGATGTTGATGGAGGGCAAACACTCAGTTACAATGGCTAAAAGGTAGGCAACATACCATATTTTCCAATTCTGCAATTTCTCAATTTCATGTTATATGGAAATGATGTATAGTTATGTTATATAAGGGTAGACCCATAAAATAACATACCAGTTATCTGGTGAAAGAAAAAGAGGTATGCGGTCTTGCCACGTCATCACCAACGTACAGAAAAAATTTCAGAGTTTTTAGTGAAGGTTTGCATTAAAGTTTTTTAATTTAAAGCTTTTTTCTATGGTTGTGTGCATATTTTGCATTTCCTAGCCGTACAACCACCTTCCAACAGCTCTTTGCCAAGACCAACAGCTATTTTCTTGCTTCTATATATTGGACATCTCTTCTAGATCTCCTCATTCTCTTGCTACTGATGAAGTGTTTCCTTAAGCACTGAAACTAGTCTAGCCCTTAGAGATTTTATTAGAAGCACACTACATTATTTTTGTTTCCAAACAATTGCTTCTGCTCCATAGATTCTTATTCTATTTTTAGCTTGTTCTCATCCTCCTTGCCTTCTCATCTTACTCGCGCCTTTGTCTAAACCAGTTAAACCCTAAACCCTAAACCTTAAACCCTAAACCCTCAACCCTCAACCCTCAACCCTCGCACCTCAACCACTCAAACCCAGAACCACAACCACAACCCCAACCCTAAACCCTAAACCCTAAACCCTTAACCCTAAACCCTAAAACCCTAAACAACCCTAAACCCTAACTCCTAAAACCCTAAACCCTAAACCTGCTCAAGACAACTTTTAAAAAAGGCATTATGGCCTACCTCTCATATTTAGAAGTAAGGAGTTCCCTGGTGGATATGACTGTATTACTGGCAGTAGATCCATGGCATGATTTTATGATTACAATGCCAAAAAACAAGATGAACGACATTTGTGAGAAGATTATTAAGCAAGTGTCATTTATGACGAATCCAAGGGCTGCAAACAATAAGCACAACAGATTCCTAAGAAGGTCAAATACCGATTGTTAGGCGCTTCAAAGCAAAATGACACAACTGCCTCGGATTACAACTGCACCAGGTTCAAGTAATAGCAAATGTACTGAGAGTGGAAAAGATGTTGATGGAGGGCAAACACTCAGTTACAATGGCTAAAAGGTAGGCAACATACCATATTTTCCAATTCTGCAATTTCTCAATTTCATGTTATATGGAAATGATGTATAGTTATGTTATATAAGGGTAGACCCATAAAATAACATACCAGTTATCTGGTGAAAGAAAAAGAGGGCTTGAACCTCGATTAAGCCATATGACCACAAAAATACCAAAGCGCCTTATATATGGCCCCAATTCCATGGTGATTCTCACTTTGGGACACCCGATGAGAGCTAGTCGGCACAATTAGGATGTTTTGTTTATGTATTACGGATCCAAGAATTTATTAGGAAGGATCTGCCTAGAACACGCACATTTGAGCAACTTAGGAAAGAAAGACAAAAATAAAATTATTCATGGGAACTTTACATCTAAAATCTTAGATAAAATATGTCTACCCAAGATCATAAGTGCAGCCATGAATATGATATTAGGAGAAGTTGGCAAAAAAATCATGGATGATACCATGTTTAGCTGGAAGTATACTAAAAGTCTTCGGGACATATGCTACAAGCCATATCCAAATTTTGCAACAGACCGGGTGGTTAGTTGCCCTTGTAGAAATCCGGCTCTCACAAATTTATGGACAATAGTGTAGGACATATCTGCACCACGGATGTAAATCTGATATACAATTTGACCTTGAGAGGTTTGTTCAAAAGAGGGTTAAATCATATTCCTGACAAAATGCTGGATTTGGTTGCTTTCAAAGAAGAAATTAACAGCCTGCGTTATACCCTTTTTTAGATGCACAAGTACACTTGTCTAGTAATGAAAATGATAGATTGGTCATTAAAAATAGCATCTCAGACTGTGCTATAATGGAAATAAAAAAAAGCATGCAAGAAAGATTGCACAAGGAAGTTTGCATTCAATGATGTATCAGTCATCAGAAATATGGAGTGGTTATGCCATAACTTCTACATCTCAGGCATGGACAAGGCATCTACTAACCCGGTATTTATTTGCCCAAGTTTTATTAGAGATCTAGCTATTAGAAGATTAAGCAGCAAAGACTTCACCTCATTGAAGAGCAACCTGAGCAAATCAAGATTAAGACCAAAGAGCATCGATTCAGTCGCAAGTGTAGAATCCGCTATAGATTATTTGGATGACATAAGGTTAAGTGATGTGTTGGTTGTAAGAAAATCCAGGAAATAAAAATAAATAAATAAATAAAAAAACCCGGTCAAACCTAGATCCCTAGGACAAACATCAGCCCTGGTCAATCCCAGTAACTGTATTATCAATTCGGATATGTAATTCCGTATGAAATCGGTACTCAATATCCTTTAGCCTCAAGCACCCCAATTTGTAACGAGATAATGTAAATACAAGTCATAATAAACAAATTTTACCCCAAAAAAAGCCCATAGTCATAGATTCTAAACATTCAGATAAGATTTCAATGGTTCCAAATACAAAATTTAGTGGATTACGACCTTTATTAAGTCTTACTTACATATGCCTTATCATGCAAAACAGCCTTAGATCCCCATGTTTAACATTTTTCTCAAAATCCAGTGGACTACAACCTTTATAATGTCTTATTTACATATGCATAATCCTGCAGTACAGCTTCAGATACCCATGTTTTAACACATTTCTGGATCATCCCTACAACATAGTCCATTTGCTAAACATATATAACGAGAGTATATGCAAGTTTAGTCCTCTGCACGCCATTTTCAAGAGCTATTCTCAATAATTAAATAGAGCTTTTCTATATGTATGTATATCCTTACGCCACCCTACAGTTTTATCAAAACCCTTTTAAAGGGTCACGTTGGTATTTTTGCATGTCTTAGTATTTATGCCACTTTGACTTTAATTATCTGCATGTCAACTTTCAACTTAGTTACATGTTACATCCTTTATAATTTCTTCACTTAAGCACCCATTACAGTTATATCCTATGGATATTATATTTTTCTCTAAGATATTTTAGAAAGGAAGCTTGTTTTAACACTTCCGTACTATCTTTATTATGCAGCCAGCATGTTTATTAGACTAAAAACTTTTTACAACATGCCTTAAGTCATTGCATAGGACAGAATTTCACTTTTTTAAAGCCGTAAACAGAAATCTCTGCTTAGAACTTCTATATCAAGTAAATACTTTGTCTATTATTTATTCAAAACTTCAAACAGGCAATATAACTTGTCTTTATACAAAAAAATAGAACGATAGCAAACTCTATTATGCTGGTAGTGCTTGCAGAAGTATCTCCAACATTAATGTTTTCCCAAAAAGAGGGGGAGCCATTTCCAATTCCAGATCCTAGCAAATTCACAAACTTCAAGCAAAGAAAAGACAAGGGCAGGAGAGGTCCAGTACCTGCAGCCAAACGTCATGACATTAGCAAAATATTGGCAATGCCGCGACGGGCCAAAAAGTACAAATGAGCCTCTCGGTTTATAGCCGATCAGCCCTTGTATCCTCTTGCCCAGTTAGAGAAATAACTAGAACCTGAATATATACTGAATTACAAGTAACTTTGATATTTTGGTTGAAGTACTAACTTACAAGTCATTTCCCAGATTATTGTAACTCTTTGCCCACTAATTTAGATCTTTATTGCTGCACATCCACATTTATTTTAAACAACAGTTACCTGAAATTCGTCCTGGTCAGATGCATATTCTTGTTGCAGCTGTGTTTCAGGAATACTATAGTCTCCAATATCCATGTTTCCAGCACTACTAGTGTGCATGTTTTTTTCTAAAATTGCTCTTCTTGTTGGCATATCCTTCTCTGGATGCATTTGCTTCCCTCTTTAAGTCTGCAACATTTCTTTGCATATCTCCCATTGTGTAGGTGCCCTTAGAGCTTCCAGATAAGGAAATACAGGCTTGGAATTCTTCCTCTAACCATTTTTCATTCAATGCTTCATATTTAGTGTCAGAACTATAGGGTCTGCCGTCTGAATCATATTCCCATTCCATGTTTCAGAAAGATCCGGATATCTAAGGATTTGACTACAACTATTCAATGGGATTTTTTCTGCCATAAACCGTGCAGAGCTTTCTTTAAGCGGGAAACCTATTCCTTTACAAGTTTGCTGTCTGACCCAAACTACTTAGAACAGATCTAGAATGGATTCACTTACCTTGTCTGGCAGTTGCTTTATTTCTCATGCTTGAAACAGGGTACTCACTTGCAGATTTTGGACAGCTACCATGTGTTTAGCTGCTAGATGTTGCAAGCCATCGCCATCAAATAGGGCAAGGTAAGTTTCGGTCAGTTAGGTTTTCGGCTATAAGCCTCAATACTATTTCCAAATAAACCATAATTGACAACCTTAGGGCCAAAATCTAAGATATGTTTAAAAAAAAGGTTATGGTGAAGATATGCACTGGTTTATCTCATCATCCATCTCTTATTGTTCTATGTACATCCTTAATCCAATTTTATCAAGCTATTTCATACTCTACCTAATTTATATGCACTAGTAGTTATTTTTTTGCTATTGTATCATCCATACAACAAATTTTAAATATCCTCAGCACCACCACTAAGGTTAACTATCGTTTATTAATTCAACTTGGGGCACTATCTGCCAACTATGTCTTGAGATACAGACCTAGACATCACAATGCCTCTACACGGCCAAGGAATATTCTATATACCTTGTTCTCTTTTTTGGAAATCATTTTCCTCCCTTTTCTTCTGAGTCCCCTCCTATTATACTTTCCATGAGGAGCCCCTAAGCCTGATTTGCACTACATGCGCCCTTCAAGCCCTTCATGTGCCCATTATGCACCACACCCTTTTGTTGTGAGCCATTGGTTGTTGACCATTGGAAAAAAGGCTAAAATCAATGGCCCTTCATGTGCCCATTATGCACCACACGCACAAAAAAAAGGGCTTTTGTTGTGAGCGTTGTTGACCATTGAAAAAAAAAAGCTAAAATCAATGGCTCAGAAATGGTGCACTCTAGATGTACGCATTAGTATATCCATTTGAATACATCACGAAATCATAGGAAAACCCTAGTGAAAAGCGTACAAAAACATAAAGAAAACCCCCTGTTATTATGCTACATATTTGAATCAGAACTTGAAGATCGTATTTAAGCCCGGAAAATCATTACTTCGCAAGTATATCTGAGTCTTCTTTTTAAGCCCGTAGCTGTCAAAACCATTTGCTACAAATCTGTTGATGATACCTATGATATCCTTTGCAACCATGATGGGGCACACATTTATGTACAAGTATGGCATAATTTGAGAGATCATCACATTCCTAGCTTGATAATAAGGGCGACAACTGGCAGCATGCACATATTTAATTGCCTTAAAGGGCAGTTTGTCTCTTTTGTCATATTTGTATGTCCTATACAATCCGATATCTCTATTGAGTACTTCAATGGTCATGTTTAGAAAGTTTGCCTTATATCCAAAGCATCTTGTTGGGTCCTCCTCATATTTTACTGCAGTCTCTTCCTTGATCCCCAAGGTTTGCATATCATAAATTCTTAGGGTACTCATTTTAGGAACTTGTATGCTGCTGAGAAGCTCTTTGATAATCGGCCAGTTGACTTCTAGTAGATCATCCATATACCGAAATGTATATCTAAACTTTTCAATATCCTTGTACCTTATGTGTTTTGCTAAGTTTTCTATGAATGATACTTCAAACCAGGCAAGGTATAAGTTACACCAGCACGGGCTACACGAGAATCCCATAGGGATGCCACATACGTATTGTATTCGAGGAGCAAGGATGAGAAATATGAGTCGGAGTTTGAAGATGATGATGTTGTTGGGCAAGATGTTGAGGAGATTATCTATAACCCAACATTAGAGGTAATTTGATGTTTGGGGTCTGGGTTCGGGAACTCCTGGAAGACAGCCCTCTGTGAGGACCCGTGGATCTAACAGGAGAGTCCGGGGGACTATGTCACGCGGGATTTGCTGAAAGAGAAGAAAAAGAAGAGAACAGAACAAATGAGAGAAAGATGATAAGCTTCCTTGATATCAATGATGAAAATACATGAGCTCTCGCAATAGAGAGAAAACTGAAAGGAGACAAGACTCAAAACTCATCTAAAAAACTTATGAGCTAACTCTACTCATATATATAGTACAATGGCCTTGGGCCCAATATAGACACTCTGACTGATCTCGGTGCCGACTCCTGAAAGGAGGCCTGATTTGCAGGAATATTGGCGGTGCCTCTTGAAGTGCCTAGAATCACGCTGACGCTGACGCGAGCGGTGACAGGCCGTCACTTGTCTGAGCGGCGCCTCTTGTTGATGCGACCAAAGGCTTTGATCAAGGTGGGCTTCTTTGCCGCTTAATCTTCAAGGAGGCTTGGATGTCCGACCCGTGGTTGATCCGAGGATCTTTGAGCTTGACCTGGTCTCGGCGTATGCATGAATAGTCCTGCGGGGAGGCACAGACTAACACTCCCCCACCAAACGACACTCCAGTGAAGAAAAGGAGGAAGCGTTTGGGAGGGCTGAAGCCATCGATCGAAAAGTGATCCTCACGGGAGTGAGGGCCGGGCACCATTATGGTACTGGCTGATGAGATCTTGGCGTGATTGAAGAGCTTGAGGTGTGTTTTGGCCAAGGGCAGGATCAGCATCAATAAGAAAACGAGAGCGTACCATGTCTTCAAGTGCAGCGTGGGCGTCTGAAGAAATGTACTGACACTCCATGAGGAGACAGGTCTGAAGGCCAAAGGCACTGACGCTGGCATTTGGATTGCAAAGGAAAAATGGGCGCGCCGATTAATTTAAGGAGCTTAGCAAAATGCATTTGAGGGCAGCGCAAAAATCCTGCTTGAAGATGGACGTAAGGATCGTGTGAGGTGGAGGCGCTCGCAAGAAGGTGTTGAGACCATGAAGCGCATCCGCCGGCCGCTGCCAACCACGCCATTAGCAATGTAGATCCAATTGGTGGTGTTGTCCAAAGTAGCACCTTCTTCCCAATGTGATCGGCGAACAAAACGTGGATCCCACCGGAGATCCGTCGAGATCTGAGGTGGTGTCCAGCCTGCATGACCATCCATGACCTTGGTCCAAAAAGGAAGGCGCCAATCAGAAGTCAGGAACCTGGGGCGTGGAGGTACGCCCAGGGAAGCATAGGGAGAAGGAACCATGCCCGTGGGCGTGGGTTGCTGAGCAGTCTCCCTGAATTGACTGACAAGATCTGGATCAAGTGCCTGACACCAGCGATCCCAAAGAGAAGCAGAGAGCTGAGAGTTGACAGGAGGGCTATCCCATCCCGTGGGGACCGTCTTGCTATCCAACAGAGCCTGTAACTGATTGTAACCAGCGAGGTGCTGCATATAGACTTGTGCATAGGGAAGATCTTCGGGATGTCCTAGATACTTCCTAATTTGTTGCAGCGCTTCCGCTTGCCAGAGAGATAAATGATTGGCAAGCTGCATGTACTCCTCGATGAAAAGTTTTGGTCCGGCGGGGATCCGCAAGATATGGATTGTTATCCCGGCACCCATTGGCGCAGCGGGGGTCACCCCGAAAAGGCCTGGCGTGGCCCATTGCCAAAGTTTTCCTGTGTATCACCCAGATAGAAATCATGAAAGATATAAGCCATGGGCTGAACCACACGGAAAGTGAGAAAGTCTGGATCGGCACAGTGTATGAGATCAAAGACAACAAGGGCACAGCACAACCCTTTGTCTTCAATGGAGAGTTCTGGCCAAATCCGAGAAAAATCAGCACTGCTCAGTGGGATATCCACAGGGCCATCAGCTGCATGCCACTTTGAAAGGAAGAGGTGGCGTCGAGCAACCACATAATCATGATAGCAGGAGGGAGCAGGGAAGTCAACTGGCATTCTTTGAAGAATTGCAGTCTGGTCGTCAAGTTTGGCTTGAGCCTCCTCAGCAGACTGAATAGCTTGTTGCAGCTGTTGTTCGAGATCACGGATCCGATTTTCCTTTTCGAGTAGGGCGTGGATCGGTCACGGGACCCGTTCGAGAAGGATTGACCTGGGAGGAAGATTTCCCGGTGTATTGAGACGAAGCACCGGCAATCTCCGCGTCATCGAGTATTTTCTCGCTTACGCACCTCTCTGTAAGTTGATCTTGAAGAGAGGTGAGCCGAGAGGTCTCAGTGTAGAAAGCCGAGCCGTCAAGGAGGCTTACTTGAGCGTCCCGCTGAAAGATTTTGAACTTGAGTGCTGAAATTTTCACAGCCCGAGTACAAGGCATTGAGTTTAGCAATATCTTCGCCCTTGGTACTTTCGGAGAGCGGCTTTGGACTTGTTGTGCTCCAATAGAGTCTGAATTTCTTTGGAGCCGAGCCTCGCCGACCGCGAGTTGGCTGACTTGAGCTTGTGTACTCTTGAGATCCGCATGAGCCCGTAAGAGAGCTTCATGCTTGTCTTGAAGTTTGGCCTCCAAAGTTGCAACTTGGGCGCTTCGCGCCTTGAAGGTCTTGGTGTACCGCATCGGGAGGCCTCGAAAGTGCCCGTTGAACCCGGCCATAAGAGCGCCTTGGGATTCTTGTAACTTAAGAGCAAAAGCCTTGAGCATCCTGGCGATCATTGATACAACAACCGACGAGGGTGTTGTGGTGGTGGAACCGGGTCATTTACCGGTTTGGGAGGTTTGGGAAAAATGGTGTGAAGTGGATGGTGTAGCGGAGGAAGAGACAAAGACATGAGTGTGACCGTGGTCATGACCGGGGAAGATGGGCGTGATGTGCCAACTTGGTGATTGATTGGAAGGGAGCTACTGAGTGGAATTTTGAGAATTTGGTGGTGTGGGAGGGAAGTAATAACGGATGAGGGCTTGAAAGTGCCCTCCCACGTAAAACTTCAGAAATGGAAGTGGTACCCGGGCGGTCCATTTCTTGGAGAAGACGATAGAACATTATTTGGGGCCAATCTATGTTGTGTTTTGGAGGCGTGGCGTTGAGGACCAGGTTATAGAAAGGCTTATTGATATGGGTGTTCTTGATAGAATACCCAAGGAATTTCCGCCACGTAAATTTAACAAAGGTCTCGTGAGGCTTGTCGATATTGGTCGACGATGGACATTGGCATGATAAGCGAAGCGCACAAACTCGTGACATCAATATCCCGTATAGCGGAACCATGATACACAAGGAGTGTGCAAGGGAATATGAAATACCTCAGAAATCAAGTGTTGAGTCAATGAAATAGTGGTGCCATCGACCACGCGGTGTAACCTTTATGGCTGTTAACAATATTGGCGATGAACCTCACGCGAATCAAGCAGATTTGGAGCCGGAAGTTCCATTTGAGAGAATTCAGAAAAGCTGGTGTCGTTCAAATACTTCTTTATCAGGGCCAACAAGGGCTTCACGAAAAGTGGGCGGCCAAGAAGGATACAGATGCAAAAAGGGCGGATCCTTGGGAGCAAAGAGCTTGAAGTGTAGAAAATCTTGGGGCAGCCATGGGAATGATTTGCGAATCGAAGAGAGATGCCAAAGGCGGAAGACGAAAGTCGAAAGCACGGAGGATGAAGGCGCAGAGGAACGAAAAGGTTTGTTTTAGGGCGCATAACCGAGGCTAAGAGGTATGAAGAGTTCAAACGGAACCGCTTGATGATGCCAGTGTCAAAAGATGCGAAGAAGGGGTTTGAGAGGCAAAAATTGGCTAAGTCCCCAAAAAACGTAAGGGAGAAGCAATGAACGGTGAGGATGAGACGTGAAAGAAAGATCGGACGTGACAGATGGCAAAGGACATCCATTAATGTTCGACGGGCGTGGAAAGGAGGAATGGCATTCAATGCCGGGTAACTTCGAAGTGGGATATCATTAAAAAGGAATGTGTCGAAGGTACCATGGCTAGATATGCAAAGGGAGAACAGATTCTCATTTTAGAAACAAACCTTGCATTGCAAAACACGCTTGGCGATTTGTGTGATTGGTCCACGCCGACAAGGAGTTCCTCGGTTGGCTATATAAGACGAACCGAGAGAAAACGAAGGCATCCGATGGCGCCGCGATGGCAAACCGGGCTTGAACGAAGATTGCACCATGCCGACTAACCGCCGAGTGGATTACTTGTAAGATGAATTGTTCGGATCTCTCGGCGCTGCCACAACCGCGGGTATTCGCATGGACGGCTGGTGTGCCGGGATGGCTGAACATCCCGACCAAGACCAACGGGATGGAGGTGGTTCTCGCACCTTCGGGATCCGGAGCGTAACCTCTACCATCTCCTCCAAGATCACCTCCGCCTCCAGAACCCGGAGTAGAGGGTTTTTCCTCTTAGGACTTAGTAGATAGGGCTCGAGCCCGTTTTTGTATATAGGGCGCGTGCCCATAGCGAAATAGTCGGGTCGTGCCCACATTTTGTAAAAAATCTCCACTATAATATAAGCTACCGCCTTCTAGTCACTTTCTGTGGTGTTGGATTCTTGAACTGTCTCTGTGTTTGGATGTTCACTTTCTGTGTGATGAAATGCTTTGAGACGAAAACCATTAACTAATGTAGGTAATGGAGTGCCATCTAATTCAAATGAGTTGGAAAACACTTGGTCTAACCACTTGAACAATTTGATAAGGGCCAAGCCAACGAAACTTGAGTTTACCCTAAAATTTTTGTACACGAATCATAAAGAAGAACCAAATCTCCTTGTTTGAATGTTTTTGTCTTCAAACGCTTGTCATGTAAAGATTTTTGCAAATCGTTGTCCATGAAGAACACGAATATAAGCATCCCTTCAAGTTCATCCAACTGCTCTAATTGATAGACCCGTTCTTTGAGAGCGGTGGTGGATTATGAGCAAAGAGCTGCTTGAAAACGGAGTGTTGGAAGGATGTATTCAAAGGGCATGAGAGCTTCCTGACCATAAACCAATTTAAAAGGAGTGTGACCCGTAGCAATCTTGAAACAAGTATTGTAGGCCCAAAGAACAGTAGGAAGTTTTGTCTCCGCTAATGCGTGGGGAAGCGTCACAAATTTTCTTGAGAATGGTGACCCGAGTTTTGTTGGTGCTTTCGCCAACCCATTGCCTTGAGGATAGTAAGGTGTGCTCTTGTGATGATGTATCAAGAGATAATCCGTCGCCTCTTTGATAGTATGATTGATGAAATGAACACCACGGTCACCGACCCGCTCAGGTAGGGCGGCCGAATCGCGATAATTTGTTGATAGAGGACTCGAAATGTGCTTGCAGCAGGTGTTGTGCGAAGTGCACAAGCTTCCGCCCATTTGGTGGCGTGAAATGGTGAGAACTGAATGTATCGGGCACGAAAGTGTGCCGCTGGGAGAGGATCTATAGGTCCCACAAAGTCCATTCCCCATTTGGCCGGCGGGAAGGAAGCGTGGCGGCCGCGCCAAGGGAAGAGCGCCACGGGCCGCGGGCGCCCCACCACCGGGCAAGCGCCACACGCGGCGGGCGTGGCGGAGCATCTCTAAAGAGTGGGCCAATAATACCCGGCAAGAAGGATTTTGGCGCGTCGTGGTGTCACCATGAAAATGACCACCACCGAGCCCTTGATGAGCTTCTCGAACAATGTCCGAACTTCATGAGGTAGAACACACGCGTCGAAGGATGGTGTCCTTACCCTTTTGTAGAGATGTCCCAAGAACCATGGTGTAGTCACGGACCTCCTGAGAAATTGATGGCGACGGGATTGTCGCTAAGGTGAGAGAGCCGCCTCATCTTCGGTGGAAGAGCACCGTGAGGAGGAGGTACTGCTGAAAATCATGAAACCAATGTGGTGTTGCCGTGACTAAAAAGAGTTGAGCATCGTGGAAGGCGTCCGAGACCCCCATTGCGGGATCATCCGTGTGGATGCGTGAAAGATAATCCGAACAACATGAGATTTGCCAGCCTTATGAACGATTTCAAAAGGAGCAAATTCTTGAAGAAGGACCCAACGAAAGCAATGCGCCCGTGGGCGGGATTTGTTGATCAAATAGAGAAGTGCTTGGTGGTCCACAAAGAACTTGATTTGACTGCCCAAAAGGTAATGACGGGCGTTGGACACGTAAAATGAGACCCAAAGCTTCACGCCCGTGGCGTAATAGTTGGCGCCAGCCAGAATTGAGTGTTCTACCGGGCGAAGCGATTTGGTTTATCGATTAATGCGATCATATTCTTGAGAAAGAACAGCTCCAATAGCAAACGCCGAGACATCGACATGAACGTGAAAGGGCTTGTCCCATTGAGGAGGAACAAGAACCGTGCCTCGAAAAAGCAAAAGCTTCACCGTTGGAAGCAGACTTCCGCTGGGAATTCCAAGCCCGTGGATTAAATCACCCGTGAGTTTATGAATGGGATCTGCAATGGTCGCCGATCCGTGTATGAAGGTGGAGTAATAATTGACCTTTCCCAGAAAGAGCGTGTCTCTTTGATATTGGCTGGTGCTTGAGCTTTGAGCACACAACCGATTTTGGCGATCGGTGGTGATTCCTGCTTTCTTTTACAACATGGCCTAAATGAGAACACCGAAGTGACGCAAAAAGGTGCATTTCTCAGGATTGAGACTAATGCCGGACTCATCACATTTCTGGAAGACGAGTTCCAATTTATCCAAATGGTCAGCCATGGAACTGTAGGCAGAGAAGTCATCTTGAAAAATTTGCAAAAAGGGATTTTCCTTCATAAAATCATGAAAAACTGAGAGCATGATTCGTTGAAATGTTGAAGGAGAGTTGGATAATCCAAAAGGAACCACCTTGTAGGCAAAAGTGCCCCACGGGGTGGTGAAAGTGGTCTTGAGTTGATCAGATTCTTTGATGGAGATCTGATTGTAACCAGAAAAACCATCCATAAAGGAGTACATCTCATGTCCAGCCACTTCGTCCAGAACTTGGTCTGTGAAGGGAAGTGGAAAATGATCACGCTCCGTGGCCTGATTGAGTTTTCGATAGTCGACACAGACGCGGATCTTACCATTGTGCTTAAGGGCAATGACGATAGGGCTCACCCATTCAGAATGTTTGACCTCATAGATCAAACCTGCAGCAAGGAGTTTGTCAATTTCCACCTTGACGCGATCACGGTAATTAGGGTTGAGCACATCTTGTCGTTGCTACACCGGGTCGTGCATCGATTTGGTAGGAATGGTGAGTTCCCCAAGCTTTTGTTGATTCCCCTCAAGATCTTTGTAACTCGGCGAAAATGTGTTTGAATTTTTGAACAAATGTGGACGGCCCCTGATACGATAAGGAGCCGGAAGGTTTGCGGCAATGCGAGACGGGTTGATTGTTGCCAACATCCACAATCTCCGACTTGGAGTCCGAATATGGGGTATGACCTCGGTATCCCGGACAATGTGTGCGGAGGTTGGAGCATAACCGATCGCGGCACACTTTTCGTGGTGAAAAGAGAGGTTGCTTTCGGTTTCATCTAGCGGTGGTTGCTTCATGACAAATGTACATCAACAGGAGTTGCAGGAGTGTCAGCATCTGAAAAGTGATCAACGCGTTGGATTCGATTGCAAGGAGCCAGGTAGGGGTCCAGCAAGGCAGCCACAGCCTGGTCCTGATCAAGAGTCATTTCTCCCCAAGGATCAGCATATTCGGGGTAGGATGACAGAGGCAGACGCGCAGGGGGAGCCTGAACTTGATAAATATTCTGAAAAGTCTTCGTAATCGTTAATGAGAGAGAGGGTTCCGCATTGTCAACGAAATGATCCCGCCTTGTTTGCAAGTCCATGGTGGCATTGAGATGACCATCGGTGATGACTAACGGTCCGCGGGCCCAAAGAATGGATACTCTTTGCCTGGCGGAGAAAGGGTCTGCCTACCAGCATTTCATAGTCACCTGGATCTTCGCCAGCTTTCCACACTCCAAATTCCATGGGAAAGCGGAGATCACCGATGTTGATGTGAAGAATAGGTGTGACGCCTTGAGGTCTTGTGATATGGCCATTAGCCAATTTGATGTCATATGGGGCACGAAAGAGTTGTGTGATGCCCATTTGTTTGCGGAGTTTATCCGTGATGAGATTGACTGCACTACCTCCATCGATTTGAACATGGTTGACTTGCTGATTTCCCACCGTGGCATGGACCGTGGGTGTAGAGGTAGCCACAGCCCCAACTAAAACAGTTGGGAGTGGTAACTGGTCCTTGAGAGCAGGACAGAGTTTTAAAATGGTTGCCAAGCTTAAAGGAATTTTGATCTTGGCAAGCTCCTCTTGGAGTTCGAGAGGTACATGAGAAAAAGGATCTGCTGGTTCCACTGGTGCGGGAGTGCGTGGCAGGGAAGCAGCAACTTCTTTGAGTAAGTCAACCTCGGCTGCAATATTGGGATATGTCTGAGAGCGTGGAGGTTGAGATGTTGAAGGGGTATCTTGTCTTTGTTGAGCTCTAGTGGTGGCATGAACATTGGCCAATGTGCGGCCTTCAGCAGCTTGCATGAGATTCAAAATGCTTTGGCGAACTTTGGGCATGACATTTGGCATGAGCTTTTCCAAGTCAGGTGCAAAGTGAACCTTTTTTTTGTCCTCATGAGGAATGGTGTCAACTGCAAAGGCAGGTTGCGTGTCCTTCTGAATAATAGTCAAGGGACGTGATGCCTTAGTCTGGCGTGAAACTAGACCAACCCAATTTGACGGCTGTACGGGAGGATTAAGTGCCTGAAAAATTTCCTCTTGGGCTTGTTGATCCAGCTGAGGTTGATTTGCTGGAGCTGGTTGATAGCGTGATTGCTGAGGCGCTCTTGGGGGCTTCTTAAGAACTGGTCGCGGGCCTTGTTTGCCATTAGCAAGCCAGAGTTGGTAAGCCGTGAGGCGGACCGATGTGGTCTGATTTGTGCCAGGAAGCTGGACCTGAACTTGTGGAAGTTGAGGACACGCCGTGGTGGTATGACCCCATTCTTGACAGTGATAACACTGAGCTTTAGAAGGATCAAAAGGAGGACGTTGGTTGGATCCCCGTGGTTGGTCCTGTTGCTGATAGAGTTGCGTGGGCTGCACCTGAAGAGGTGGCTGCTGATAGTGCGATTGTGGCTGAGGTGTGGTTTGCACTTGATAAACCATTTTGTTGCGGAACGGTGTGGGATGAGTGCGAGTGCACTCTTCCGTGGCATGATTGCACATGTTGCATCGCTTGCAATGAGGCGGGCCATTGGTGGAGTTGCACTCATTGGCCAAATGGCCTTGATATTTGCAAATATGGCACCGTGATTTGATCGCTACCGTGGATTAGCGTGTTGAGGCTGAATAGTCGTTTGTGGAACCATGGCGGGTGGAATGAACGGGAGCTCTTGAAGAGCCACGCCTGGGAGGAAACATTGACGAGAGTGATTGACAAATCGATAGCCCGCTCCAAAGTTTTGGGACGCAGTATTCGATCATGAGTCGAATAGCGGGAGGAAGTCCTTGGAGAAACCGCACCAAAATCTGGCTCGTGTAGGGTACTCCTTGAGCTTACTTAGCGAGAATGTGAAGTCGATCCGCAAAATCCCGCGGACTCGTGGGCTCTTGTTGAAGTTCATTGAGTTGCTTGAGATGAAGTTGATCATCATCCGTGGGTCCCAGAATGAGAGAGAAAAAGCGCATTTCGACCAGTCTTGTTTCCAATGGCTTTTGTTGGACATGAGCCATTGATGAGGAGAGCCACGCAAATGTGGTGGAAAAGATGTGGAATTTCAGTTGAGGTTGCGCGCGTGACCATTTAGGACAGCTAGAGCCTCAAATTCTTCCATGTGGGCCCGAGCACTTTGGTCTAACGGTTTTGCCTTCGTGTTGCCAAAGGTGGGATAAGTCGGTTCGTAGTCCGAAAGGTAGATGTGAAAGTGCCGGGCTGGACAGAAACGGGATAGTGAGGATATTGAGGTTGAGGTGGATGTGGCATTGTGCACCGCGGACCCTCGATGAAGGGGTGATCAGCGTTGAGAAACCGAAGCAGCCGGAGCATTGGTTTTGAGATCCGTAAGGTTGTAAACAGGAAGAGCCGGGGGAAACGTGGGAAAGGATATTCCCCGGTAGGCGCAAAGGAGACATGTGGATAGCCGTGCCCACCCGGGAGATGATGGTTCTTGCGAAGGAAGAGGCGTTATGGCCTAAAGAATGATGGATGTAGGCATGTTCAGGGGGGTGTGAAAGTACGGTTGAGAAGGTTGAGCCGATAAGGCTCCCCGAGCAGTGATGAGGGGACCGAGGTTGTGAGCAATGTTTGCACGCTTTGGGGCTGAACCGGGGCGAGACGACACGAGGGGTGGGTGGCGCGACCGAGCCCTAGACCGAAGATGGCCTCCCTCTATGTCATAAGCAGATCCATACATGTCGCCAATGCTTCCCCGACGCCGATGGCGCCCAAGCCGGTGATGCCGTTCGAGAAAGGAGTTCTTCCGCGTGAAATTACGGACGGACATGGCGACAGAAGAAAAGTAGGAGAAAATCAGACCCGACGCATCGGCGCCCGGTGTTTGGGGTCTGGGTTCGAACTCCCGGAAGACAGCCTCCGTGAGGACCCGTGGATCTAACAGAGAGTCCTGGGACTATGTCACGCGGGATTTGCTGAAAGAGAAGAAAAAGAAGAGAACAGAACAAATGAGAGAAAGATGATAAGCTTCCTTGATATCAATGATGAAAATACATGAGCTCTCGCAATAGAGAGAAAACTGAAAGGAGACAAGACTCAAAACTCATCTAAAAAACTTATGAGCTAACTCTACTCATATATATAGTACAATGGCCTTGGGCCCAATATAGACACTCTGACTGATCTCGGTGCCGACTCCTGAAAGGAGGCCTGATTTGCAGGAATATTGGCGGTGCCTCTTGAAGTGCCTAGAATCACGCTGACGCTGACGCGGGCGACAGTCATCACTTGTCTGGCGGGCGCCTCTTGTTGACACCAAAGGCTTTGATCAAGCGTGGCTTCTTTGCTTAATCTTCTGCGGAGGCTTGGATGTCTGACCCGTGGTTGACTGAGGATCTTTGAGCTTGACCTGGTCTGACGTATGCATGAATAGTCCTGTGCCAGGAGGCACAGGACTAACATTTGAGATCTCCTTTTGTCCCCATAAGAATCCTCCAATAGAATGAGTACTCTACATCAAACTGCAATTAATGCAGCATTAACAACTTCATTGTTGTCGTTTTTTCCCTATAACTTTTGATCTACTCATGAAAATGCTGCGGCGTTTGTTGCATTAGATGCAGAATGAAAAGATCTTTCAAGTGATATATGGTTATGATGTATTTCAATACAAGCCATATGTGTTAACCTTAAAAAATATGGTTTTTTGCTCTTTTCTTATATATTTACATCTCAAAAGATATAACAATGGGTTGTCATTAGAAAGATCTTGAGGAGACGAATCCATTGCCACAAATAGTGTTCGAATCGGAGTTTTTGATCAAAAGTTATAGTAGAAAAATGACACTGCAAAAGTTAGTTAGAACTGCATTAATTACTGCTGCCACATAATACTGGAATAAAATACATTGCAGCTCTTCTCTTATTGGACAGTTTAAAAAGTTGATGTGGCTTTTTAAGCATCCCTTAATGGGACAAAATGAGATCTCAAATTACCTCTAATGACGGAATAACTTTTCCTGTCATCAAAGTGTATAAACTCGTACATAATTTTTTGGATATATAAGGCCATATATCCAAAATATTGTTGAGGACAGCCGTAATAAGTTGAGATATTTCTGTATAGATAGTATTGTGCGCATTGGTTATCCATCTGAAATCCTTCTTGTGTGTTTTAAATAAGCTTAAAAGATATGGGAGGCTATCAAATTCGAAGTCCATGTTGCCAATAAGACTTTGTATTTGCTCTTTGGTCTAAATCTTGATTTGCTCAGGTTGCTCTTCAATGAGGTGAAGTCTTTGCTGCTTAATCTTCTAATAGCTAGATCTCTAATAAAACTTGGGCAAATAAATACCGGGTTAGTAGATGCCTTGTCCATGCCTGAGATGTAGAAGTTATGGCATAACCACTCCATATTTCTGATGACTGATACATCATTGAATGCAAACTTCCTTGTGCAATCTTTCTTGCATGCTTTTTTTATTTCCATTATAGCACAGTCTGAGATGCTATTTTTAATGACCAATCTATCATTTTCATGTACTAGATAAGTGTACTTGTGCATCTAAAAAAGGGTATAACGCAGGCTGTTAATTTCTTCTTTGAAAGCAACCAAATCCAGCATTTTGTCAGGAATATGATTTAACCCTCTTTTGAACAAACCTCTCAAGGTCAAATTGTATATCAGATTTACATCCGTGGTGCGGATATGTCCTACACTATTGTCCATAAATTTGTGAGAGCCGGTTTCTACAAGGGCAACTAACCACCGTGCATTTGCAAAATTTGGATATGGCTTGTAGCATATGTCCCAAGACTTTTAGTATACTTCCAGCTAAACATGGTATCATCCATGATTTTTTTTTTTGCCAACTTCTCCTAATATCATATTCATGGCTGCACTTATGATCTTGGGTAGACATATTTTATCTAAGATTTTAGACGAGAAAGTTCCCATGAATAATTTTATTTTTGTCTTTCTTTCCTAAAAATTTTGCTCAAATGTGCGGGTTCTAGGCGATCCTTCCTAATAAATTCTTGGATCTGTAATACATAAACAAAACATCCTAATTGTCTTTGACTAGCTCTCATGGGTGTCCCAAAGAGAATCACCATGGAATTGGGGCCATATATAAAAAACCTTGGTATTTTTGTGGTCATATGGCGTAATCGAGGTTCAAGCCCTCTTTTTCTTTCACCGGATAACCGGTATGTTATTTTATAGGTCTACCCTTATATAACATAACTATACATCATTTCCATATAACATGAAATTGAGAAATTGCGGTGGAAAATATGGTATGTTGCCTACCTTTTAGCCATTGTAATCGAAAGTGTTTGCCCTCCATCAACGTCTTTTCCACTCTCGGTACATTTGCTATTACTTGAACCTGTGCGGTTGTAATCCGGCCCGGTTGTGTCATTTTGCTTTGAGAACTGCTTCCAATACTGGTATTTGACCTTCTTAGGAATCTGTTGTGCTTATTGTTTGCAGCCCTTGGATTCGTCATAAATGACACTTGCTTAATAATCTTCTCACAAATGTCGTTCATCTTGTTTTTTGGCATTGTAATCATAAAATCATGCCATGGATCTACTGCCAGTAATACAGTCATATCCACCAGGGAACTCCTTACTTCTAAATATGAGAGGTAGGCCATAATGCCTTTTTTAAAAGTTGTCTTGAGCATATTTCTGAAGGAATACACTTGTACAACACACGACACGTTAGGAAATATGGAATCAAGGTTGTTGAACATATGCCAGATCGCGTGATCCAACCAGGTCATATTCTCCTTGCAAACATTGTCTTTGGCTCTGCTAGCCTTATTGTTTCCCCGAGGCATTTCTCAATCACATTTCAGGTAAGGGCACATTGTCTTCCATAACTTTTTGAGATAGAATGCATCCCGTTTTCCTGTGGGATATGCCATATGGCTCTTTTGACTGAGATACATGAAAGGTTCCTTGTTGCATGTTTTGTCAAAAAACTGGCAATCGATCATAATCTTGATCTTATCTTTCTTGACTAATTTCTCCATTTTTTCTGCTGCGTTTTTTGTGGCCATTAATCGGGCCGGTGTGATGTCACCAAGTGTGATCCATACTTCTTTGCTAATGGGGGCCAGTGCTCCATAATTCTTTGTGTGCCATATGCCATGATTGCACAAAACACCTTTGCATTCCACAAGCCTTTCTGGAATAATAGGGAACAATAGGCTATTGTTCAAAGTAAACTGAAAATCTTCCTCATCGGACTCCAGTGCTTTGGCCTTAGCTTTAATTGCCTCTTTATCTTCATCTGAGAGAAGGGCCGCTCCAAAAGGGTCATCCTCTTTACTTTCTTGTGTATATTGCATAGTGCTTTCCTCCATACCCTCTTCTGTTATGTTGCTTGCAATGGAGGCTTTCCATGATAATGGCTCTAGCCAAGAGACTGGTTAGTCATTAGATAACTTGTACTGCCGCTAACACTTCTTTGAATGGATGGAATGGTTAAATTCTCTTTCATATGTTATTATGATGATGATGGATACTTGGATGGTGTTTATATTCTTTCTTTCTGCTCCCTCTGTGTATTGGGAATAAGGAAAGGGTAGAGACCTGAAAGCCTCTTAGAACTAGAGATGATGCCTCCCTCCCTTAAAACCAAATAAATGCGGCATGTGCACAAGAGCCAACCTGGCTGTAGATGCTATGATGTGGTTCAGCACCAAACAACAGACACAATTGGTGAAGTGGGTGTGGAGCCTTGCTGAGCATGGCTACTGGGGCTCCTACAGTGTGTTAGACTTATAGTTGGTCATTATGTGTGGGGGTTGGGTATGGGTTACGACACCTTCTAATTCATGAGGATATGGCCTTTATGGGCGTCCTCGGCTTTGCATAGATTTAGGAGGGTAAGTCGAGATGCGGATCACGGGTCTTTGCGGGTGTGGCGGGTATCCTCTAGCACACCCATGGAACCGTTGTGATCCAGGAGAAAGCTTCTCGACTGTCTCATCGGTGGGAGATGTATCTGGAGTAGTCTCATAGGGTGATTCCTTTGGATTGCGTCTCGGGAGGGCTACAAGCCGCGTCATAGCATGTTTTGACCTATATGCAAAGTGTGCCTGGGGGAGGCGGATGGAGTGGACTACCCTAGCCATTGTCTTATGCCGATAGCGCCATGTTATACTTACGTCTGGCGATATCTTGAGGAGGTGACCGTCAGTTGACCCCATGGATGCGAGTCACAGGTAGCGCCCTTGTCATGGTGTGTTCTTGATGTTATTTATGGTTGTATGGTCTTTCCAGCGATGATGATGGATGGGCTACCCTTAATTGGTGGCATATTATTTCACATGGCTTTTTGTATGCTAACATGTATGCGCTTCCGGTATAGGATTCCCATAGAGGATGCGGGGGCGATCGTATAGATCTGGAGAAAAATTCTTGTATCTATCACGATCATATAAATCTGAGGAACTCCCCCTCGTGGCGACTACATGGTAGGGTCCTCCGTCATACTCAGGCCCCTCGGGGTGGCCAAATATCCCGGGCGAGGAACACGGAGGTGTCATTCGTCCCCACGTACTCTATGGGAATCCTATATAGCGAAGCGCATATACATGTTAGCATACAACAATCATGCTGAAATAATATGCCACCAATGAAGGGTGCCCCATCCATCATCATCAATGGAAAGACAATACAACCATAAATAACATGAGCAACACACCATGACAAAGGCGCTTACCCGGGCTCGGACTCCATGGGATCAACTCGACGGTCGTGGCCTCAAGATATCAGCAAACTAAAGTATAACGTATGCTATCGGATAAGACAATGGCTAGGGTAGTCCACTCCATCCGCCCCTCCCTCACACTTTTACGATAGGTCGAACATGATATGACGTGGCTTGTAGCCCTCCAGAGACGCAATTCCAAGGAATCACCCTATGGGACTACTCCGGGTTACATCTCCTCGGTCCGATGAGGCGGGTTAGAGAAGCTTCCCCTCCCGGATCACAACGGTTCCATGGGTGTGCTAGAGGATACCTGCCACACCTGCAGCACCCGTATCCGTACCCGACTTACCCTCCTAAATCTATGCAAAGCCGAAGACGTCCATAAAGGCCATATCCTGCGATCCAGGAGGTGTCGCACCCATACCCGGCCCACACGTAATGACCGACTATAAGTCTAACACACTGTAGGAGCCCCAGTAGCTATGCTCAACAAGGCTCCACACCCACTTCACCAATTGTGTCTGTTGTTTGGTGCTGAACCACAACATATCATCTACAGCCAGGTTGGCTCTTGTGCACAGGCCGCATTTTTTTGGTTTTAAGGGGTCTAGCTAAAAACATCTCTAGTTCTAAGAGGCTTTCAGGTCTCTACCATTCCCTTATTCCCAATACACCTGAGGGAGCGAAAGAAAGAATATAAAGACCATCCAAGTATCCATCATCATCATAATAACATGTGAAAGAGCCCATCTATTCAAAGAAGTGTTAGCGGAAGTACAAGCTATCTAGGGACTAACCAGCTCTTGGCTAGAGCCATTATTACTTTAAAGCCTCCATTCCTCATGTCTGTTCACAACCGTTGGTAGCTGCTCCTTCTTTACTCTTCCCCCAATCGATTTTGGGGCAGAAATGGGGTAGGACCCGATTTCTCCTCCCAAATTGGCAAGTCCCATTTGGCCAATCTATTTGGGCCAGGTGGCACTTCCTTATTGGTTCCATTTAACTAATTATAACCTAATTAGCATAATTAGGTTATTTATCCACTGATTTTAATAAAATCCCTTTGTAAGTGAACCCAAGTTACCCACTATTGACCCTTAGGGGTCTAGTTAAACTAGTGACGTGTCATAGTATGCATACGTATACCATATAAATACCTAGAACGTCACATTCTTAGTCATGCCATTTGGTCTCACCAATGCGCCGGCTACGTTCATGAGATTAATGAACCGAGTATCGGTTGAAGTATTTTTGGATGATATACTTGTATACTCTAACTCATTGGAAGAACACTTTTTTTTAGAGTAAGGGTAGATTTTTTTCATTAATTAGAAAAAGCCATACAATCCAAATACCAAACTGCTAAGAAGCAGGGTAATGGAGAAAAAAGGGACACTCATATGGATTGAGCATCAAATATGAAAACAAAATAGGCATCAAGTTTGAAACATTTTTTACCGAGTATGTCAATATAATATCATAACTTTTTAGACTAAGAGGAGAAAATGATTTCCAATTCTACAATATCTGAGCAAAGAGATGTTCTTCAAAATTGAGATCCTCTAGTTCCTGCAAAAGCAAACCAAAATACTAAACATGATCCTCAAATCTGAATCATGAAAGTCATGAGAGTGATCTCTACTGTTGGACAGAGTTGGGGATGTGGAGGGCAACTTGGAAATATGCATTGTGGGAAAATGGAATTAATTATGGCTGTTAAGATTTTCTTCAAACCACTCGTTATAGTGTTTGTAGAAATAAGCTGTAGATCCATGTGAATATCTGTTTTGGCCACAGTCATTTTGTGAAAGTAGTGTACTCAAACTTTCTTTCCCCATAAGCAGCAGCAAGGTACCATACAAATATGTGAGAAGCTTGTGACTGTAATATAATTCCCTATACTTAGCCAACTGCCTCTCTGACATACTGAAATGAGTGTTGAACAAGAATTCAAACATGAGGTGCATCTGCATGAATTCCCTCGTGTAAATCTCTGCCCAAATTGCTTCCCTTTTTCTTGAGCTCTCAACTTCCTGAATGAAGTCATCTGTCATATCACACAACTCTTTCAAGGTTAACTTTTTCCCAACTGGCTGACTCTGATGCAAGGAGATTTCATAGCTCACAATATCAGGTCCAATTTTGTTGTACCCTCCCCTTTAAGAAACATCAGATATTCTGTCACAATCAGAATATGGAGCATTAGAATCAATAACACTTAATTGAGAAACAAATAAATCAAACTGGCCCCTGAATAGCCCAATTGAATTCCATCTGGTGTTGTATTTGACTCCAAATTTCCTCTTATGACAAGTCGCAATAGACTCAATGTCAAACTGAAAATACATTTTAATCCAGAAAATAGATAAAGATTTAGAAGAATAAAGGATTCTATTTCTAGATTTCCAGATATTCCATAAGGCAGTATGAACAAGAGCATTAGCCAGGATGTCTCCCTGTTGTAGAAAATCAATAATAGAATTGAGATTCCTGTTTTTGAGATGAGAACCAAGTTTGTGGAAGAACCATGTCCAGAATGGTCTCAACTTTGGACAAAGAAAAATATGTTCTAATGTCTCGTCCTGAAGGCAACCAGAGTGACAAACAGTGGCAATAATACATCTTTGGGATAGAGAGACCAAATTCATGAGGCTTTTTTGAGCTATCAGCCAAATGAAGAAGCAAATCTTTGGAGAGCAGTAAGAATTCCAGATATTTCCAAATACAGAGAGGGCATGAGCTTGATTTAAATTCCATTTCTCACTAGCTTTTACTGGAGTATCCACTATATTTATCAAGTTGTAAATATCCTGTATGCCAGCTTACCATTTATAGAGCAACCTGTAGATTTATTGAAATCATTGAAATTATTGAATGGGGCCAAAATTGCTTTGAAGTGAGCATAGATCTTCTTATCACTGGAAGTACCTTTAAGAACAGATTTCGAGCGATCCGTGGATATGATAGAATTGTTATTCTTATAAAGATCTCTGATAGAAGTAATTCCTATGCTGGACCATTTACTATAGATTTTAGGATGTTTTATGGCCATGACTTTAGAATTATGATCAGAAAAAATTGGAGACCAAAACAAATTAGTGCTCATAGTAGCATCTTGAAAATTTATTTCTCTGAAGCACAGGGTGGATTTTATTCCAAGCCATGATTAAATTCCTCATAAGAGGGGAGGTGTTTGGAGCAGGATGTAAGTCAACAAATAGCCAGTGTTAATAATATTGAGCGGTGGATTGAGCGGTTGTGTTGAGCGGTTGTGCCTTCCTGAGCGAATTCGTATCAGGGGGATGCCCCCGAAAGGGAAAAAAAGGCTATGAAGCCGAATACGAAGGAGACACTGCCAATTTGTTGGCAGTGATGCATGAATTAAAAACAGAAATTCTAAATCTGAGATCCGAGGTTGAAGGAATGCGTGGAACCCTAGACGAACTGGTGGCTCAAAACACAAGTTTGAAAAACCAGAATGAGGAGTTATCCACAAATTTGCAGAAACCTTCCACAGATTTTAGGGCGCAGATAATAGCTTTGGAGAATAAATTAGCAGCACTGATGGCAGAAACCACAAAAGAGCAAATGAAGATACATCATGCAGAGGTATCGTCGGAGCAGTTAGATCAAGAGTCCAGAGCAAAGAATCTGAAGATCTCGGGCCTTCCTGAGATAGACGGAGAAGAAATTGCAGAAACAGTGAGGCGATTCTTCTCCGAAACAATGCATCTGCATGATCCTCTTCATGTGTTGCCCCTTTTTGGGCAACATGGACCATCATGATACCTAGAGTTTCAAGATTGGAAGATACTTGTCAAAGTTTGGAAGACTTGTGGTTTCTTTTGAGGTTTCATCTTAAGTTACTTTCTCATCACTCATATGGTAAGAGTTAGTGCTATTTTGATCCTGCTAGAGTTTGGAAGAAATTGGTTCAAGTTTGGAAGACCCTTGGGATCTTGGTTGTATAGCCTAATTCTTTCCTTTGAGGAAGTTTTCTAGTTACATTCTTATTTCTTGAAGACCAGGCAAAGAATATTGCAAGCTATACAAGGAGTCATTACCATGTTGCTCATATTCACTCATATGAAACTAAATGGAGTTGCACCCATGATTTGGAAGTCACACATATGAAGATGCACTTAGAAGTGGAATTGCTCTTATTTTGGCCTTGAAGATTGGAAGACCTTTTTAGAAGTTTGGAAGACCCTAGGGCCTTGAGCAAAGTTATGTTCATCATAAGGTATGATTTGAGCTTTTGAGATATGATCATGTGCTACAGGGGTTCCAGCCTTCATCCATTTCATCCATCCTACATCCACCTTCCTTTCATTTTTTTATATACCTCATTTTCACCCTGTCATGCCTTCTTTCATTACCTCACTACCTATATTTTATTGGCCTCACCTCCACTTGTGAATTGCTCTCAAGAGATCATGAAAAACCCTCAAGAGCAAAGAAGCTTGAATTTTACCTTCATTCTATCACCCTAAATCCTACCATAGCCTTTTTTTCCTATTTTTCCACCCTTTTCCTATGATTTTTTCACCATTTCCAAGGTTGAAAATTCATTGACCATGGTCAAAATGGCCAAAATTTCAAGTATCTCAATTTGACCTCGAAAACACTCTAGATTTGAAGCTTGGCAAAAAATAGCTAGGTTGGCCTTTTCAAAATTCAAAAAAGACATGGGAAACCCCTCAAATATCATTTCTTGGGATGCGTGCCAAAAAAATAAAAAACCTATTCTAGCCTATCTACCCTATCTAATTTTGCATAGTTCCAGGTCACCCCCATTTTTCCACGTGGCAGGGCAGTGGCGGGGGGGGTACACTGGCTGGTGTCCCCTCTGCGGGCACGAAATTTAATAGCTGCTCTGCATTATTCCTTATATACCTTAGCCGCCGGACTTCGTTTGTGCCTCGTGGGATATATCGCCTTGAGAATTTTTGATAAACCCTAAGAAATAGAGGAACACCTTTAAATCCGCCAATTAGTTACCTAAACCTGATTGAATCCCCGGCCAATTTCCACCAAATTAGTTCCTAAACCTTTTCCGAAACCCCGAACCCTTTGTGGCACTTGATTGATAGAAACTTGCTCGGATTAGGGCCGAAATCATTGAACCGAAATGGTTTTGGGAAGGACAGTTTTTATGCGGGAATACAGATCATTTTTTTTACCCCTCGGAGATATACCTCTGTGATCTGGGCGATTTCTATATTCCTGATATTCTCTTGATCTGTTCTACCTCAAATTCTGCTAATCCTGCTCGAGATTGAAGATTGACTGTATTTTGATTGAAGACCGACTCTGTTGTGACTTATTTGACATCAAAACTCCTACTGCTACTCAAATTATCTTATTATTTTCTCTTTCTCGATAATTTTTGGGTTTTCGAAGTTGACAATGCCTTGGGATCTGTTCTCAAGCATTATCCCGGTATTACTTTGCCGAGAATTCTAAACTCCTGTGATATCTTATGATTTGAATGCATATTCATTGCCTGGACAAATAGTGTTTCCATCTTCTTTTGTTTCAAGTTGTTCTGCCTGTCTAAACTAATAGAAACCAGATATTTAAAGTAGAATCCAAATTAATAGTCGTGTCCCATTCTTTAAAAGGTTTGAGTATTGCTTATATGTAAAGAAAACAAAGAAAAAATAGTTTTTTCCATAATCGCCATAAACCGCGTGATGTAAATCGAGACTTTGGCCCATCTCAAAGAATATCATAGTGTTTGCTTGTCAAGAAAACCTTATGCACATGATCTAGAGTTTATTTTGAAGCTGTTTATACAAATTCCAACTCAAGATTTATCACCAAACTATATTTGCAAATTTTGGCTCTCTCTTTTTTGGCATTGACCAATTTTTGATGAACTTTGACATTGATTTTCTTGGTCTTCCCCTATCCAAATCGAGACAGACTTTCACCAGTAGTTCCCTCTACTTGTCTATAACTCATACCAAAAACCAAAACTCAAAAATCTTAAAGGGTGTGACTGCAAGATTGATTTTTGCTCTGACAGTTTTTTCTCGCCTGGGACCAGTGATTTTGACAAAACCAAAGATTTGAAATTGAGTTCTTTTGCTTTATATGATTAAGGATTGATCACCCTAAGTGATCCGGAGGTCCCTTTCCAGTTTGTTTACACTTCCTTTGAGGTTAGGCTAAAATTCCGGGTTTTAGGCTAACATTTTGGAGGTCCTACCGAGATTTTTACTGAAATTGAACTCAATGGCACCAAGGAAGATTTCGAGTCTGCTGAACCACACGAGGAGAGACAAATCAACCAGATTTGGTAGGAGTAAGCATGAGAGTGGCTACCAGATCTACCACTAATGCTACAAATACTCCCAACTTGCCTATTCCTCCACCAGCTCCTCTCTATCAGGTCTACAAATATTACAAATATTTCCTCTCAGGCCCTCTTCTTCACAAATTCATAAACTTTTTGAACCGGATCAACACCTTTCCATCTGTTCCTCCATCAAGACCTTATCATTTTGAGTTGACTATACTGTTTCCCCCTTGCTATGATTCTTCCATGAATGCCAACCATTTTCTAAAAACTTTGAAGACTATTATGAAGAACATGGGAGAAAGAAGGGTTCCGTGTTTGCGAAATTCATCAAATGCATGAAGGGTGATGAGGCCGATCTTGGCTCGATTTTGAGCTGTCTATAGGTACCAAAGGGGATGAATTGGAACACAAGTTTCTATCAAGGTTTGGTAAGGCTACTTCACCCCAGGATCTTGTCTTTGAACTCAACTCATTTTCCATTAGACCTGGTGAGAGTGTAAAGCAGTATGTGGAGAGATTTAATTCTTATTTGCTAGTGTGTAACAGGAATCAGGTTACTCATCCAACATTGCACCTAGTTGCTTCCTTTATCAGAGGTTTGATGTCTAGACCTAGGATCTATAGGAAGTTATTAAAATTACAAAAATTTGGTGAGTTGGATTCTATCCATAAAACATTTGTAAAGGTCAGAGATCCGCGTAAACTATTAAGCTATCTTCCCGATGAAGAGATCGAGATCCATTTTATCCTCCTCATCATGGAACCGAACATGATTTACATTTTGCTAATGCCGCTCCCTGCTTATGCAAAGACAAAAAAGAGAAGAAGAAGTCCAAGGTCAAGAATTGGATCCTCATGTTTCAGAGATGAAATCTGAGATCAGTAAAGTGTCTGAGGCACTTTTGGAAGTTACCAAACAACTTACTGAATTAAAAAACAGTAAAGATGCCCCACCTCCTGAATGCACAAACTGTGGTAAACCTTACCATAGAGCTGAGCAGTGTTTTGCAAGGCAATGTCCTAAGTGTCATAGAAGAGGTCACTTTGGTAGAGAATGTCCTGTTTGCTCTTTTTGCAAGGAAATAGGTCATGAGGAGAAGTATTGCAGGTTGTTAAGGCTTATTTTGAAAAACAAGATAAAGGTAAACAAATGTCAAATATAAGTTTTATTGAGACTTGTGCAGGAGAACAGGAAGAGCAAGATGTTATGGTTGTGCAGACACGTGCCAGAGCTCATCCAAATGCATCTACAGGTTCTGTTCCACCTCATAAGGTAACATTTCAATCAGATCCTCAGAATATAGCTCCTCCTCCTGCTCAAAGGTATAAAATGAAAAGATTCCCGAGTTGGATGAATTTGAATTACTTATGAAAAATTCTAAGGTTCTTGGGATTTATTAACTTCTGCTGAGAATTGCACCATCATACGGGAAAAGTTGATCAAAAGCACTCCAGATATTGAAGAGGTTGCTGCTGAAACCCGCAACAATATTTCTGGGCTTTGCCCGAGCAAAAACAAGATCCAGGTGCTTTTACTTGTAGTGCTACTATAGGAACTTCCCATCTAGACAAAGTTTTGCTGGATGGAGGTTCTTCTCTTAATGTTATGCCTTATCATGTTATGAAGGCACTGGATCTCAAGGTAGAAGATAATACTTCCATTGTTCTAAAATCTTTTTCAAATGCTAAAGTTGTGCCTAAGGGAATAGTAAGAAATGTATCTGTGAATACAGGGGGAATCATTGTGCTGGCCACATTTGTGGTTGTTGATTTTGAAAATGTTAATCAAGCTAATATCTATGATCTATTATTAGGAAGGAGATGGATGAAAATAAAGGGATGCCGGACTGTATGGTCCAAGGCACTTGCACCATTTCCAATGGAGCAACTTCAAAACCGGCAAACAAAACTGATCCATCTGCTAACATTAGGTTCATAGATGTGGACATACTACAGGAAGGAGATTTGGGTGTTTACAATTTAGGCCTGGATGCTAGTATACATGAAGAGGTTGTCAACTTTGCTTACATGCATGTTGAATCTCCCCGATCCAAGGCAAAAAGCCTATCTCCGGTTTGATGGAGGTATGTCAAAAAAAACTGATTGCTTCTTCCTGCTGCTATTTTGAAGGATGCAGATTTTAAGTTGATGACTAAGATAGGGAGAATTCACCCTAATATTTCTTCTAATGCAGTGAGAATACAAAGCCCTCATTGCAGGTTTACAAGAAGCAAGGTGTATGAGTATTTCTCATATTGTTATTTATGGAGACTCACAACTTGTTTGTAGACAAATCTTGGGAGAATATCGAACTAAACATCAAGACATGGAGGATCTGAGTGCTCAAGCCGGAGAATTATTAACTTTTTTGATCATTGGGAGATTTTACATATTCCTAGATCTAAGAATTTTGAAGCTGACTCATTGTGCAGAAAAACCCTTATGGAGTATTTGTCTGAAGGAGCTATTCAAGAGGATGTCTTAGATGAAGAGGAGCTTTCCCAATTCCATCCCATCTTAACTATCAACCTAGCACAAGAGGAATCACTTAAAGAGCTTGAAGTGCATAAAGGAGGTATATCTAGGACCCCAAAATGGGAGACTTATATAATGAAGGTGATCAAGGTAAAATGGTTGAGTTATTTGAGGATTGGGTGGATGTTTTTGCTTGGGAGTATTCAGAACTGAAAGGGGTTGATAAAAAAATTTGTGAGTTTGAAATTAAGGTTCGAGAAGATGCCAAACCTGTTATGCGAAAGTTGAGAAGAATTAATTCTTCACTTTTAGATCTTATCAAGCAGGAATTATTCAAAATGCAGGAATCAGGATTGATAGTTGACATTGT
This sequence comes from Isoetes taiwanensis, assembly GCA_021234155.1. Classification (NCBI taxonomy): domain Eukaryota; kingdom Viridiplantae; phylum Streptophyta; class Lycopodiopsida; order Isoetales; family Isoetaceae; genus Isoetes; species Isoetes taiwanensis. The sequence continues at coordinate 19,060,086 of JAJEKV010000024.1, forward strand.
GAACCCCTCTTGGGTTTCTTGTATTGTTCCAGTTCTAAAAAAGAATGGTTCTTTAAGAATATGTGTGGATTATAGAGATCTAAATAAAGCTCTTTGTTAAAGATTGTTACCCTTTGCCTTTTTGGAAGAAATCCTTTATGCAAAGGGTCGGGTAAGTCTATGTACTCATTTTTGGATGGTTTCTCCGGTTTTAATCAGATTAGCATCAAAAGGAAGATCGATCAAAGACATCCTTCATTACTCCATGGGGAACTTATGCAATGAAAAGGATGCCTTTTGGCTTAATGAATGCCCCCCGCCACATTTCGAGAGAGCCATGGATACTGCCTTTGCAAACATGACTCTGAAAGCAATTCGAGTTTATCCGGATGATTTATGCTTAGGTAATTGATACAAGTGATCATATTTGAGCTAACAAGAATATTCACATTGTGCGCATAAACCGGAGTTAATCTAAACCCAAAGAAGTGCATCTTTTTAGCATCCAAAGGCCAGCTCTTAGGCCATGAGGTTTCTCAAAAGGCCTTCAAGTAGTCAAGAGAAGATCATAGCTTTAAAAAGCTTCAAACACCCGTGACAATTAAAGAAGTCAAGGGATTTATGGGAATGACCTCTTTCTTAAGAGTGTATGTGCCTAATTTCTCTCACCTTATTAGTCCTATCTCTAAGTTGACTAGAGTAGGCCAAGTTAGTAAAAGAGAAAGTAAATATAGGCCTGTTGTTTGACCGATGAGTGTGAAAAAGCTTTTTGCAGATCATAGAGGCTATTTGTCATTCTACACTTTTAAAAACTCCAGACCTTTCATTACCATTTAAAGTTTACATAACTATCACTAAAAAGGCTCTTTGGAGTTGCCATTTTGCAGATAGACACCCTATTGCTTTTGCAAGCAAACAATGGTCTCAAACCTCAAGAGAAGTATGCTAAGATAGAAAGGAGTGTTCTGCTGCTCTCATCTTTTGATCGAGAGACAGGTCATCTTTACAAAAATCCCAAGCCACTATCTACATGCAGCAGAACCCCATGCCTTTTTGTATGGTAAGAAATTAGAAAAACCAAGCTTCATAGGTGGGCTTGTAGGCTTCAATCTTATGATTTAAAGGTAAAGGTTATTCATGTATTGAACAATCCGAAGTTTATACCTACTGCTTTGCCTACTTTGAACATGAGGAGGTGGTACAAGAAGAAGAAATGACTAACCTTGTTGTAAATGAGCAGGGCGTGTCAACTATGCCAGCTCAAGGTTGGCAACAACCTATCGAGAGATTCCTTCAAGATCAAGAGATACCTTCCGAATTTTCAAAAAGCCAAGCTTACAAGTTTAAGTTAAAATGTTTGACTTACTCATTGGTTGGTGACATCTTGTGCAAGGTAAATAGGGATGGTGTACTCTTAAGATGTGTTGATGAAGATGAAGCTGCCTCGGTACTTGGCTTTGAAAATCATAAAGGTGTTTGTGGTGGTCATTTTGCGTGAGATACAACCGCCAAAAAATATTAAGGTCTGGTTATTTCGGCCTCATTTATTTAGAGATTGCTATGATGTCATAAAAACTTGCCACCAATGCCAGATTTTTGGTAAGAAAATTTTTGCATCCCCGCCCTCTTCTTTGGAATTGTGTCCCCAGGCCCATTTCAAGTTTGGGGGCTAGATTATGTTGGCCCTATAAATCCCTCATCTTCTGCTCAGCATGAATACATTGTTGTGGCTACAGATTTATTTACCAAATGGTCAGAAGCAGCACCCTTGAGAAAAGCAAATGCATATACTACTGCTAGGTTTTTGCATGAAAACATTTGTTCTAGATTTGGGATCCCTTTCAAAATTTTGACTGATAGAGGCTCTACTTTTATTAATGAGGTTATTCAAATTCTTGTCTCAAGCCTCAAGATCAGACATGTGAAAAGCTCAGCCTATTACCCTCAAGGAAATGGTCAAGCTGAGTCCACTAACAAAGTGCTTAAGGGTATTTTACAGAAAACAGTTTGCCAAAACCAAAAAGATTGGCATTTGAAATTATATGATGCTCTTTGGGCTCATAGAATCACTGCTAAAACTGCCACTAATGCTTCTCCCTTCAGTTTGGTTTATGGTGTTGAAGCAGTTATTCCTGTTGAGTTGGAGATCCCCTCTTTGAGGATGGCACTCAAGTTGGATTTGGAGTTTACTGAGGCATTACAACACAGGTATGAGGTTTTACTAAAGTTGGATGAGGATAGATTTGGTGCAGAAAACTTCAATCTACTTAAGAAGGCTAGGAGTGCAGCAGCTTTTAAAGCAGCTCACAAGCTCCAGGATAAATTTGCTCCATTGGAACTCGTGCTCAAATGGGATGCTGCAAATGAAGGTAAGTTGTCTAAATTTGAAAATCCTTGGGAAGGCCCTTACCAGATTGTAAGAGAAGCTGGCTGTTCATCTTATTGGCTTAAGGATCTCAAAACAGGTTTGGAATTACCCAATCCTACAAATATTCAGCATTTGAAAAGATATTGGCCTCAACATGCATGTTTAGGCCTTTTGCTCCTATATGAACATCTATTTTAACTTAAAATAGGTTAATTGTCATTGGAAGTTGGAGATTTAAAATTCTTTTTTGATTGATTTTGTTTATTTCTTGAGGCTTAAGCTGTAGATTTTGGTTGGTTGGAATTGCTAAATTGTTTCCGATTAGTTGTACTCAAGTTTCTTTATACTTGTGCCATCAAGACCATTTTTCCTTTGAGGTGAACTAATTGTGTGTTCTGTTTGAAGCGTAAATATTTTTCAAGATCGACATTTTCAAAAAGAGCAAGAGAAAATTCTATTCATCAAAAAAGGTACACAAGTTACAAAAGAGAGGATCCTCTCATAGAAAACCAATGCTATCAGCATTTCCTGAAGGGATAGTAGGAATCTTGTCTGAAGGAGATCCATCTGCAAAGATCTAAGAGACCGTTATATCTGGTAAAAAATTGTCCATGGTACCAAACACATAATGATCTTCACTCCGGAGATTCTCTCTCGGGGTTTGAAATGCATCTCTTTTATCATGAGAAGCATCAAGTAACCATAGCTATCTGCTAGCATCCTGTGGGAGTAGTATAACCGCCTATACCGTCAAAATTGAGCATCCGTCCGACTCATGATGATGCTTACACAAAAAGTAGTGCATATGTAGCATCCGAATGCATTCCCTTGTAAAAATTCTGGCCCACGTAGCCTTTGTGTTCTCGATACACCGCGGTCTTTGCTAGTTTCTCTTGATAAGTCTTTTGCCCAAGGAAACACTCCATGGCAAGGTGATCATGGTTCATGTCTTTTTGTAGAGTTCCTTTTTGAGTCGGGGTAGTTTTGGTCAACATTTTTGCCTTCCCATATACAACCTCGAAAATGCATGTGCACCGAGTAAATTTCCACGAGGAAGAGGTTCTTCATTAATTAAAACATTGTCCCATTCTCGCATCCAGATGCATTTCTTGCACGTCTGATTACACCATAAGGAATAGGTACTCACGTAGGCTGGATCAAGCTCGGGAAGCACTCCTAAATTGCTTTCGGATCAGCTGTTACATTGTCCCAGATAGGTGTATGGTAAGAAAAAGGAGCCATGATCGGCAAGGGAGGTCGAGTTTTCTGAGCACGAGCAGAGGAGGAGCAAATTAGGGTTCGAGCTCGATGGTTTGAATTTTTTGGTGTGAAGGTTTGAATTTTTAGTTTGAAATACATTCAATGGTTGTATGAGCCAAATTTCTTGAATAGTAGAAGTTTAGTTAAATAGGGTAGAGATTTGCTATGCTTTAACAATTTTGAGTGTTGTCATTTCAGGTCCATTTGCTCATTACTCTTATTTGTCTTAAGTTGGCCTCTTTCCATCTAGCCCTTGCTTCCATATGAAATTTTCAGAGTGCTAATCCTACATTGTTACTCATCCCTTTATTTGGCACTCATGCTAATTTGATTATCATTGTCATATGCAGGTTCATCCACTTCTTCTCCATATTCACCTGTCTTGAGTTGTCCTACCCTCCATTTGATCTTATTTTCTTATCACTCTCTCCATTACCTTATACTCTTGCCTCATATTTCCCACCACCGCAGAGTAATTCTATTCCCTCCACCACTTGTTGATATTTTGAAGACCTTCAGTTAGCATTTCTTTCCTTTGAGGCTGAGGGGGACCAGCCTCATTCTTTCCTTTTTGAGGAGATGTTGCCCCTTTTGGGCAACATGGACCATCATGATACCTAGAGTTTCAAGATTGGAAGATACTTGTCAAAGTTTGGAAGACTTGTGGTTTCTTTTGAGGTTTCATCTTAAGTTACTTTCTCATCACTCATATGGTAAGAGTTAGTGCTATTTTGATCCTGCTAGAGTTTGGAAGAAATTGGTTCAAGTTTGGAAGACCCTTGGGATCTTGGTTGTATAGCCTAATTCTTTCCTTTGAGGAAGTTTTCTAGTTACATTCTTATTTCTTGAAGACCGGCAAAAGAATATTGCAAGCTATACAAGGAGTCATTACCATGTTGCTCATATTCACTCATATGAAACTAAATGGAGTTGCACCCATGATTTGGAAGTCACACATATGAAGATGCACTTAGAAGTGGAATTGCTCTTATTTTGGCCTTGAAGATTGGAAGACCTTTTTAGAAGTTTGGAAGACCCTAGGGCCTTGAGCAAAGTTATGTTCATCATAAGGTATGATTTGAGCTTTTGAGATATGATCATGTGCTGCTGGGGGTTCCAGCCTTCATCCATTTCATCCATCCTACATCCACCTTCCTTTCATTTTTTTATATACCTCATTTTCACCCTGTCATGCCTTCTTTCATTACCTCACTACCTATATTTTATTGGCCTCACCTCCACTTGTGAATTGCTCTCAAGAGATCATGAAAAACCTCAAGAGCAAAGAAGCTTGAATTTTACCTTCATTCTATCACCCTAAATCCTACCATAGCCTTTTTTTTTCCTATTTTTCCACCCTTTTCCTATGATTTTTTCACCATTTCCAAGGTTGAAAATTCATTGACCATGGTCAAAATGGCCAAAATTTCAAGTATCTCAATTTGACCTGAAAACACTCTAGATTTGAAGCTTGGCAAAAAATAGCTAGGTTGGCCTTTTCAAAATTCAAAAAAGACATGGGAAACCCCTCAAATATCATTTCTTGGGATGCGTGCCAAAAAAATAAAAAACCTATTCTAGCCTATCTACCCTATCTAATTTTGCATAGTTCCAGGTCACCCCCCCCCATTTTTCCACGTGGCGGCGCCAGGGGGGGCGGCACACTGGGGGTGTCCCCCTCTGCGTGGCACGCAAATTTAATAGCTGCTCTGCATTATTCCTTATATACCTTAGCCGCCAGACTCGTTTGTGCCTGTGGGATATATCGCCCTTGAGAATTTTTGATAAACCCTAAGAAATAGAGGAACACCTAAATCCGCCAATTCGTTGCCTAAACCCGATTGAATCCCCGCCAATTTCCGCCCAAATTAGTTCCTAAACCTTTTCCTAAAACCCCGGAACCCTTTGTGGCACTTGATTGATAGAAACTTGCTTCGGATTAGGCCGAAATCATTGAACCGAAATGGTTTTTGGGAAGGACAGCTTTTAACTGGGAATACTGGATCATTTTTTACCCCCTCGGAGATATACCTCTGTGATCTGGGCGATTTCTATATTCCTGATATTCTCTTGATCTGTTCTACCTCAAATTCTGCTAATCCTGCTCGAGATTGAAGATTGACTGTATTTTGATTGAAGACCGACTCTGTTGTGACTTATTTGACATCAAAACTCCCTCTTTTGCTACTCAAATTATCTTATTATTTTCTCTTTCTCGATAATTTTTGGGTTTTCGAAGTTGACAATGCCTTGGGATCTGTTCTCAAGCATTATCCCGGTATTACTTGGCGAGAATTCTAAACTCCTGTGATATCTTATGATTTGAATGCATATTCATTGCACGGACAAATAGTGTTTCCATCTTCTTTTTGTTTCAAGTTGTTCTCACTGTCTAAACTAATAGAAACCAGATATTTAAAGTAGAATCAAATTAATAGTCGTGTCCCATTCTTTAAAAAGGTTTGAGTATTGCTTATATGTAAAGAAAACAAAGAAAAAATAGTTTTTCCATAACTGTCATAAACTGTGACAGAAATCGAGACTTTGGCCCATCTCAGTAAATATCATAGTGTTTGCTTGTCAAGAAAACCTTATGCACATGATCTAGAGTTTATTTTGAAGCTGTTTATACAAATTCCAACTCAAGATTTATCACCAAACTATATTTGCAAATTTTGGCTCTCTGTTTTGGCATTGACCAATTTTTGACTGAACTTTGACATTGATTTTCTTGGTCTTCCCCTATCCAAATCGAGACAGACTTTCACCAGTAGTTCCCTCTACTTGTCTATAACTCATACCAAAAACCAAAACTCAAAAATCTTAAAGGGTGTGACTGCAAGATTGATTTTTGCTCTGACAGTTTTTTCTGCTTCAGGGACTGTAGTGATTTTGACAAAACCAGCATTTGAAATTGAGTTCTTTTGCTTTATATGATTAAGGATTGATCACCCTAAGTGATCTGGAGGTCCTGACCAGTTTGTTTACACTTCCTTTGAGGTTAGGCTAAAATTCCAGGTTTTAGGCTAACATCATGTGAATTCAAGAAGATTGGGCAAGCCAGGTACTCATACTCGTCCTATCCTGGTCAGATTTCAAACAAAAGAAGCAAGAGATTGTGTGCTTCATAATAGAAGTGCACTTAAGGGAGAAAAAATCTGGTTGGACCTAGATTTAACCCCGGGCCAATTGGATTCTAGAAAGAAGGAATGGGCAAAAGTGAAGGCAGCAAGGGAATCAGGATTCGTGGCTTACCTAGATCATGGAGGTCGGGCAGTAGTCACGAACAAGAAGCATAAATAGGAAGCAGGGGCCTTGAGAATCAGTCTATGGAATGCACATGGACTCACTCAAGCAAAGATAGATGCCACACTGGGAACTTGGAAGAACCAGGACATATTATGCTTCACAGAAACCTGGACACACCAATCTCGCCTTCCACCGGACATACCTGGGTTTGAGCTTCTTGGCCAAGTATGGAATGAGAAAATGACAGGAGCAGGAAGAGGTTTTGGGGGAGTTGCAGCATATAAACGTGTGGATATAAAGCATGAGATACATTTGCTAAAATCGATGCAAACAACCAATATATTTGGTTACTGGTAAAGGAGAACGCACATCTAAATGTGTATTTCGCAAGAAGATGCTATTTTGCCCCTGTCCAAAACATACAAACCCGACAAGGTCTTGACAAAGAAAATCCTTATGGTAATCTCTCGCCGATATCCCGGAGTACTCGAATCTAGGTAAGATAATTATAACAGGTGATTTTAATGGCCGTCTGGGATGTCGACAAGCAAAAGTCTATGATGATCTTGCAAATATTTACTTAGATGAGATTGAGGATCCAATGTACAAAGAGGGTATCGATGATGTCATATCAAATGAGATGGGAAAACGGTTACTTGAATTATGTACGGTATGTAAGCTCAAAATTATGAATCGGGTAAGAGATTTTCCACAACTGAAAGCTCACTTCTTGGAATCATGCGGGGGCGGTACAATTGATTATCTCATCACAAGAGAGAAGGAATTAATAGCAGATTTTCACATAGGCTCCAAACTGCCAGAGTCGGATCATACTCCATTACATATGGTATTGAAAGTCAAGACAAATTCAGGGGAATTGCCCCCAGAATTCCATCCAAGGGTTAAGGTGAATTATGAGCTCAATGAAGAATATAAAACAAAAGTAGAAGAAGCGCTGGCAAGTGCCTCATGGTCTGGGATTTTTGAAGAGGAAGCACAGCAATTCCAAGAAATCATACTAGCCACTGCGAAAATGATTTTCGGAGTCACCAAGAAATATAAATCAGGCAGGCCTTGCAACTCCTGGTGGGATGCTGAATGCCAAGAAGCGAGAAGCCATCTGCCACAGAACTGTATAAGCAAACCAAAATGGTACAGACATTTGATCAGGACCAAAAAAAGGACGTATTATGAGCAAAGGCAACAACAACTCAGTGAAAAGTTGATGAAATATCCCAAAAGCTTTTGGGACACGTTGAAGCTAAAAACAGACCACGCAAGGCTGGATTTGGGCGACTTGACTAATTTAGTTAAGTCCCTTTATGAAAAGGGAGGTGCAACTTGCATGCCAAAAATAGCGCCAACCACAGATCTTTTCTCAGAAACAGAGGTCCAAAATTGCCTGTCCAAACTTGCAAATAACAAAGCACATGATGCAGACAAATTATGCGTGGAGCTTTTCAAATGGGGAGGTGAAAACATGCTATCTATTCTAACAGGTCTGTTAAATCAGAGCCTCATACAGGGAATGCCAGAGAATTGGAGAATCAATCATGTCCACCCAATTCACAAGGGAGGGGATAAAACAGAAGTCTGTAACTACAGAACAATTTTGATTGGCAGTGTGTTCACAAAATTACTTGGCAGTCTCTTGGAAAGCAAGTTGAGTGCATGGGCGGAGCAAGCAAACGTGAGATCACCATATCAGGCGGGCTTTAGGGGGAATCATAATACCCTCGATCATGTGCTTACTCTTAGAACCCTGATAGAAAATGCAAAAAATCCAAATGCAAAGACTCTATGTAGCATACATAGATTTCACAAAAAGCATTTGACACGGTTCCGCATAAAGAGTTAAATAACGAATGATCCAAATTGGGAGTGCCACGAAAAATAAGAGAGGCGATCTCAATTATATCTTTGAAGTCTTAATTCGGGTTTCATTGGAATGTGACACTCTGATTAAAAGCACAGTGGGTGTGCGTCAAGGCTGCCCATTGTCCCCGACCCTGTTTGGGATCTTCATAGATGAACTGGATAGCTGGTTAAGAGAAAAATCATTGGCAGGCACCAAATTGGGCACAAGTGTGGTTCAATTGCTTCTTTATGCAGATGACGTGGTTTTGCTAGCGAGCAAACCAAAAGCGTTGCAGGAGCATTTAAACAGTTTGGATGTTTTTTGTGAAGCAAAACATATGAATGTAAATCTGTCCAAGTCAAAAATAATGATTTTCGAACAAGGAGCGGAGACCGGACTTTATATACAGAGGACAAGTAATGGAAATTGTAGAAAGTTATAAATATCTCGGAATAGATATCACATCCAACTATAGTTGGAAAAATTGTGTGAATAGAAGAACATCCGGAGGAAAGGCAGCATTGTTTAGCATGCTATCAAGATGTAATAGGGCCTCTCTCGTTGATTGGGGACTGAAAAGAATACTGTTTAAAACATTGGTCCAAACTGTGGCTCTTTATGGTGTCCCTATTTGGGGACCGGATATCTCCAAGCACATGTGGCAACAAATTGAGGCAGTTCAAAAAATGTTTTTGAGAGAAGAGCTTGGGATTAGATCCCAAATCCCATACGCAATCATGCTGGCTGAATCAGGTATGCTCCCTCTCGAAGTAGAAGGATTATATCAAGCAATAAATTTTTTTAACAGGATCAAGGGGCAGCCTCTAAGTCGTCTGTCACATCGGGCAATGGATTCCGGTGTAGGCTGGGCACAAAAGCTCAGGACATGGGCTGGAAAATGGGGTGTGAATGAGATGAATTGGCCAAAGGATAAAGAAGAAGCCCGAACCTTATTGGAGAAGTTGGCAGTGGAACACTTATGGGCTGATCCGGGTAAGCGAATGGTTCTTTATCAGGCTAACATAAACCTCCTAGAAGACTATAAATGCCAAGATTATATAAGAGCAAGTATCCCAAAAAATCAGAAGCAGCTGCTTGCAAGATACAGAACGAGCTCACATAAGCTCGAAATAGAGACAGGGAGATGGGCAAAGATACCGAAGGAGGACCGCCTATGCAGGATCTGCAAATCAGGAGATATCATGTTTTTCTATCTTGTTCGTAATATGCACATATCGAGGCTCAATTTTGGGATTCGGTGACAAGTCTACACTTACTATTCACAATGCCACCAATGACTATTGGGCCCTATGTTCGGCGGTTGATTCACACCGTTCTTTTTTTCGCAAAATCGTAAAAGCTATTTTTCATGTGCTCCATGGTCTCTCGAGGCCCAAGAGAGCAATAGACAAATAATAATAATAATAATAATAATAATAATAATAATAATAATAATATTCAGGGAGAGAGTGCTTGATAGAGGGACGTCCTAAAGGATAGAAATATTTAGCCAGTGAGCTATGAATTGAGAGGCAGGAGAGCTATTTCCCATAATTGTTCTCCAAATGTATTTGCCTGCTAAAGAACACGCCTGCAAGTAAAGATTTTTGCACCCTAGACCTCCAAATTTCTTTGGTCTTGCAATTGATTTCCAGTTAACAAGATGAGATCCATTCCAAATGAAATTTGAATAGTTTTTCCATTTCGAATAATATATGACTTTAGGAGCAACAAGGGCGGGAGGAGAAGTAGACATGAGAAGATGCTAGCACAGAATTTGCAATAATTGTCCTACCTGCAAAGGATAGACAGTTCCTGTAATTATTCAGTTTCCTTTTTATTCTCTGTAGAATTGGATCCCAAAGACCTCTCAAACTTGGATTAAGAGAGAGAGGCATACCCAATAAATTTGAAGCTTGATTGCAACTGAGAACAGAAATACCACGGATGGAAGAATGATCAACATCTCCAATAATCTTGCTTTTTTCAAGGTTCAAGTGCACTCCCGAGGTAGCAGAGAAATCTTTAATGAGATCTAAAAATCTGTTGACATTGTTAGGATTGGAATCTAGGAAAGCAAAAGTGTCATCAGCATATTGTGAGATTGTGAGGATGTCTAAGTTATTTGGAAGTTTGAGGCCAGATAGAGCACCAGAATTTTGCATGCTTAACAACACATCTAGTAAGCATCTCAGCAACAATGAGGAAGAGATATGGTGCTAAAGGGCAGGCTTGCCTTACACCTTTTGCCAAGGGGAAGAATTTAGAGGGTGATCCATTAATCAGAACTGCTGAATTGGACATAGAATTCAATCCTTAGAGATGAGCTTGGATTGGGATCCCATTTTTTTTAAGGCAATTTCAAAAAGTTCCAGTTCTGATTATCAAAGGCTCTCTTAAAGTCTAATTTCAAAAGGATGCAAGATTGGTTCGAAATCATATTCCAATGCAGGCCTTCCATTGCACTAATGTAGTTATCTAAGATGAACCTATTAGGAAGAAAGGCTGATTGATTGATACTGATATTCGTCTGGAGATAAGCCTGAATTCTATTGGCAATTATTTTAGCACAAAGCTTATATGAAGAGTTAGTTAGAGATATAGGCCTCCATTCAGCAAAAGAGGTAGGATTTTCCACTTTTGGCACCAAGGTAATAAAACCTGCAGAGATAGGGGAGTGCAAATGATTTGAAGCCCAGAAGCCATGCACAAGACCAATAATGTCAGATTTCATAATATCCCAGAATTGGATATAAAATTCTGGAGGAAATCCATCAGGGCCAGGAGATTTGTCTTTAGAGAAACTTCTCAGAGTTTTAAAATTTCATCTTCAGTGGGAGCAAAAGTCAAAGATATGTCCATGCAATCAATAGGATTTGGCAAGACTGCATCTATAGCCAAGAATCTGTCTTTAGCCGAAATTTCATAAGCAGTGAGATCATTTTCCTTAAAAAGAGTAGAGTAGCTGTCATAGAAGAAGTTTTTAATGTCAGAGCTCGAGCTAAGCATGGAGCCAGAACCATTATTTACTTGATTTATGGAATTCTTCAGAAGCCTATTTTTGGCCACTTTGAAAAAAAAATTTGAGCTGCCATAGTCTATTTCGATGTTGTACTTAATTTTGCATTTAATGGTAGAAAACTTGGCTTTTTTTTTTTTTTTTTTTTTTTTTTGAAGTCAAGATATTTAAATTTTATTAATGAGTAAAACAGGGTACATGACCTTATTTAGGCTCCACAATAGGCCAAATATGCAACATCTAAACACTGGTCACCAGATAGAAAGAAGTCCGCCCAACATTCCAAAAATCGGAGTCTACAAACTGATATAGACCTTCCCTACCTGAACAAAGATTGAAGTCAAAGTGTAATCTGCAACTGCGACCATTTGAAGCTCACCACCGGAAAATACAAGCAATTGAAAGAGCATTGGAAGCAACTATCATTCCGCGCATTTACTTGGCGAGAATCCATCCTGCAGCATCGTACTACAGAAGATTATGTCCCTGTTCCATATATGTACTAGGGGACTCAATGCTCCATCTTCCAACAATGCAGAAGATCATGCTCGCCTGCCCACTAGGGGTGGTCCAATTGCTAACCAAAAGCTCCTCCTATTACTAGCATAGGCCACAGCTGAAAAATGCTCAACTTCCTCATTGATCCGGAATTAAGCTCCCCTTGGACACTTGAATCACAGCTCAATAAGTTAGCAGCAGTAAAGAATACTTGGTCTCCCGCCCAAGGCCCCTTAATCAGACCCCTTTCATTACCCAAGGAAAGTTCAGTACCATGCCCGTCCATAGAATCTGATTTCCCCTTGCTGGGAAAGGGGGAGGATGATATTGAAGTAGCCAAGACTAAAGATACATCTCAAGAAGCCACAACAGAACAGCAAAATGATCAGAGATGCATCCAACATCTGCATTCCATAGACTTGCTCCCACACCCACAAGATCTGCAGCTCCTGAAGGGAAGGACAGCCCATTTCGTGCAAGCAACAGTTACACCATTACCTATAGTACTGCTTTATCATGAGCTCCTCCAAGATGAATATAGTCCGGGTTTGTCAATATCTTTTTCTGACTCAAAACCATAACAAAGACTTGCAACATATCAGTTGCATCCAACCCCAAGACTGCAGTGAGTGCGGTCAGAACCACAACAGATGTGGCCTTCCTGTTGCAGTGAGTGCAACAAAAGAGGATCAATATACACACTGATGAAACAAGCTTAAATAATGCTTCTGAGCCAATAGCAGTAGCTGATAATAGAATGAGACAGAAGGCAAATGTTGAGCATACAGATGGAGCTCAAAGGCGCCCAAAGTCTTAAAGCACAAGTGCACCTGCTATCTTTAGTCTATTGAAGTCGAAATCCAGAGAATAGCCACAAGGACACAGTCTTACCCGATCCACAAATCTTATCTGTGAAGATAAAGTACTAAGAGCATCGGCCCAACCCCAGCACTGGACTTTAGAGCAGAAGATTCGAGGATGACAAGCAGGCCGATTTTGCGACTTTAGCCAAGATCCGAGGCCAACGGCAGCGGCCGAGATCATCTTTGCTCTTCCAGCTCTGAAACTCTTCTTACGAGTGCACTTGCATAGCAGAACGGTGACATGCACCGCCCCTAAACAGCCCAAAACTTGGCTTCTCTCTCCTCAATGCTTTTAAGAATCTCTCAAGTAATTCTTCCCCACATGCAGTTGTAAATATGAGGATCAACTTGAAGCGGAGATCTGATTTCTTTCATTTTATTCAAAAGGTTTTCCTTTTCTGAACTTTAGCCATGTGCTTGTTTTTGGCACATTTCTTGATCCAATCCTTGGATTTTTTTATCTTGTAGTAAAAATGTTTCATTGATGAATTTGGCAACATGGGATCAATAGATTGATAAAAATCAGCAAACTCCTGTTGGAAGGAAGCATTCTGAAGCAGAGAGCAATTTAATTTGAAGGGGATATTTCCACCTCTGGGGGAACTTAGCAGGTGCTTAGTATTAAGAAATTGAGGTTGGTGATCCGAAATGGAAGTACCTTCATCACTTGTTACAAAGCAATTGTCCCAGAAATCAGAATTTGGATTGGAGACATAAAATCTATCCAAAGCACAAAAAGACTCTATCTTGATCTTTCTGCTTATTAGACCAGGTGAAAATAGATGTGGAAGATGGAATATGAATTAGGGAAGAGTCAGCTATAAATTTATCCCAATTCCTTCTCTCAGTAATGGACATGTTTATTTTGTTTCCAAGTTTCATGTCCCAAGCTGGAGTATTATTAAAATCTCCAGCCAAAATCCAGTCAACTGTGGAGTTACTAGTGATCCAAGAATTGATATCAGGCCAGAGCTTTTCTCTTTCTTTAGGACAAGTAGAAGCATAGACATTTATGACCCCAAAGGTGGAGTTATTAACTGAGAAAGTTACAGCTTGCCACATTTTAGATATGTTGTTGCAAAAGGAGATGTGATGGAGATTTTTCCAAATGATGCACATTCCCCCTATAGTTCCATTTGCTTCCATCCATATAGAGGAAGCCCCAGGGTAGATCCAATCACCCAAGCTGGAAGCTTCAAATTTAGGTAGCTTCAACTCTTGTAGCAAAACAATGTCTGCATTGTATTGTCTGATTTGAGAGATGGCTCTCCTTCTTTTGAGAGGACCCTTAATTCCTCTCAAATTCCAACTGATTATCTTCATTATAAAAATGAGAGATGATCAGATAGAAGAATGAGAAATAGATAACTCTCACTGCTTTTTTTTAGCCCTCTTAGAAGCTTGTTTAAATTTTTTGCTTCTTGTATTATTTGCAGGAGTGTTAGAATCCCTCAAGACTGGCAAAGCTTTAGATGGAGGTTTAGCTATAAGCCCGGGGGATTCACCTTTGATCAGCGTACAACCCATGAGAGTTCAACGGAGGGGTGTTTTTTGGACCATTTGCGTACATATACTTAGAGGTTAGGGGTGTTTTTAGGCACTGACTTGGAGCAATATCTATACACAGAGGGGTCAAATTGCCTTTTGAAATTGCCTATACAAGGGGGGTTTTTTGCTACCCTCAGAGCAGCGGATGCCATACCCCCTTATGTATAAGTGCATCCCCCCGGGGCTATAAGAAAGGTATCCCTTAACAACTCATCATCTCCCCATCTATTTTTTCCCAAGTTTTCTTTATTATTATCAATATTATTGTTAATCTCATCCTCACTGTCAGAAATACCCCCTGGGATGAACTCAAACATTTTGTTTATGGAGTTATCAAACAAGCATTTTTTAGAACTATTAAAAGGTACTTGCCCGGAATGTTGAGCATCTTCCTCTATAACTTGAGAATTGGTGATGATCTCAGGGCTGAGACTTTGTGGAGTTTCCTTGTTGATATGAGAAGCCTGTCGATCAGGTGTGTCCAGAACAATGTCCTTCTCTGTCATACTATCCATACTTTCTGTAGCTTGATCTTGAGCAGCCTGAAAGCTTTGACTTGAGTTCATGCACAATATACCTTCTTGTAATATATAGCCATTTGCTTCTCAATATCAGAAGAAATGGATTGGCAGCCATAATTATCAGAAGATAGGTTTTTTTCCAGATCAATGAGGGGTTCAAGCTGGACTAAAGTGTTTGAGAGAGAAGGTTGAGACAATAGGTCAGCAGGTGTATTGGATGAGGGATAAGCAGAAAGTTCAATCAACTTCTCATGATTTTCAGAATTCAACAATTTATTAGAATCATGGTTAGTATTCAGATTTGCAAGTACCTGGAATTGGTTGTAGCAGAGGACCTTATTTACCATGTCAGATTGATTTGGTTTAGCAATCTCCAATACATCCTGGTTATTGTTTGTGTCCTTGTCTTGATCTGTAGCTGAGGTTGATGGTATTGAGTTCTCTGTCTTTGATGCAGAATTCTCAATCAGAGAGATTGAGTTCTTATTTTCTTTTATACCCATAGTGGTCATAGGCGGTATGGCTTTATCTAATTAATGAATCTCCCTTACTGCTTTGTTTGAGATTCAATGAGTTAGACAATCTAGAATTATTCAGGTTTTTAGCATCCTGAATAATTCTGTCTAGAGTGGAATGTAGATCCTCAGTTGATCTTGCAGCTTGATCCATAGGAGCTTTGCCTTTATGGCTGAATCCTCCATATTTCTGTATGACTTTTATACCAGAAGCATTTTTATTTGCTCCTATTAAAGTGCTTCTACTTGATATCGAGTCAGAAATAACAATGCCCTGAATATTCTTTTGCTTTTCCTTTTCCATTATGTTCTTTTGGATTCTCCTTTGAGAACCATTCACTTTTTTTCAAGCAAAAGCATGGTTATTGATTGGAACTTCCAACCTAGTTGGCCCTTGAAAATCTTGTGAATTGATATTTTTATGTGCCATAGTTTCTGCTGAAGTTTCTGCTGTAGTCTTGAACATATCTGCCTCATTTGATTCCTTTGAGGGAATTGTATTTACTGTGACATCTGCTTGCTTAATGGAGGTTGTCTTACAATTTTCATACCAAAAGTGCCTATAATCACATATTTGGCAATGAGGAGGCAAACCTGACCATCTTAGTGATAGGACTGATTTTTGTCCAAAAGCATCAAAAAAGGGAATAGTAGTAGGGACTGGTTTGGATAGATCAATTTGAATGAAGGCACGGGAAGGTCTCTTAGGGGAATAGTCTGTTGAAATATATGTGCCAATGGAGTTGAATAAATCCTGAAACAGTCTTCATTCCAATAAATTGGATTAAGCCCATGTAGAGTAGTTGAGGCAATGCACAAGGACTCAAAAGAGGTTGTATCTAGCATGGGGTGCCATTTGAGAAAGCATATTTGAAAACTCTCAAAAGCCAGATGACCACGGTTTAGCAAAGTTTGCTGTTCTAGAGTTATCACATTCAATCATAATAAATGGATAGTTTAGCCAGTACATGGCTTTGATGAGAATGCCTTTCTGTAAGTTTTGGCAGAAGGTCCACAGTTTCCCAAGATTAATTCCACATTTGTTAACTTTGACTAGAACAGCTGTGTCTTTTAGAGTTGACATTTTAGCATGAACAAAAGGGAGATTTAAAGAAATACCATGGTACAGAGCTTGTTTGTTCCCTTCAGCAGTTCGAGCCTCCAATAAAGCATCATCAAGGCTTTGTCCTTTGAAGACATCTCTCCAGATTTGAACTCCATATGGCAAGGGAATTTGAGTAGAAGGATCACGAAAATGGCGGTCGACCATATAGATCGGGATCCTTGGACCAGATTATCCCATTTGAACCTTGTGAGTTCTAGGATGCATGATCTGATCATCAGAGAGAAGGTTAGAGAAATCTCCAAAAATCAGACAATTTTTTGGGTTTTCTTGAAAAAGTCTTAACTGATGAAGCAAAATCGGTCGCTCAGAGTTTTTTAGTTGAGCAAAACCGTGAAGAAAGGCAAGGAATTTAGGGCTAAAATTGGTTTTAATTTCCATGGAAAAGGTTCAGGAGTTTTGAACAGTGACACGTGGGAAGAAAGAAAAAGGGGTGGGAAAAATAATTCAAGAAAATGGAGAAAAGAAATTGAAAGGGGGAAGCTTATCACTAAGAGATCGAAGCAACCATCCACATTGTCCCAGATCTACGTCATTGTATAATTTAACTGTCAATTTTGTGTCTGTCCAATCACAGTTTACTCGAAAAATAGCAGTAGCTTCTGTGTTTTTGTTCCCAATGAATTCCTCTAACCAAGATTGAATGATTTCAACCTCAAATTCTTCACATCTCGGCACAAATGAGTATTCCGAATGGAAATTTTCCTCTGTGAACAATTTCTGTGTAGCCAGAGATTGCCAAAGTGGAGCAGCAGATCCTCTTAAATGGCCACAAGTTAATCTGCCTCTGTCTTGGAGAATTACAAAGAAATTTGCATCCATCTGTAGATTATTTGACAGGAATTCATATGGCAGCAACCTCGGATTGCTAGCCCTTATAGGGCTAGCAGGGATTTCGATTGAATTGGATTCTAGAGAAGCAGATTTTTCAAAAAATAGGCAAGAAAGTGGTGCAAACTGAAAAATTCACTAAAGGACAAAGTTTCCAAGAAAATTGGCGCTTAGTAACACCATCACCTAAAATAGGCCAGGGTTTAACTCAAGAACACTTCAACATCTAAAGCAAGTGCTTAAAGTGTTGCGATCCTCAAGCAAAGGATTGCTTATTTGGATCACATTTTGTCGTGGGAGGAAGTATCTCCAGACCCTGGCAAAGTACGAACAGTACAAGAATGGACTCAATCTGAGAATGTTCATGAGTCGAGGAGTTTTCTAGGTTGGCTACCTACTACCGAAAATTTGTGTCTAAGTTTTCTAAGGTAGTAGCCCCGCTCACCGATCTTTTGAGAAAAAATCAAAAGTATGTGTGGGGTCAAGCTCAACAAGAGACCTTTGAAAGGATTAAAAGTCTTTTGGTGGGTAGTCCAGTACTGAAGGTACCTGATCTCTATGAGTCATTTGAGGTATACGGGATGCTTATGGGATAGCTCACGGGGGGCTGTGCTTATGCAACAAGGTCATGTTAATGCATATGAAAAGCCATAAGCTTAATCAAAGCGAGAATGGAATTATCGCGACATATGAGCAAGCACTATTAGCTATAGTTCATGCATTGAAGGCGTGGCGGCACTACTTGAGATGTGGTACCGGTAAAAGAGCAGCGCAAGTTTGTGGTATATCTTGACCACAAGCTTAAAGTTTTTCGAGAGCCAAGGCTGAGATTAGCCCTAGGCAAGCTAGGTGGCTTGACTTTTTGTATGAGTTCCATTTTAGTATTGAGCATACCCACGGAAAGGATAATCACGTTCTTGATGCCTTATCGAGGATTAAGCATTGAATACTTTGATGGTAGGGGAGAATGATCTCTTCCAAAGGATTATAGTGGCATGTCAAGAGGATAAGCAACAACCCGTAGTAACCAAGTTTGGGGATTGGTGGGTGAATAAGATGGGTTGTATTTTTATAAATTAAGGATTTATGTTCCATTGCATGCTAATCTTTGAGAATTGACATTATGTGACCATCATGAAACCCCACAAAATTTGGGCATGGGGGTGAGTGGAAGATGTATGAGTTGGTCAAAGCGCCACTACTCTTGGCTAGGCATGAAGGAACAAGTCTAGAACTTGGTTTCACATTGCTTGACATGTCAAGCTATTAAAAGTGACCATGGTGGTACCCCGGACTATTGCAACCTATACCTATACCATTGCAAAGATGGGAGTGTATAAGTATGGGCTTTAAAATTAAACTTTGTCTAGAACCATAAGGCAAAATCTTGAGGTGTGAGTGATTGTTGATTATCTAACTAAGTGCGCCCGGTTTATGGCCTTAAAGGAAGATGCTACGGGTCGGATGTAGCAATTACATATATGAGATATGTTTTTCCTATTTTTGGTTTGTCTTTATCTATCATAAGTGATAGGGATACCAAGTTTATGGGTCACTTTTGGAAGGACCTTATGAAAGGCCTTAAGGTGCGATTAAGAATGAGTAGTGGTAACCACCGCAAAGGGATGGTCAAAGCGAGAAAATCAACATGATCACGGAGGATATATTGAGGAGCTTTGTCCATGAGCGACAAACTTCGTTGAGAAAAGTATTTTTCTTACCTAGAGTTTGCATATAACAACAGCCATCATCACGGGGATTAAGATGATTCCCTTTGTTGCTATGATGGGGCGAAATCCCAGAATTTATGCCGGTATGCATAAGTATCTAAAGATAGATGCCGTCGTGAATATGTCGGATGACATGAACAGGGAATAAATTACTAATCGCATATTTCTTATTAGCCAGAATGACTTTAGCTAAACTTGCTCGATATTAATCTCAAAACTTTACGTGGTTTAGCTAAACTCTATACATTTTCCCTCTCATACTTTCTAGCGTTTAGCTAAACTAACCCAAACATCATCCCAAAAATTTCTATGGTGTGGCCCAACGAAAAATATTAAACCAAATTACAAAGGGTAGTGCTAAGGGTTTATGAAATCATAAAGCCGCCAGCCACCCTGATAGAACAACCATTAAGCAACACCGCCAGCGGTGAGGCTAATAGGACTAGCGGTGCATATAGCCTTTATTGCACCTAGGACTTGAACCCTCGTCTATGACAAAGGGTGGCCAATAATAACGCTTTTATGTTTAATGGCGATTATTTCTTGTGTACTTTTCTTGGGTAAAGGAAATGCCATTTAATTTGCTCAATTACATCAGCGACTTCCACGATGATCATATCTAACTACACTTGAAAATCTGATTTCCTTCATGTTTACAATAAAGGTTCGCGATAGCTTCTTTCAACCAAAAACCGGATAGAAAAGCCGGTCCATATGTCTTTGCTAATGTTATTATAATCCGCGTCGAATGCGTTCATGCCCCTTTATGCACTATATGGAACTTACCTTCACGGAAAACAATACGAAAGCATTCATTGTAGATCCATGGAATGATGAAGTATGCTATGAACTCAAGCATGATATGATTATACATTTTTGTGAGTCAAGGTCATTAGCCGTTGGCTTTGATATTTATAACTTGTGGGCATGCAAACCCATGGCACTTCCTCCTCCTAACATCAACATCATATTATGCTTTTGGCAATTTGAGACCTTTTTAGACATGCAAAATGTAATCAGCATAAGTTCATTTGGTTTGAGTGCTTGCTCATCACATGTCACATGAGTAGAAATCAAATATTGTGAATAACAAACGACACCTTTCGTGGACAAAATATTCTTTTGGGAAATGAAGCCACGCTGAAAGTTGAAGGAGTAGATGTAAAACTCTTAATGCCAAATGGGGAATTGAGAAAGGTACGGGAGGTACTCTATGTCCCACACTTGAAGAATAATTTGTTATCTGTTGCCTCCTTCAGCGATAGAGGTCTTAGTGTAATATTTGTGAGGATGAAGCATTAATTGTTACTAAGGGACAGCACCCCAATTTAATTGGCCGAGCAAAAAGAAAGGCGGACTTTATAAGTTTTGTGGGTCATATGATTCTTTGCTGAAAATCGAGAATAAAATGAATAAGGAAGAGAAGGAGCAGATTTGATGGCACGAGAGACTTGGCCACCTCTCATTCGATTGCATGGATAAAATGAAAACAAAAGATATGGTGAGAGACTTACACCTTTGAAGTTTTTTTATTCTTGTTGTGAAGGTTCCAAACTTGGAAAGATGGCGAGACTCCACTGTTACAATTAGTACACTCGATGTTTTGCGGATCCATAGGTACTAGCAATAGGAGGAGCAAGATATTGCATGATATTCATAGATGATTTCACAAGGAAAGGCGTGGATTTATTTTATAAAGGCAAAATCGGCGATCTTGGAGAAGTTTAAGGAATCTTAGAAATCTTTGAAGAATATGACCGGGGCATAAAGTTAAATTTCTTGCGCGATAATGGAGGAGAGTACACATCTAAAGCATTCAATGAATATCTCCATAAAGGCGGTATAAAAAGCGACTAACAACGCCTCATCATGCAAAGACAAAGTGGTGTCGTAGAAGCGCAAGAACAGATCCATATGTAACTTAAGGTAAGCATTTACCTTGAAGTTTTTAGGCGGCCAGCGGCGGCGGCCTAAAGTACAAAGCGCACTATACTTGATTAATAGAAGCCAACAAAGTCATTAATTAGCATCACTCAGGAGGAAGCATTTAGAGGTATCAAATCAACCGTAAAACATTTGAAAGTTTTTGGATGTAAAGTATGAATCTAATTTTGATGATAGAGCCATACCTTGCATATTTGTTGGCTACGATGAAAAGAGGAAAGCCTATAAGTTATGGGATCCAATAAACAAGAAATTGATTATATCTCGAGATGTCACTTTTGATGAAAAGAATGATGGATCCAACTTGTTCTATATCCATGGATCAAGGGAGAATCCTTTTCCAACTTTTCGAGGATGTTCTTGGCGAGGCTTCGGATCAGCCGCAAAACACCGCGAGTGGATCAAACTAAGAAAATCAAGGTTGTCACATTCAAAGATGAAATAGGTGAAGGGTTTTGGTATTATAACAAATCTGCGGATCAGCCAAGTACAAGTAGTGGTGCGGATGCTCAAAATCGAGGAAGCAAAGTTTAATAAAGTTTTCAGCTCCTTCATGGTATTCTCCACCTCTCATGCGAGCAAGAAGATGATGTGAAGAAGAACAAAAAGCATGGCAACTTAAACTTTCATGGCGGAAATTTTGAATGCTTAAACTTCCTTCCTTATATGAAGAGGCTGCTAAATACCAAGAATGGCAAAATGCAATTAATGAAGGGTACAAAGCTCTTATCGAAACCATCGTGGGTCTTGGTTCCTAGACCACAAAATCATCGACGCGTAATAGGCTCAAAATGGGTCTATAGAATAAAACATAGGGCTGATGGCGGCATGGATAAGTACAAAGCAAGGCTGGTTGCAAAAGCGTTACTCACAAAGGGAAGGAGTCAACTCTGAAGGAAAATTTGCTCCCGTTCTTGAAGATGGCAACATAAGAACAATCGTTGCCTTAGCTGCAAATCAATTGGCCATTACATCAAATGGATGTAAAGAATCATTCTTACCACGGCAACCTCGAGGAGGAGGTCTACATGGAGCAACCATTAGGTTTCGAGGTGCTTGGTAAAGAAGCATTTGTTTTTAAATTGGGGAAATCTTTGTATGGGTTGAAACAAGCACCTGGTGCTTAATGCAATGAGAATCCATGATGTTCTTGTGCATAAAGGATTTAGGAGAAGTGGCGGATCACTCTTTATATTTGAAGTTGAATGGTAGTGAAATTTTGATAATCGTCATTTATGTTGGCGACCTCATAATCCGCGAGTAATTACGCTTTCTGGAAAAAAATTTGAGAAGTGAAGAAATGCTTGGAGAGCCAATTTGAAATGTCGGACTTAGGACTCTGCATTATTTATTTCCTTGGAATAGAGGTATAGCAACATGATCACGGGAATTTTTCTTTCATAAAAGCAAGTATGCTCGTGAGATTTTAAAGAAATTTCATAGAGATTTCATATGGAAGAATGTAAGCCATTGGGCTCCTTTTTTTTCTTCTTTGCGTCTCCTCCTCTCTCCATTGTGTTTCTTTGTTTAGATCATCTTCTCCACTCAACACATGTAACATGTACTAGTTGTTCGAGTTCTTTTTATGTTTCTTAGACACGATGAACTCTCTCTGTTTTCCTCCATTACCATTCTTTAATATTCCCTCTCACCACCACAGGTTCTAACACGTGTTGGTCTTTTAGGTTGGATATTCCATAGAAATCAGATCCGGACATTGCTTAGTTTACTACTTCGTTTTCTTCAATTTGCTACTTTCAAATGCCTCCATGTGAGTAGAGGATGGAGTAGATAGGCGTGTGTTTTTGCAACGAGAATACAACCAAAGCACCATCGATCTCTTTTTTTTTCTTATCGGCAAAATTTGGAAACATGAGGCAGCGTGGAAGAGTTGTTTCTAGAGATGGAAAAGGCTGGGATATCCAGCGACTTTTAGGTATATATAATACGATCATGGATGGCTATGTTACACCGTGGCGAGCAGGATGTCTAGAGATTTTTCGCAAAATCAAGGTATAACAAGTGCATATGGAGATTATATATTTGGATCTTAGTGGTGGTGTGTAAAGAACGTTCATTTTTCTTCTCGTTGAAATGTTTAACTTCTTTTGGCGTTATATTCAATTGCCGTTCTAGAACATTTTGGGCTCTCGTGGCATTTCTATCATCTTACGGGGATCTGAGGAATTGATAGCGATATAGTGACATACGGTGTCTTATCCACCTTTTCATAAAGGTTTGCTCTTCTAGACAAAGCATGATTCTTACAATCATAATGAGAACCCTCTTTCTTGCATTTATATTTGTGTTAGAGTATGGAATCTCTACGTATATCTGCATGTTTACATGTACAAATACGGTAGAAGTTAATGTAGCATTTACTCAATGATTTAATGACAAGTTAGTGGATTACATGCGGCCATTTATGACAAAAGACCTTAATTGTGCTCACCATTTTCTCCAACAGAAACATGTCCCCCACATGTCCCCCACATGTTTCTCCAACAGAAACAGGGTTTGCTCCAAGAATACGGAAGTGACCCCTCTGCTCTACGAGGGTGTGACATGGAAATCGTCGCCCCTTGATCTGGCATATGTTTGGGATTATTCCCACATCTGAAGGCCACATGAATTTAAAATACTTGAGCGATAAAATGCCAAAAAAAGCGCTTGCGAGTTGCCAAAATACCTTGCCAAAAATATTTGTGAACCACTTGTTTGTCCGTGGGGAAAGTCGGGAGGAGGTTGCTTCTCTTCTCTTCAAGGTAAGTTCTCTTCCATTTGGATCTCTGTAGCTTTTTTCATCTTGAAGGAATTTTTCATCTTGAGGCCAACTATTATCTTCAAAATTTAATCTGATTTTTTAATCACACCGTTTTCTTTTGGCAACATCCCCGATGTCTTTTGTATGCCGTATTTTGTGCGGTGAAAGACTTTAACTTGTCCGATCTGAAAATGTGATTCTAGAAATTTGTTAAAAAGTATGATCAATACATCCAATATGAATGTGGCGTATATGAAATTATTAGGAGATAGAAACCAGTGTAGTATAGAAACAATTTAGAAATAGAAATGATTAAAACCAAACTCTTTACATCTTGGCTATAGCGGTTGGAATCTTAAAAACAGTAGAGTTGATGAGATTGTAACAATAACTTCCGTTCCCGTTTTTTGTAAAAGCATCAATTCACATAACCAATGATGGGCAGTATCTTTCTTGTTTTTAATTCTTTTTTGCAACGCTTCTGCGTGACGTGGAGGCATTGAATATCAACATCGAGGCATTGAGCAGGAAGGTAGACCTCTTAAAGAGAACAATTGAATTTGGTCGATCACGGAGGTTAAATGGACCAAAGCCCCAAATAGAGACATTCTGGGGATGAGGTCAAGTTCTCCACCATGTGTTTTAGGAATAAAGAAAAAATTAGCTATTAATCCTTTGCTTTGCCATATACAGGTACGCCAGCTAAACAGAATGGCAAGAAGAAGATCTAGGTGGTACCCCTTTGCTCCTTGTATGTCAATACAAACGGATTCAGGGCATGAGACAGAACTTCTCCATCGAATCGAAGCATTGGAATTCCAAGTTTCAATACTGGACTTCTCAGTTATCCTTTTTAGAGATTTCAACTGCCATGGAAACAATTTGTTATTAACTTTTCAGTCAAAGAAACAGAATAGTAAATACAAAAAAATAAAATAAAATACTAACCAGATTGTAAAAATGTAACACCGGACTCTCAACGTTTTCTGAACTTGAAGCCTTCTCCTTGAGAGACATCTGATATTCAAACCACTTTTCAGTCAAAGAAACAGAATAGTAAATAGAAAATAAAAAAAAATACTAACCACATTGAAAAAATGTTCCATCGGATTCTCAACGATTTCTAAACTTGAAGCCTTCTCCCTGAAAGACATCTGATATTCAAACCAACAAACTATACACAATCATAAATTAACCATGAACTTAAACCAATTAAAAACCTCTATACCACATTTTTGGCGGCGGCGGTTTGGTTTTCAAGGTTGTCCATTTTAACAAGGATATGATATAACTCTGCCTTATTCATATTGGCCTGCACAATAGATATATAAAAGGTGGTTAGCTTGTGTGCGGGTCATTTATTGTGATGTAGGAAATAATCGTTCTAATTTTCCACTATAGAAGAAGATATCCAATGTGCTTGAGAAAGAAAAATGCTATTATGCTTTGATGGCTGAAGTTTTGGTAGCAACAGACCAGAGTTGGGAAGCATATCAAATGGACATCAAAACCTAATCCTTGAATAGCAATCAAAAGGAGTAAAAACTCCAGGTAAATGTGATCACCTTAGTAAATTATAGAAATCACATGAACAAGCAAATGAATTTTCTTACATTTTGAGCCAGTATTGAAACTTGGAATTCCAATGCTTCGATTCGATGGAGAAGTTCTGTCTCATGCCCTGAATCCGTTTGTATTGACATACAAGGAGCAAAGGGGTACCACCTAGATCTTCTTCTTGCCATTCTGTTTAGCTGGCGTACCTGTAAATGGCAAAGCAAAGGATTAATAGCTAATTTTTTCTTTATTCCTAAAACACATGGTGGAGAAATTGACCTCATCCTGTAATGTCTCTATTTGGGCTTTGGTCCATTTAACCTCCGTATCGACCAAATTCAATTGTTCTCTTAGTAGGTCTACCTTCTGGTTCAATGCCTCCATGTTGATATTCAATGCCTCCATGTCGCTGCAGAAAGGTTGCAAAAGAAATTAAAAAACAGTAAAGATACTAAGCCATTGGTTATGTAATTGATGCGCTTCTACAAATGGCAATGTGACAGGGGGGCCACAGGGGGGTGGATAATATACTCTAGCCTAAAGGATAAACATAAGCAGTCCTTTCAAAGAGAAAATAAGTCTGACGTCACTTCGTACTCTGAACCAGTGGCCAAGAAGACAAAAGCTTCATGACTTCATAGTTTAGTTTTTCTTTTTTTCATTTTTATGTAACATCTCTAGGAGGCTGCAAATGCGCCCCTAGGTGCACATGATTGCTGTACAAAATGGTCTCATAGACCCAAGAGGTCTTTTGTAGACATTAGTATAATCTTTCTTTCTTTCTTATAATCTTTCTTTCTTTCTTTCTTTCATCTCCCAATGCATTTAAAACCAGGACACCAATATCCAGTTAATTGAGATGTCTACAGGAGGTTCACGCTGTATGTCTTCTTCTCAATAACATTGGACCAGAATATGCTGTTCAACTCTACCCCTCGGTGAATGCACCTAATACCATGCTCCGAGCCCGGACTTCACCTTGCAGGTCAAATGTAATTCGGTTTGGACCAGAAAGGTCCTTCTACTGGGGTAATATACATACATTCTTTATAGAATGACCTCATAGAAGAAAATCTGCCACTGAGGCTATTTTCTAGGTTGTATTGTGTAAATGTTAGCTTCTGCTGACATGCGAGAATGCAAGGAAATGCTCCATCTCAGCGTCAGTTGGATCATGATGGCTACTTATTTCAGCCCTCCAGGCTGCTTCAACAACACACTTTTTTATTCCAAATCAGACTTCCAATGGATGATTCCATGCAAAAGCACATTTTTAGAGTATCAAGACCTAGTGAAGCTTGGAGCAAGTTTCAGCTGCTTTATGTGACACTAAATTGTACAAGGAAGAATTCTTGAGAGATCAATTAAGTACCTGGATGTTGAAGGAACATAAGGCTGAGCCTGTTATGCAAGCAAAGAAAGCAGTATCTAGATTGATAGAATGAAGCAGAGGGTGAGTGGTCTCACATGCCCAATGATATGGTAAGGCACAAATAGGTCTTCTAAGCCAAGCCACAACACTTGGCTTGCAAGCACAAGCCCCAAGCCCAGTGCTCAACGCCAGTGGGTTCAGAAAAACTGATTGCATCAATCAAGCAATAAGAGCACAATCAGTGCTGTCCAGACCTTAGGCAGGTTAACATCAATGGCAACTTATAACTCAAAATGAAACAAACTTAGGATACATAGCATGATAGAGGACATATTTATACTAAAGCTTATTCAAGGTATTAGAGAAACAAAAAGATAAAAGCCCTTGCCTGGTATAAACATGTACATTTGGATCTATATTATCGCCCAAGATACTCTCAAATGTTGATCTTGCATTGTGTTTATCCCCACGCCTAGCATAGTACCTCACAAGCAGTGCAAATTCGCGCCTCTTAGGCTGCAATAATAGACACCTCAACTTAAAATTACATAGAATCAATTCCATCCACAATAGCAGTCAGCTCTAGTCATGAATGGACTAGTTGATTCCACCAATCGTGCTCTAGTCCTCAAGAAATCCGACCATGTTGGTGCATATTACTTCTATAAAGACAAAGGTAGCACATGATATGTATGAACAATTTTTTTAATTAAAATTCTCTTCTCTAAGTTAGGCTTATGGGTAAATCCCGTCAAAGATCTGCCTGCTAAAAAGAAATTCTATAAGGATAACTTCCTAAATATATCAGCAGATGGTTTCATCGTAAGACCTGGTTATTTGGATATTGATCTGCGAATAAAAAGTGAGATACTCTATGGGGCAGTTTAGAGTGTCATCTCACCAGTTGAAGATTGAGGTTGGTAGGGTGAAAAAATATTAGTCGTGAACATCGGAAGTGCCCAATGTGCGATTTAAACATGGTTGAGTCAGAAGAACATTTATTTTTACTTGCCCAACCTACTACATTATTAGAGGCAGATATCATTGTCTTTTTAGAGACCCCACATCTCTACGACAGCTGGTAGAATATTACGATCAGAAATGTGTATCTCACTTTGTATATGAACTATCTCTAGAAATGAGAATCTCAAAGAAAAGAATCCAATGGGCCTGAAGCAAACAGAAATAACTAATTTCTTTTCATCTGAGTCAATCGATGATAAGATGATAGTGGAGTCAGCACAGAAGAAGAAGTATCCTGACCCTAAAGGGGTGACTTTGGCACTGTTTAAGAAGATAAAACGATCAGCAGCTATGAAACATAAGAGGTCTTTCCAGAAGAGGCCGAGCATCAAGCATCAAAGCAAGCCAAGAAGGGGTATTATGAATTACTTTGCAGCAGTCACAGGAACGAATGGGCTATCTCCATCAAACCCTATCTGAGCAGATTCTTAGATTTTCACTATAAGTTTTGTTAACTTGATATTTTTGTTTCCATACTTTAGATAACAGGAGGGCTTTCCTCTTGGAGGTCTTGAATTCTGTTTGTGTTATGGTCTCATAGACCCTTCGGGTCTTACGTAGACGTTAATAAATCTTTCTCTCTTTCTTCCATGTCCAATGTAGACATTTTGTGTGGAAAATCAAACAGAAGTAGAGTAGCTTAATTTTACATCAAAAGAATGCCTCTGAAAGCATATCAATTCTGAAGTCCATTTGAGGAAGGCAATCTCAAGGCTACTGTTGAAGATAGTGATTGGCATCCAACGGGGATGCTGATCTGGCAGAATGATCTGGGTGAAACGCCATCAAACACAATGATTCATTCTGTAACTGTTCATTCCATATTTATGTATAGGGTTTTCCCCATCCGATGGGGGTTTTTTCCATCCTCGATATATCATATTTGTATAAGTGTGGAGCTGACAGCTGGCTGTAATGCCACGTCACGTAGGCAAAAAATCCATCCAAATCTGGAAATCTTTGAGGGGGGGATCTTGTCTTTGCTGGATTAGCTGTTTATATGCTTTTTGAGCTGTTCTTTTCATCGTTTAAAGCTTATGAGCTCAAACTTTTTACAAAAGACTACTAAAAACAGTGATGCATCCTCCTCTGATGTACCCAACATTACCCAGCAATATAATATTTGAGCTCATTGCAAAGGGAGCAGAGAATGACCCCACATTTGTCTCTTGGTCTATATATTTTGGTTAATGCAAGAGAGGCAACAACTTGCTGCACAAAAGTTTTGGGAGTAAAACCTGATCCTGACCCAAATGAAGCATGCCAAGTCATCCTTTTCAACATTGCTACAACCAAAACCTGTAAAATGTTAGGTTGAAGTGCATGTATGCTAGAATGAAAGAGATACACGATATAGCTAGGCTATGAGTGAACTGGATGAAGAACTATAAAGCATGACTATGGCTTTATAGAAGAGCCATGTCAGCAACATATGTGGCATGCCTAGTCATCTAAGAGTAGTGACATGTCACGTCATTCTCTAACATCCCCCCTGATGACTAGCATGACCCAAAATATCTAGAACAAAACCAGAACTACTAATGCAAAGTATCCCCCCTGAGATATAACGCTGCCTGGAAGGAATTCAGCATATGAAGCAAATTCAACCACAAAAGTAACCATGGCTGCCACTTGATGTTGGTGCTAAACCATAACATCCGGTGCAAAGTATCCTCCCTGGGATATAACGCTGCCTGGAAGGAATTCAGCATATGAAGCAAATTCAACCACAGAAGTAACCATGGCTGCCACTTGATGTTGGTGCTAAACCATAACATCCGCCCTCTGTACCATGCCCTTTTCAGGAAACACAAGGAACGGTATAAAACAACTTCCTTTGTCTCTGTAATGAACCATACTCAGCCTTCAACCCAAGGTTAAACCCATGTAAGTGTCCTGCTGAATCCTGGAAACATGTACAACTAACAACACTCTCAGCAGTGAATGTTTTTACTTGACAGTTTGAACATCTTTCCGCCATAAAAGGTAGCACTTGTAACTCGTAACACTCCTTAGGTAACCCAACCATACCAAGTGTTAGTGATTGCTTTAGAAGCTGTGCTGCTAATGCACTTCTGTCAGAAACCATATCATCTCTCTTTAGAAATACAGAATTGTGAAGATCAAATAAAACCTGATTCTGTTTATGCTTACAACTGTAGCTAATTTTTACATCTTGTTCAATTAGCCAACATCATAATGAGGCACATATCCCAAACACTCAGGCAAGTTAGGATGATCCTCCAACCTTCCATCATGTGAACACGGTAATTCTAGCTGCTGAGTACAAATGTGAGCCATAGTAGAACCAAATTCAGGAAGGGTAGCATGAAGATCAACCCAAGGAAACTTAGAAATCTGTTCCTCTTTAATATGAAATTGCTTATGATCCATTGAAAAGGATGCTAATTTTAGTTCTTCTGAAGCACTTTGCAATGTAAACTTGTGGTCATTTTCAAAACATTCAGCTCAGATATACCCTACAGGGACATCAGCAGCTGTGTCCATGACAAGATCAGAGAGTATACCTTGTTCGGAAAAATCAGCACTCCATTCACATGAGACTACCATGTGCTCGTCTTCTATCTCATTGCAAATATCCTGAATCAGAGCACCCTGCAGAGCAGGTACAAGAGCAATATATAGCGGTGAAGACTCCGAGAACATCTCTGTTACAGCATAATCTGCTATGTCGAATGAAGTTTGGATCATAGAAGATGGACTAATATCGTGAGCATTATCTTCATTGGACATAGTATGCTCTTGTTTGATCCGTGCAGCTTGCCCTTCTCAAGGTTTTCCACAATTTTATAATCATCATGGAAAAATGTATCAGGAATATCTTCTTGATGAACATCTGTATCAGCTATCATGGCTGCCATAATTGCAACCTCATCCCTAGCATCACCAAGTGGAAGGGAATAATTAGCATGACGTAAGTCTTGGTCATGGCTCTGTCCAAATTGAAACCTTAGATAATCCCACAACTCCTTGGCAGTAAGGAATGATCTTTGCAAAACCCCTGATTGTAAAGTAGCATCAATGGTCAACATTATAGATCTGTAAACTGCGTCGTCTTCATCAAGAGTAGCTAAAAGATTATTTCCTCCGACAACATGCCACATGCCTTGGGATATCAATGACCAGGTCATTTGAAATCTCCATTCTTCGTAGTTATGAATGGTTAAAATCTTACCTTTCAGAGGAGCTATAATCTGATAAAGCTGCCTAGCAGACTCAGTAGTAAAATAGACCATGATTAGATTCTCTAGCAACACAGTTATATCACATCTACAATAGCACAAGTCTGACAAGACTGAAGCGTAGCAAGAAGGAAGAAATCTCACACAAATCTTGATGATCAGGGATTTGATGACTTCCAAGGAACAAACTCCAAATCTCTGTGTTTTTGCCAGGAGTATCCCTCAATAACCAACGAAATATCCTGAGTCATCCTGTTCCAAACAAGTTTTCAACACATCACGTGCTTGCATGCATCGCAGCAGCTTCTTTTTCATGAATCAACAAGTGGAAGTGGTCTCTCATTATACTTACTTAGGGGTGCAATTTAAGGGTCCCGCTTTAGCATGAAAGACGCATATGACAGGCTCACAAAGGGATATGCCTCGCTTGCAATGCTAGAGAAGAAATGTTTCAAAGCAGATTTTCAAGATGTCCCAGCAAAGATTCATCTTTTCAATACCTTAGTTAGACCAGCTGCTCTATATGGAGCTTTGATGTGGGGAATGGATATGACAGCCAAAGAATGGGGTCATATAGAAAGACTGCAAATTTATTTTCTGTCCAAAATGATTATGAGCAAAGCATCTGTGCCACATTCAATCATACTGGCAGAATTTTCAGCCACTCCGCTTCAACTGGGCGCAGCATTCCAGTTAGTCTCCTTTTTGCATAAAGTGCACCAACTTCGGGTCCTCGCAGCAAGGCCAATGCAGGCTTCCATGGATTGCTCTCAAGAGCTCCAAAGATCTGGCTGAAAAGGGAGTGCAGGAATGTTGGTACGCAAAAGCATCGCAATGGGCTGCTTCTTTAGGATTTGGCTTGGGAAACCTGCCCCCCTTTCAACATAATGTAGCTGCAGCTAATACGGCGGTAAAACCTGGAGCAAAAAAGAGACTTGAAAAGGAGAAGAACCAGCTCATACGGCACGATCTGGAAATTTTATACATATCAAGGACATGGTTAACCCCAACTGATCTTCCTACCAAGATGCAATTTTACAAAGATCACTTCCTTGAGATCAATGAAGATGGTTTCATCGAGCGACCAGGATATTTGAATATTCACCTCGCACATAAGGTGAGACATGCTATCGGTCAGCTCAGGGTCTCATCTCATCAGCTCGAGATCGAAGCTGGTCGTGCTAGTAGACCGAAGGTGGAGCGCTCGAAAAGAATCTGCAGACTATGTCACTTGAATGTAATTGAATCGGAGGAACATTTCATCTTCACATGTCCAGTCTATTATGAAATACGGGCAGATTCCATTGCCTATTTCGGGAACCTACCTCCCTCTCCAAACTGATCGCCTATGAGGATCAGAAATGTATAGCTCTTTTTCTTCACCAAATGACTGTGCATAGAAGAAATCTATTAAAGGAGCAAGCTGGGGGAAGAGCGGGACATGAAAACGATCCTACGCAAAGATTGATCACTTTCTTTCTCATTGGAGGTGATAATGATAATAAACGGAAGGCAGGTTCTCTCCCGGACCATCTCATCCAATCTCAAAAGGAGTAACCATGAAAGTGTCGAGAAGAAGAAAGCGGACGGTAAAGGATAAACATAAGCAGTCCTTCAAAAGAAAAACAAGTCTGACATTACTTTATACTTTGAGCCCGTGGCCAAGAAGACAAAAGTTTCTTAATCTCATTGTTTTAGTTTTCTTTTTCCTTTTTTATGCAATATCTCTAGGTGGCTGCAAATGCGCCCCTAGCTGGACATGATTGATGTATATTTGGTCTCATAGACCCAAGCTGTCTCTCGTGAAGCGTTAATATAATCTTTCTTTCTTTCTTTCATCTCCCAATGCATTTAAAACCAGGACACCAATATCCAGTTAATTGAGATGTCTGCAGGAAGTTCACGCTGTATGTCTTCTTCTCAATAACATTGGACCAAAATATGCTGTTCAGCTCTACCCCTCAGCGAATGCCTGTAATACCATGCTCCGAGCCCAGACTTCCTGCTTGCAGGTCAAATGTAATTCGGTTTGGACCAGAAAGGTCCTTCTACTGGGGTAATATACATACATTCTTTATAGAATGACCTCATAGAAGAAAATCTGCCACTGAGGCTATTTTCTAGGTTGTATTGTGTAAATGTTAGCTTCTGCTGACATGCGAGAATGCAAGGAAATGCTCCATCTCAGCGTCAGTTGGATCATGATGGCTACTTATTTCAGCCCTCCAGGCTGCTTCAACAACATACTTTTTTATTCCAAATCAGACTTCCAATGGGTGATTCCATGCAAAAGCACATTTTTGGAGTATCAAGAACTAGTGAAGCTTGGAGCAAGTTTCAGCTGCTTTATGTGACACTAAATTGTACAAGGAACAATTCTTGAGAGATCAATTAAGTACCTGGATGTTGAAGGAACATAAGGCTGAGCCTGTTATGTGCAAGAAAGCAGTATCTAGATTGATAGAATGAAGCAGAAGAGTGTGTGGTCTCACATGCCCAATGATATGGTAAGGCACAAATAGGTCTTCTAAGCCAAGCCACAACACTTGGCTTGCAAGCACAAGCCCCAAGCCCAGTGCTCAACGCAGTGGGTTCAGAAAAAACTGATTGCATCAATCAAGCAATAAGAGCACAATCAGTGCTGTCCAGACCTTAGGCAGGTTAACATCAATGGCAACTTATAACTCAAAATGAAACAAACTTAGGATACATAGCATGATAGAGGACATATTTATACTAAAGCTTATTCAAGGTATTAGAGAAACAAAAAGATAAAAGCCCTTGCCTGGTATAAACATGTACATTTGGATCTATATTATGCGCCCGCATACTCTCAAATGTTGATCTTGCATTGTGTTTATCCCCACGCCTAGCATAGTACCTCACAAGCAGTGCAAATTCGCGCCTCTTAGGCTGCAATAATAGACACCTCAACTTAAAATTACATAGAATCAATTCCATCCACAATAGCAGTCAGCTCTAGTCATGAATGGACTAGTTGATTCCACCAATCGTGCTCTAGTCCTCAATAAATCCGACCATGTTGGTGCATATTACTTCTATAAAGACAAAGATAGCACATGATATGTATGAACAATTTTTTTAATTAAAATTATCTTCTCTAAGTTAGGCTTATGGGTAAATCCCGTCAAAGATCTGCCTGCTGAAAAGAAATTCTATAAGGATAACTTCCTAAATATATCAGCAAATGGTTTCATCGTAAGACCTGGTTATTTGGATATTGATCTGCCGAATAAAGTGAGATACTCTATGGGGCAGTTTAGAGTGTCATCTCACCAGTTGAAGATTGAGGTTGGTAGGGTGAAAAATATTAGTCGTGAACATCGGAAGTGCCCAATGTGCGATTTAAACATGGTTGAGTCAGAAGAACATTTATTTTTACTTGCCCAACCTACTACATTATTAGAGGCAGATATCATTGTCTTTTTAGAGACCCCACATCTCTACGACAGCTGGTAGAATATTACGATCAGAAATGTGTATCTCACTTTGTATATGAACTATCTCTAGAAATGAGAAATATTCTCAAAGAAAAGAATCCAATGGGCCTGAAGCAAACAGAAATAACTAATTTCTTTTCATCTGAGTCAATCGATGATAAGATGATAGTGGAGTCATCACAGAAGAGGAAGTATCCTGACCCTAAAGGGGTGACTTTGGCACTGTTTAAGAAGATAAAACGATCAGCAGCTATGAAACATAAGAGGTCTTTCCAGAAGAGGCCGAGCATCAAGCATCAAAGCAAGCCAAGAAGGGGTATTATGAATTACTTTGCAGCAGTCACAGGAACGAATGGGCTATCTCCATCAAACCCTATCTGAGCAGATTCTTAGATTTTCACTATAAGTTTTGTTAACTTGATATTTTTGTTTCCATACTTTAGATAACAGGAGGGCTTTCCTCTTGGAGGTCTTGAATTCTGTTTGTGTTATGGTCTCATAGACCCTTCGGGTCTTACGTAGACGTTAATAAATCTTTCTCTCTTTCTTCCATGTCCAATGTAGACATTTTGTGTGGAAAATCAAACAGAAGTAGAGTAGCTTAATTTTACATCAAAAGAATGCCTCTGAAAGCATATCAATTCTGAAGTCCATTTGAGGAAGGCAATCTCAAGGCTACTGTTGAAGATAGTGATTGGCATCCAACGGGGATGCTGATCTGGCAGAATGATCTGGGTGAAACGCCATCAAACACAATGATTCATTCTGTAACTGTTCATTCCATATTTATGTATAGGGTTTTCCCCATCCGATGGGGGTTTTTTCCATCCTCGATATATCATATTTGTATAAGTGTGGAGCTGACAGCTGGCTGTAATGCCACGTCACGTAGGCAAAAAATCCATCCAAATCTGGAAATCTTTGAGGGGGGGATCTTGTCTTTGCTGGATTAGCTGTTTATATGCTTTTTGAGCTGTTCTTTTCATCGTTTAAAGCTTATGAGCTCAAACTTTTTACAAAAGACTACTAAAAACAGTGATGCATCCTCCTCTGATGTACCCAACATTACCCAGCAATATAATATTTGAGCTCATTGCAAAGGGAGCAGAGAATGACCCCACATTTGTCTCTTGGTCTATATATTTTGGTTAATGCAAGAGAGGCAACAACTTGCTGCACAAAAGTTTTGGGAGTAAAACCTGATCCTGACCCAAATGAAGCATGCCAAGTCATCCTTTTCAACATTGCTACAACCAAAACCTGTAAAATGTTAGGTTGAAGTGCTGAAAAAAACTTTTTAATACTATGGAGCTGGACAAATGGGCTTTGAGCCTTGGGCAATCTTACCCATCAAGAAAAAAAGATTTATATAGCGAGAGGGGCTGGCTGGATGTCTGCATAGTCCCTGCTCCATTTACCAGATGGAGTATGTTTGCACTCATGTTCTTTCCACGGAATAAAATGAATCTTGTTAAAATGTAGGAGATTTGATTACCGAATAAAATGAAAATCTAGATTTTGTTACAGATAAGAGGCAGTTGAAACCCAGTACAACTATTGACGAAAAATGTACGTGGTTTGGCAACAGCAAATGTAGGTAATTGCCAAGTGATAGTGATACTAAAAAATGGCAGCAACTTGGATGGAATATGTCACCCTTTTTCCACAAACTGGGATTCTCAATATAACACCTCCCACCATTTAAGCAAAGTCGCACAGCTACCACACTATAGCTCAATGCCCAACAATCGTCTGAGGTGTCATGAGGTAAAGTTGGAATAATTGTTATAATTTAGAATATATGTATGTGGCCGACAATTGGACCTCTTCGGAAGATCTAACCACCAAAAGACAATTCTACAAGGATAATTGTTTTAGAATATCTAGAGATGGTTTTCTTCGATGTCCTGGGTACTTAGATGCCTACTTGTCACATAAACTTAGGAATGTACTAGGGCAGTTTAGGTGTCTAGTCTCACCAGTAAGAGATTGAAGCTGGGCGGGCTGAGGGTAGGGCATGTGAATAAAGAGTCTGTCAAATTAGGAGAAGTGGAATCAGAAGAACACTTTATGTTTCTGTGCCCCAGCATACCATGAGATAAGAGGAAGGTACCACTGTCTTTTCAGGGAACCAACCACTTTGAGACAGCTCACGAAGTTTTCAGGCCAGAAATGCCTTGCTTTGTATACATATGAACTCATCAAGCTCAGAAGAAATGTGCTCAAACAAAAAGAAATGGATCGAATTAAAGCAAACAGTAATAGGAAAAGGAAGTCAGAAGGGTCCACTTTCACTGAAACAATCAGAATAAGAAAAGGGCCAAAAAGGTTAAGAAAGGACAGTCCCGAAGGAAAAAAAGGGACACTAGGCATGTACAAAGCCATCACAGGCTTTTTTTCAGGCTGGGTGCATTTAAATTTGTAGGTTACAAAATCATAGATAAGCCTTATTTGCTAAGTCTTAGACGTTCCTTTTTGCTAGATTTAACTAGCACTTTCAACTAAGAGAATGCTCCAAGATGTTGCAGACTTGCTGTATTTATTTGGTTTCATAGACCACATGGGTCTCCTATTATTTGGTCTTATAGATCCTATGGGTCTCCCATCGTAGATGTTAACAAACTCTTTCTTTCTTTCTTTCTTATTAAACTATCAATACTAAAACTAGCTCCATACCTTTTCAATCTTATGGAAAGCTTGCAAAACCATTTGGAGATTGTTAGGATGGTTATCCAAGACTCGTTGGAACTCCACTGCAGCAGTTTCTCTTTCTTCATGCCAGACTGACCTTGATTCTCGCTGTACACCATCAGCAATCCACTTTTCTCTTGCTGTTTTCTTACTCCTGAGCCAGCGTCCATCATCTAAAGAGATTGTCAATGGATATCCTTGGAAAACAGCACCATCAAACTCAGCTGCCTTCAATGCAGATGCTTCTCGATCAAACCTCCAAAAAAACAAAGCAATAGCCTTTATTCCTTACAGGATTATGATCGCTCCTGATAAGAATCGTGTTTACAACTGGTCCAAACTGTCTGAAGTAGTACATGATATCCGATTTTTGGCACCATATGGTAGGTTTCCAACAAATATTTTCCCTACTTCTCTTTCACTTTCAACTAGAACTTCATAGTTGGGCTCCAAGGCAACTAAATTAGCCTCCATGTTTCCATCCTTCTCCTCTAGTTGTTGTAATGAGTTCTCGGGAATACCGTCTACTGAAAATTGATCATCCATTGAATCCATCCACGACAAATCTGGGGCAGGTTTTAAAGACGAAGTTGCAAAGTTTCTTAATTGGGACAACAATGAGCTGTTAACTTCCTTGTCATTAGTTGATGAATCAGAAACAGATAAGCATTCAGAACTTCCATTGGTTGCGCTTTCTAATTCCCTTCTGCGTAGTGATCTGAGAGATCGCCGGATGCCTGCTTTTGTTCTATTTGGTATGTTGCTTTCGTTATATTTTTCGCTGAGCACATCAGATAAATCTAAAGAAGAGCAATCCTCTGCAGCTTCATCTTTGTGAACAACTGCATCCTTGTCGTCTGCCTGGGGCACAGGCTTTCTATGTAAAGATGGCAGTCTTTCCAAATTGCTCTTGGATACAATCAATGTGGAAGGCTTCTGTTGCAAATAAGGCAGTCTTTCTTTCTTGCTCTCCGCCACAACGTTTTCCTTCATCCTTGCTATGGAAATTAGAGGCCGCCATTCCAGAGTTCCCATGGTCAGTGACTGCATTATCTTGTGCAAATGTGGAATGGGTTTAAGTAATAGGGAAAGTTCTAGTCGAGGAAATTCCACGAGGGAATTTCTCGAGGCGGAAACCGCCAGACGAGGCGGCGCCCAAGTGGCATTGAAAGCTCTGAATCCGCCATAGCCAAAAAGCGAAGAAAATGGAGTCCCCTTCTCAGCCCTGGAAGACTGACCAAGAACAGCTATGGCGATGCCGATCGCTGGCAAGAAAGAAGAAAGCTCTGTTCGCCTTATAAAAACCCTCCGCCTCTGGCTCTCTGCTATTCAAACTGCTCTACTTCAAACATCCGGCAAGAGTGCATCACTTTGATTTGCTCTCCTTAGCTATGCTGGCTTCAGAAGAAGAGATGTGAAGGAAGGGTCGCCAGAAGAGCTGATCCGCCATAGTACAGTATTCTGATCCGCCATAGTCCGCCATAGCCACAAAATACTGGCGGCGCCGCTATACACAGGCGGGGAGAGAATTGCGGGGTATAAAATCAGCAGAAAAATGCAGTAATTCTGCCTAGGTGTGCATTACGCATTACATATGATTTTGCATGGTTTAGGGGAAATTTGTATGCCTAATTCGTATTTTGCTGATGTTAGTAAATGTTTTGGGGATTTCTCTCAGTTCGTGGTCGAGTTGTGTGGCAGTCCAAAAGTGGAAGAATAGCACCTTCATTTTGCTTTTCACGTGGAGCGTGTAGTGTAGGGAAGTCGTTATATATAAGAATGTCCTTTTACAGGAGGACATTCCGGCGTGGAAGCCACGTCGACGCGCGTTAGGGTTCATTCTAGCGGCTCTGGCTATGGCGATGGCGCCCTGTTGGCGCCTGCTTCTGCTCCTGCGATGGCGTCCTTCTCCTGTGATGGCACCCTGCTCCTGCTTTCTTTCTTTGCTTTCTTTTGAAGCTTTTTTGCTTTCTTTTGAAGCTTTCTTTTTCTTAGCATCGGTTCTTCTCCTACCATGACTATGGCCCATGAAAAGCGATGGATCATTTTCTTGAGGTTAAGATGAGGCGCTATAGTTTGCAAGCTAGTCGTGTTGAGCTCATGATCTTCATGATTTTAGAGCAATTCGGACCCAAAAAATCTTTGTGCCGCGATTAATATAAAGAGGTGCTTGGCGTTTCTTGGGACAAAATGCAAATAATCTGTTGCCAATCAGGCCAAGCTTGCATGGAAAAGGTCAAGGCTGCCAAAAAGCCACACCGATACAATCGAATCCACCGAATAGAGGGATTATTAATGAAAAGATGAAGATGGCGAAGAAGAAGATATGCAAGATTCAAAAAATATATAAGCGTAAACAAAGCTTCGGGAGGAACTAAGATCAAAGACAAAAGCAAAATATGCAAGAATCGGGAAAAATGTGCTAGAAACAAGCCCCGATATGGGATTTTTTTGAGAGTAAAGCCCGAAGAGAAAATGGCGAGGAATGAGCCGAATCTAGCCGCAGAATCGACACATACAAAGGCGTGTATCTTGGCATAAATGCAAGCGAATGAAGTTGTGAACTCAGAAAGCGGTTACATTTGTTGAGGAGATTTTTTATCCTGTAAATGCAAATAGTCATGCACGGCTTTGTGTTCTGGCAGCCCCGCTCCTTTGCTTTCCTCTTTTCTGATCCTCTTTTCTGATCTATTACTAGGCTATGATTCACTGGGGTTCAATTTCCTAGCTAGTAAATAGAAATCTCTTGTAAATTAATCAAGAA
The DNA here is from genome assembly GCA_021234155.1 of Isoetes taiwanensis. Taxonomy (NCBI): domain Eukaryota; kingdom Viridiplantae; phylum Streptophyta; class Lycopodiopsida; order Isoetales; family Isoetaceae; genus Isoetes; species Isoetes taiwanensis. Next base: position 19,100,227 of record JAJEKV010000024.1, read on the forward strand.
ATTAGAATGTAAAGCAGAATGAAAGTAGAGCAGCAAGTCTTTTAGAGTGCAAGTAAAGATCTTGGAATGCAGGTAAGATCCGAGAATGCAACTAAGCCTTTTAGAGTGCAAGTAAAGATCTTGGAATGCAGGTAAGATCCGAGAATGCAACTAAAAGATTGGAATAATATTGGAACTAGACATTCCTGAAAAGAATGTGCGCCACGTGGCGACACCTTACTGGTGGATAAGACAGAATGGACCCTAACCAAACTTTACGTGGTTGCCATGGCCAGTTGATAGGCTCCGGTGATTTTGCGACGCCAAGATTTGAGAAAGATTTTTTCGCAGGTTTTTTTTTCTCGAAGTTCCTTTGATATGTTTGTTCTTTTAGCAGCTTCGCTTGAAGGATATGTTGTGCTTGTTTCAGAAGCTTTGCTTCTTATGCCTATGTTTTCCTTCTGGGTTCTTTGCTTATCTCTATCTTTATGACACTGTGTATCTATGGAGCTCGTAGGGTTTGTGTAGGAAATGCCCAAGCCCGATTTAAAAGTTTCTTTCCTGGTCTAAGGAAGGATTTGGGAGTCACTGCACAAAGCATTTCCACAATGGAATTAGATTCCGACTTCTATCTACAAAAGGTATATCATTGCAGAACTTGCAGGTGAAGACACAAAACCCAAATCCGAATCAGTTTCGGATTTCTCAGTGTGAAAGTGAAACAAGAAGAGAAGAAGACACTCTACTGAAGTGAGTAAAAAGATGTGCAAACAACCGTCAATCTATTGCATGCTAAGGTATTATGTTGTAGTTGGCACTTGAAATAAATGTGAACGGTCCATAGAATAAAGCTCGAGGTGATGGGGTTGAATAGTACAATAGTACAATTCCAGGGTAAATAGCGAATAGCGATTACACGCTAGAAGTTCGAATGTGTCTTGCATAGACACCTAAGACTAGATTTCCCACATGATCCATACCGGACTAGGCGGGGTGAACGCATGGGTTACATGGAGGTGTAAGTTAGAATATCTGAGGGCTCGAACATTGATACAAGCCCGGTTATATCAAACGTAGGTATTGTAGGAAGGCTCACAAAATCCAAAGGCGCGCACCTTGATGACTCCAAGTAACTTTACGATTCATATGAAAGCTTCGATCGCTAACTTAGGCCATGACTATGGCTTAAATGAGGATGCCAATTCATTTGGAATGCCACAACAACGGCATAACGTCATGGCGGAGAAAAGGTCATGACTAACATTTCTAGGATGTAGGACAACGTTGAATCATAACCTCCAATGATATGTGGGTTAACAACATAGGGGCCATATAATAGTGGCTTAGAAGTCACAAGACGGTTAATGAACCTAAAGGAGTAAATGGATTGGTGACACTACTGAATAAAGGTCACAACCAAAGGGTGAATGGCATACGTTGTGTCACGCGTAAGGGTCGGGGTAACGAGAATCGGCCATGGACGTAGAAATCATATTGGAGAAGAAAATGAAGGTGACTGTAATTTTGCTTCTTCATTATCTGAAATAAAACCTGAATCTGAAGATATTTTTCATCTCGATTACGCAATTGCTGGACACGAGTATCTACAATCCATTTGGGTGTTACAGTGGAGTTTAACACTAGTGGTTCACTCAATATCCTGTGGTAACGCCAACTCATAAGTTGTGGTACCTAACCCTTTAACAATTTTAAAAGGTCCGGCATATCTCAGGTTAACTTGGGCACTCGCCTTTTAACCAATGGTTTAAGGGTGTTGATTCGTAATGATGAAGGATACACATCCCTTAAGAACACATAGTCACCTTCCTCATAGGTAACATCACGTCTGTGCTTATCAGCATAAACTTGAGCACAATCTTGCGCTCTACGCAAGTTTTGTCGATACTGAAGCAAAATTGCATTCATGTCATCCGACATATTCACGACGGCATCTATCTTTAGATACTTATGCATACCGGCATAAATTCTGGGATTTCGCCCCATCATAGCAATAAAGGGAATCATCTTAATCCCCGTATGATGGCTGTTGTTATATGCAAACTCTAGGTAAGAAAAATACTCTTCTCAACGAGTTTGTCGTTCATGGACAAAGCTCCTCAATATATCCTTCAGGATCATGTTGATTTTCTCAGTTTGACCATCCCTTTGCGGGTGGTTACCACTGCTCATTCTTAATCGCACATCTCAGGCATGGACAAGGCATCTACTAACCCGGTATTTATTTGCCCAAGTTTTATTAGAGATCTAGCTATTAGAAGATTAAGCAGCAAAGACTTCACCTCATTGAAGAGCAACCTGAGCAAATCAAGATTAAGACCAAAGAGCATCGATTCAGTCGCAAGTGTAGAATCCGCTATAGATTATTTGGATGACATAAGGTTAAGTGATGTGTTGGTTGTAAGAAAATCCAGGAAATAAAAATAAATAAATAAATAAAAAAACCCGGTCAAACCTAGATCCCTAGGACAAACATCAGCCACGGTCAATCCCGATGAATCAGATTATCAATTCGGATATGTAATTAAGTATGAAATCGGTTACTCAATATCCTTTAGCCTCAAGCACCCCAATTTGTAACGAGATAATGTAAATACAAGTCATAATAAACAAATTTTACCCCAAAAAAAGCCCATAGTCATAGATTCTAAACATTCAGATAAGATTTCAATGGTTCCAAATACAAAATTTAGTGGATTACGACCTTTATTAAGTCTTACTTACATATGCCTTATCATGCAAAACAACCTTAGATCCCCATGTTTAACATTTTTCTCAAAATCCAGTGGACTACGACCTTTATAATGTCTTATTTACATATGCATAATCCTGCAGTACAGCTTCAGATACCCATGTTTTAACACATTTCTGGATCATCCCTACAACATAGTCCATTTGCTAAACATATATAACGAGAGTATATGCAAGTTTAGTCCTATGCACGCCATTTTCAAGAGCTATTCTCAATAATTAAATAGAGCTTTTCTATATGTATGTATATCCTTACGCCACCCTACAGTTTTATCAAAACCCTTTTAAAGGGTCACGTTGGTATTTTTGCATGTCTTAGTATTTATGCCACTTTGACTTTAATTATCTGCATGTCAACTTTCAACTTAGTTACATGTTACATCCTTTATAATTTCTTCACTTAAGCACCCATTACAGTTATATCCTATGGATATTATATTTTTCTCTAAGATATTTTAGAAAGGAAGCTTGTTTTAACACTTCCGTACTATCTTTATTATGCAGCCAGCATGTTTATTAGACTAAAAACTTTTTACAACATGCCTTAAGTCATTGCATGGGACCAAATTTCACTTTTTAAAGCCGTAAACAGAAACCTCTGCTTAGAACTTCTATATCAAGTAAATACTTTGTCTATTATTTATTCAAAACTTCAAACAGGCAATATAACTTGTCTTTATACAAAAAAATAGAACGATAGCAAACTCTATTATGCTGGTAGTGCTTGCAGAAGTATCTCCAACATTAATGTTTTCCCAAAAAGAAGGGGAGCCATTTCCAATTCGGATCCTAGCAAATTCACAAACTTCAAGCAAAAAAAAAGACAAAGGCGGGGAGAGGTCCGATTACACTGCGATAAGCGTCATGACATTAGCAAAATATTGGCAATGCACGGCCGGGCCAAAAGGTACAATGGAGCCTCTCGGTTTATAGTCGATCGACCCTTGTATCCTCTTGCCCGATTAGAGAAATAACTAGAACTTGAATATATCTTGAATTACAAGTAACTTTGATATTTTGGTTGAAGTACTAACTTACAAGTCATTTCCCAGTTATTGTAACTCTTTGCCCACTAATTTAGATCTTTATTCTTTGCACATCCACATTTATTTTAAACAACGATTTACACGAAATTAGTCACAGTCGGATGCATATTCTTGTTGCGGTGTGTTTGAGAATACTATAGTCTCAATATCCATGTTTCCAGCACTACTAGTGTGCATGTTTTTTTCTAAAATTGCTCTTCTTGTTGGCATATCCTTCTCACTACAAGGGATCGTCGACGTCCAACGACGTCGCGTCGTCGATGAACGCCGGACCGTCGTCGTTGATCAACGACATCGTCGTTCAACGGCGACAACGTCGTTCGGCGTCGTTCAACAGCGGTCATCGGTGGCGTGTCGGCCACACTGCGTGGCATGGATGCTGGCGCCAAAGCTGGCGGGGCAGCCGTGTCAAACCGCGTCGGCTAAACGTCGTTCAGCGGCGTTTCCACGAGAATGACGCCGTCGCTGCCCGTCATGCGTGGAAATGGGCGGTTGCCAAAGCGGCGGCCTAGCGTGTCAAAACGCGCCCGGCGTCGCCGTCGTTGAACGGCGTCGCTGCAACGCCGACGTGTCCGCGTGCGCTGCGGGCATGGTGCTGGTGCCAAGCCCGGCTGCTGCGTGTCAAGACATCGTCGGCTTAAACGTCGTTTAACGACGTCCACGCGAAGGAATTTTTTTTTTTTTTTGCCAAATAAAACCCTAACCCTAACCCCTAACCCTACATCCACGTTATAAGTGGATCCATCGATGCTAGCTGCTTTGTTATTCTTATTTTTTGAGTGTTCTTCCCTATCTTGCTATAATGGTCCGTGGGTTGAAGACCACCTTCGGCGATATGTTCCTTCTAGCGGTAATCCTCCTCCTCAAGGGAAGACAACTCCGGCAACCCCCCTTCTCGGCGAGAACCCTCCCTTCACCATCGTGGCAAAGATGAGTGAAAAGGAGCTTCGATTGCACTAACATCCGGCGTTCCATGCGGGGAGCGGCGGTAGAATGGCTCACCGAGCCAAACAAAGAGAAAACGACATTAATGGTGCGGATAATGATGCAAATGGTTGCATCAAACCGTCCGCGTCCCTCGGATGGACATAAGTAATGTATAAGCTTTTTTTTTTATGAATGGAAACAATAAGTTTTTTATCTATTTGTGTTGTCGTTGTATAAGCTTATTTTATGAATGGGAACAATCGATATTTTTATTTATTTGTGTTATTTGTATTGTATGTTGTTTTACGTTATGTTAAACAATCCACGGTTGGTCGTTTAACGGCGTTATGATCATTTGGCGTCGTTAAACGGCGTCATGATCATCGGCGTGGCATATGAGGGGCATCGAGGCGGGCGCAAAGGCGATGTGGCATGCCTAGGTGTCGTCGGCGTCGGCTTAGCGTCGTTAAGCGGCGTCACCGCGACGTCGATAAACGGCGTCACATATGGCGGAACCCGGCCGCTCGGGTTATTTACTTGTTATTTTCACTTTCGTTTGTTTGGGATTTTTTTTGGCGCCGTGGGTCTTCATAAGGTAAGATCCTGCTTTAATCTTTGTGTTAGAGTTAAACACCTCCAAATGCTAATAGATTAGAAGATTGAATCTTGAAAGTATGTTAAAAACTTGAGGGATGCATGATCAAGGTACTTGGTCGGTTCCATCCCGAATGGAGAAGACTAAATGTATCGGGTTTATGCACCTCGAGCGAGAAGTTTCAATCTTCATAGATTACAAAAGATTTGAAAGGTTGCGTGAATATAAGGTCTTTGGTCGACTCCATTTCAAATGGAGAGGACTAGATGTATCGGGTTCGGGCACCCTTCAATCAAATGCTTTCTAAATATCATAAGCGTTGTATGAATCAATCTTAAGAATAAACATTTGATAAAATCATGAAAAAAAACATGGATATTTATAATTATTATATTATTACATGGTTTTTTATTAATATTTTTATTGTTTACTAGAAAAACAACATGGACCTAACGTCGAAGGAATTTGAGCGTAAAGTGAGGCGAGAAAGCTTTGAGAAAGTTACATGGCGACTTGCGCAAAGAATGTTACCCCAACAATTGCCACAAATAGTCCAATTAGACCCAAAGTGGACCTAGTCTTCCTAGAGGTGGGGTGGTGTGCATGAAATGAATGCCGCCGATGTATGTACCATAAACATGTTTCGAATGATTAGTTAACTTTATATCTTGATGTTACTTTTTTTTTTTATTGTACTTGGCGGAGGCGGTTATATTGCAATTGTTCGATGTGCAAAGGACAAATAAAAGCGGATGAAAAAGACCGTCCTCGACCATGTTGAGAAATATGGTGAATGCCCGACAAATCAAATCCGGTGCTCTCGGGCGCACATGTGGGGTATTCCAACGAGGTATAATACGAATCTTATGAACGATAATCAACTACTCTTATGTACTTGAATCGATGTCTTAACTTAGTTTGCTTGTATTTTGTTAGGAAGAAATTGAGAATGAAGTGAGCTCGAAGCAGTATATAGATTTTGGGGTTATGTTGTCATTGGAAGTAGATGATGTTGATACTATGAATGCGTTCATAGAAAACCCTACAAAAAAAAGCCATCAACTTCCTCAAAGAGTATCCCATTACGTGATAGAACTCGTCGTGCAATGGCCGTTGCCAAGATTGGAGGGAATGACAATGTTCATCAAAATTGGAATGTACTAGATCATGTCGAAGAAAATAATCTTCCACCTTCACTAGTCCATTTGGTCCAGCCCTTCTGAGGATAAAGATCGTAAGAAATTCAATGCATGGCCTAGAGGCAAGCCAATTATTTATGGGGAGCAATTTACATATTGGGGTAGGCGGTACATGATTAAAAATAGTTCGGGGTCCCCGGTCTTTGGCACAGGATTATATATTATGACTAGTGTGAAAGTCAAAGATGGTAATACATTTTCCTTTAATGCCATATGTAGGTCCTGAATATAACTTCAGACACTTGGCATAAATTGAGTAAGCATCAGTGGCGCATGCTCATCTATGGCCTAAATTCAAATGCACGAACAATATCCAAGCCCAGTGACTACGCAAACTTCACATATATTGATGGTCGTCCTCGGTTGCATGGAAACCTTGCTTGCTTTTATTAATAGCTCTATCGAGAATCCACGAAGCTACCAATTGTGAATTTGTCGAGGCAAACAAAGACTAAGAAGATTTTTTAGCCGTAAAATTGGCTGGGGAGATATATCATGGTTTATGCTATAAAAACTTTGTGTATTGGTGATGAATTGTTCATTGAATATGAATACGGTAGACCAATACCGGAGGTCCTTTGATGATGTACTCAAATTACTCATATAATTTTTGTCGGAATGCACCATTTTTCTTCTTCTTCTTGAATTCTTCTTCTTCTTCTCTTGGAATGAGATTGCACATATTGAAGATAAATGTGTATTATATCTTCAATATATGCTTTGATTATGACATAAAATTTTATATTTAGTTCGTTATTAAATGCTTAAAATTTAACAAACCACGGGCTCTCAATGTATGTATCAATCACGCATATATTTGGTTTAATCGGCGTGCGGGGTAGGCAAGTGGATATAAGACCACATCCAAAGCGTCTTGAATTGGCGACATCAAAAGTCATTGCGGATAGCGAGAATTAGAATACATTGAAGCGGTATGGTACAAACATGGGCACAACGCATAATGAAGAGTACAATGATGAAGATGAGCGAGGAATCGATGATGAAGATGATGACAATGCCCCTATGGGCGACTTCATGGAAGTTGAAGAACCCATAAGCCCAGACATGTTAGATGCATTTGGCCCAATCTTCGACAACGACCTAGATGGCGATATAAATACTCCTAACGATGGTCATGAAGATCACGTTTTATTGGAGGAGGCGCATAAAGCATTATATCCGGTGCAAGCATATCTAGATTGGCGACATCTTTATTGATATTAAACCTTCAAGCCAAATTCAAATGGAGCAATGCCAAGATTACGGCTTTGTTAGAGTAAGTACAATTGCAATCACTTGACTTATTGAATTTGTAGTTGAATGTATCGTAAAGGTCTGTTTTATACGAGTTATTGCAAGAGAAAATACTCCCACAAGGGAACACTATGCCCAAAAAGTCGCCTTTGAAATAAAAATATATTGGCGACTCTTTGGTTTAGGCTACCATAAGATTCACGCTTGTCCAAATGATTGCATGGTATATTATCCGGATGACATCTACAAGAACACGAAACATGCCCTAAATGTGGTGCCTCTAGGTACAATCACAGATGCCAAAGGAAAAGACCGTCCCGATGAAGGTGGTTCGCTACTTTCCATTGATCCCTCGCATAAGGCTATTGTTTCGATGTGAATCTCTAGCTTAAGCTCATGGGTTGGTGTGCCGCTAATCGTCAGTGACAATGTACTCCAGCGTGGTTAGTGACTGCAAGCAATGGAAGCATATTGATGAAACATGGCGGAATTTGGAAGAGAGCCCGCGAAATCTCGAGATTAGGGTTGGCAAATCGGATGGTGTTAATCCTTATGGGCGTCAATCACCCAGCGTGGTCAACTTGGCGGTGGTGTTGATCAACTATAATTTACCACCGTGGTTACTCATGAAGACTAGCCATTTAATGGTAGTACTATTAGTTCGGGACCGAAGAAGCGGGAAAGTCTAGATCCATATCGAAAATAGTTATTGATGAGCTTTTGACATTGTGGAGTGAAGGTATTGAAGTTCACGATGTCTCAAGAGAACTTTCGTCTTTGAGCGAAGATTTACCTTGAGAGCAATCTTAATGTGGACAACGGCGATTGGCACGGTTTGTATGAACTCTCGGACTCCAAGTAATGCGGATATGCGGCATGTCACTTGTGTGGGTTTGAGCAGTTGAACTCTCCCGGTCAATCGGCATTGCACAAAAATGTCTATGCAAACTTCAAGAGATATCGCCAATGGAAAATGGAACTTTCGATCACGTGGGTCCAAGAGAAAAACATTACCTTGAAGAGCCTCCCAAAAAAGGTTGACAATGAGAGATTGGGGTAACATGTGGGATGCCTTGCTGAAGGAAATAAGGTTAAGGAATGAAGTGGAAAGCATCCTTCTTCCTTCTACCCTATTGGACAGAATTGAAGATCCATCATCTTCTTGATCCCATGCACATCTTTAAAAACGTTTGGCGTCTATTTGGAAGCATGTCACCGGACGTAAGGACCACAGTCGCGGCCGAGAAGATCTACAAGAAGCTGGATCAAAATCTAAAGCATGGTTAAATGTCGAAGAAGGAATAAGGCCACAAGTGGATTGGATCGTGCCTAGAAAATGTATGAAACCCGTTCGGAAGCGATCAAGGCAATAAAGACTCCGGCGGGATATATGCATTAAGTTGCGTAATTGTTTCTCTAACGAAGGGGAGTTAAGCGGGTTGAAATCTCATGATTGGCATAAGATGTTGCGGTTTGTTATGCCTATTGTTACGAGGGGTCGCCTGTGACGGTCCACTACATGCAATATGTCTCCTATCGAGTTTTCTAGGTTAGATGCAGTTTAGAAAACACTTTCGATCTTGAACTCTCACTTAACTTTTTTTCTTTCTTAAATCATATTTAGATGGATTACAAGGAAGGAGATACCGACAAATGAAATTGCGGACATGCGAACTAAAGGTCGTTGAGGCATGTTGTATGCTAGAGAAAGAATTCCCAACAAGTTTTTCGGACATACAAACTCACTTACTAGTGCATTTAGTGGGCCAGTAGAGCTTGCGGGCACAACAAATCCTAGATGGATGTTTTTTTATAGAACGCTTTCGAAGGTCCTCAAGGACTTACCGATGCGTCGAAGGCAAGGCGAGAGGGTTGCATGGCCGAGGGTTGGTTAAGCACGAGAGTCATTATTCTATGTCACCGGAGTTCTTGGCGATCTACACCCCAATGCTCCACGATTATGGACCCGATGAAGACACTCCAACTATAGTTGGAGAAGTTCCCGAAGAAGACCACGAAGAAATTGTTCACACTAGAAGAACAGGCAAAAGTCAATAAGTTTCTCATCTACAACTCCACTCCCATGGAGAAATGGATAAAAAAAAACGAGGAAGAAAAATAAAAAGAGATGAGGAGAGAAGCTTCTCGACAAAAGAATGCAAAAACAACCACTTCCAGGATCATCTAGGGTCCCGCCAAGTGAGATAAACAATAAATGGCTGCTTTCGAACAACTAGAGATGGCAAGGCAACGTGGCGAACATGTTTCTAGCGAAGAATTTGCATATGCTAAAGGCGTGTCACTATTTGTAAGTGCAACTTAATAGCATATAATTCACGAGTTTAGTTCGTTATTTTTTGAACATTTGTTCCTTTACTTTGTAGTATAATTCATATGCATCAATATGGTCTTACGGTGCTCACTTTCGGCGACAAAGTGTGGATCATGGCAAACGCACTTATGATTGTGGTATATCAGCAAAGTTTAGTACAGTTTGCCCGACCGGTAGTGCGTCTGGACCAAACCCAATCGAGGCAATGTTGGAATGGATTGGTACTATAAAGACTATCATGGAGGTTGATGTCGGTAGTGCATTCAAAACAATGTTGTTTGATGCGAATGGTTTGATCTTGTGTGTCTTGGTGCTCATGCCACGATGCGCAAAGATCCGAAAGTGGCCTCAGATTCACTAGATTCAACTTCGTCGGTATCGTGGTCAAGACACACTTTCGTGAGGGTTGAGCAATGTGAACAAGTATGTTTACTTGGATGCAATAAAATTTATATGTGTCATTAACAAAGGAACTAATGTAATAGAGGTTTTGTAGGTCACCTTCTGTTCCCGGATCCTTTGCAAGATCGGTGGTGGTTAAGTAGTTCCATGTAAGGCTCGCTCCGCGCGATATTTGAAGGTGAAGAAGAGATGGCGGTCGAATAGGGAGGTTGGGGGTTTGGGGGCAGACTATTGTCATGATAGAAGACTACCATCGATTGAACCTTCATTACTTTATTATGATTATTATATTTTCTTCCCACATATGAATAAGAAAATACTTTGGCATGCTTGAATTTGTGTATACTACAAACCATATTAGGCAACATTAGTATTGCAACTTCGAAGTTATCATAGACATTTATGCCAAGTTAATTGGCATCCTAGTATAGACCTATGGCTTGCAAAGCCGCCGTCGAGGGCAGTTCTACATCTGATTGAGTACACTTTATGTTTAATTAATCATAAAATGTGAAGATTCCCTTCAAAATGCAAGATTCATATACAAAAATCATATATGTATTCCCTTCAAAATACAAAATTCATATAAAAAACCCATACACAATTCAAATACACAAAACAAAGTGGATGCGAGTGCACATCTAGTGGTATATATCAGCATCCAGTGTGATCCACTCGCAGAGCTCGAAGGTGCTCGGCGGTGATTTCCTCCACCCGTCGAGAACAAGCCTCCCAAAGCATGGAATCCAAGCCCTCCCGGCGTGGTGTCATTTCCCCCAAAGGAATTCATGTAATACGAGCACTTCCGCATGCCACAGTTGGTGCAGGTGCAACTTTTGAAAGTAGGGCTTCAACAAATGTTTCCCTTCCCAAAGGCCCCTATCCTCTAGCATACGGGCCAAAGCACAACGAGTTCACCATGCATTTCTTCGTGCACTTTCGAGCCTGTATTGAGGGAAGGTTCCGGCCTCCCAGTAATGCGAGCGAGGTCTTTCTTGCCCCCTATCATGCAGCTTTGTCATGGCTTGCTTGAACTCCGGCCTTTCTTGGGTTAGGTTCGTCTCTAGCCACTCGACCGGAGGCGATTCGGGTGCTCCAGCCGGCGCTGCACGGCCTACAGTGCGGCATCAGCGGGCATGCATCGAGAAGCGGCCATGGCGGATGTAGGTGAGGAGCTCAGAGCGAAGGAGGAGGAGGAAGCCGGAGGGCGCAGGAGGCTTGGGAAAGGAGGGCTGGAGAAGCTGGAGGACTAATAGGGCAATATATATGGCATCTCAGCATACGAAAACAAAACAAATTTCGTACGACGTCGTTATAGCCGTTAACGTCGTTATAGACGTCGTTGAACGACCTTTAAACGTCGTTAAACGACGTCTATCGTCTTAAAAGCGGCGTCTACGTTCTTTAAAAGTCATCGGCCGGCTTTCATTTTTCCCATTTCTTTTATGATTTGAGTATTGCGAACGATCCTCGGATCCTAGTTTTTCATTGCAGTTATTGTGAGTTTTTTCTTTATTGCTTTTGGGATACATGGCCATGGAAGGTATGCTTCGACGCTTGAACCAGATTCAGGAGGAGATGAGGATTCAAGAGCAGAGAGATATGGAACTGTCTTCACAAGTAAGGCTACACTCGTAGTTTATACACTTTATTGTATTTTATCTATTTTCTAATCTATAGCTTGGTGTAGGAGCCGTCGAGGGCATGAGAAGGAAGGGAATCCTCCGTGAACCCCCTCCTCCACTCGAAGATGAGGACTATGAAACAACGATCCATCGGATGAAAGTGTTAAAGAAGTATGTGATTGGTGAGAAGGCACTGACCAAATTGCTAGGAACCAGTGAGCTGCCTAGCATGATGAGGGTGCTTCTTGAAAAGATGGTCAGGGTTTGGAAGCACCACAGGAAAAACAGCATTAACATGATACTAGCGTCGACATATGCATGGTGACGCCCGGACATACTGACATGGAGCTATGGTTCAAAGGGGATGGACAAGTGGAGGACTTCACGATGAAACCATAAGCCAAGCTCGGGAGGAGTATCTTTGAATTGTTCAAGTGATCTTTTGTTCAATAAACCTATGTTTTGTACATTGTTATATTTTCTCTTGGGTACAATCTAGCATTGATACATATGCATGAACATGATCTGAAGGATTCTTGAAGATATTTTGCATTCTTCTGTTGGATATCGCCTTCTTGATTCGATTTGCCATTTCGGGAACTGAGGTTTTACTGCGACATTTCGACTTGGATGGGTAGAACCCGACACGAGATTATTTGTGGTTTGGACTCTCCTTTGTAGCTCTTACAAATGGGACACTTCCATGTTCTAAATCTTTCAAATGCACATTCTTAGAAGTTTGTGATGGGCGATCGGCTTGGATTTTTCTCCAACCCGGACCGATAGAAGCGACCACTAAATTTATGTTTCTTTGTGGCTTGAAGTCAATTGCATCTTCAAAATCTTCCAAATCACTCGGTTGCCTCGCAACGGGCTGCTTCGACAATTCTAATGCTAACCCTTTGACCTAGACCTTCTCAAAAATTCGAAAAATTGGGCCGTCTTTGGAGATGAATTAGGGATCCAGTGGCAAAAATCAGAATTTATTTTCGTGCAATGCATTAATTGCGAATTCATTTATGTCTTGCCATCTGCAAAGCCCCCCACTTCTAATTGCCACATCGGGAGGAGGACAGGTCCAAACTCCGTTCATCGGTTCCCCTTGCTATGCGTTCTCGTCGCGAGCTTCTCCGACCCGCGTTCCAACCGCGGACTAGGACTCGGCCCCAAAACATAAACCCTTCTAGAGCACGGCAACTCACGGGGTTTTACGTTTGGAGGCCCTCTCCTTGTCGGTCGGCGGGACCTAGCGGCGTGTCTTGAAGTGGAGTTGGGGTGTTGGCCTTGGGAAAGCGGACCCTAAATCCCTCAGGGGCTGCTTTCCCAAATTTCCTCTCCCTAAGGCCACAGGGAAGAACGGGCAACCTCCCTCTCCCGGAACCACAATTTGGCTCTGCCAATGGACTCGAAACGTTGACATTGCTCACGAAACCAAGTTTAGTGGCCAAAAGACCGGGACTTCGGCCCCAAAGCGTAAAACCCTTCTAGAGCACCAACCCACCGGGTTTATTTTGGAGGCCCTCTCCTTGTCCCGGTCGGTAGGGACTTTAGCCATGTCTTGAAGTGGAGTTGGGGTGTTGGCCTTGAGGGCCGGACACTAAAATCCCTCCCGGCCGCTTGCCCACGAATTTCCTCTCCCCAAGGCCACGGGAAGGGGCGGGCAACCTCCCCTCAACAGCGATTTGGCTCACAATGGACTCAATGTCGACATTGCCCCAGGGATCAAGTTGTGGCGAGAAGACGGGACTCGGCCCCAAAACGTAAACCCTTCTAGAGCACGGCAACCCACGGGGTTTACGTTTGGGAGGCCCTCTCCTTGGTCGATTCGGCCTTAGACTTTGCGCCATGTCTTGAAGTGGAGTTGGGGTGTTGGCGCTTGAGCCCGGACACTAAAATCCCTCCTAAGCCGCTTGCCCCCAATTTCCTCTCCCAAGCCACGGGGAAGGGCGGGCAACCTCCCCTCACCGGAATCAGCGATTTGGCTATGCCAATGGACTCGGAATGCCGACATTGCCCTGGGGATCAGGATTAAAGGCTGGCGAGAAGACGGGACTCGGCCCCAAAAGCGTAAAACCCTTCTAGAGCACGGCAGCCCGCAGGGTTTACGTTTGGAGGCCCTCTCCCTTGTGGTCGGCCGGGACCTTGCGTCGTGTCTTGAAGTGGGGTTGGGGTGTTGGCCTTGAGACGGCGGACCCTAAAATCCCTCAGGGGCTTGCCCCAAATTTCCTCTCCCAAGGCCACAGGGGCCGGGCCGGGCGACCTCAGCTCTCGGAATGTGATCTGACTCTGCCAATGGACTCGAACGTCGACATTGCCACGGGGACCAAGTTCCGTGGCCCGAAGACCACCCGAACTCCAAGAAGCGCCAAAGTAGCTCACTTCCATCACACTTCGTAGTCAATTGGCCTAGGATGTGCATGCGGGATCGTTGTCGTGGAGGCATTGAGTGTTTCCTTCTTTTCGCCAAAACCGGCCAGTGTAACTTGCTCCCTAGGGTAATTTCGCCATTCCGGACGATTTGGCGGGGTCTATTTGCCATTCGGAGCATCCCCGGTGCGAGCGACAAAGCGGTCGCGGTTTCTACAAGGCCGGCATCCCGGGGCGCCCGGGTTTGACAAGTTCTCGGGACCGTCACGGAATCTTTTGGACCTTCCCGAAGGGGGCCCTGAGCGGAGGATCCAACGGTCGGATAGGGGCAGGGCTCCCGGGAGGGTGGTCATTGGCGTCGCGACCCGGGGGCTTTGCCGGGGAAGAGGCTGCCTCGGGAACTTTTGGATCCCCGCCTCACGGGGTCCGGGACTCTCCCCTCTTGTGAGGGATCCTGCAGAGGTCAGGCCTCGTTTGACTTGGGGAAGGGTGCGGCCGGTTGCCACCACAGCGGGCTGCCCCCGCCCGTTCTAATCTTAACCCTTTGACCTAGACCTTCTCGAAAATTCGAAAAATTGGGCGTGTCTTTGGAGATGAATTAGGGATCCCGGCAAAAAAAACCGAATTTATTTTAGTGCAATGCATTAATTGCGAATTCTACGAATGTCTTGCCCTTTGCAAAAGCCCCCCAGACTTCTACTTGCCACGCGGGGGAGAGGAAAAGGCCCAAACTCGCTCCGTCGGTTCCCTTGCTCGAGTATTCTCCATTTAACGCTTCTGCCGGGTCCCAAGTGCAGCGGGCCGGGACTTCGGCCCCAAAGCGTAAACCCTTCTAGAGCACGGCAGCCCGCGGGGTTTTCGTTTTTGAAGGCCCTCTCCTTGTCGGTCGGTAGGGACCTTGGCGTGTCTTGAAGTGGGGTTGGGGGTGTTGGCCTTGCCCGGCCTTGAGACCCTAAAATCCCCTCCGGGCTGCTTGCCCCAAATTTCCTCTCCCCCAAGGCCACAGGGGCCGGGCCGGGCGACCTCCGGCTCTCGGAATCAGCGATCGACTCTGCCAATGGACTCGAACGTCGACATTGCCACGGGGACCAAGTTCGGTGGCGAAGACCACCCGAACTCCAAGAAGCCAAAGTAGCTCACTTCCATCACACTTTCGTGGTCAATTGGCCTAGGATGTGCATGCGGGGGATCTTGTCGTGGAGGCGTGAGTGTTTCCTTCTTTTATAAAACCGACCAGTGTAACTTGCTCCCTAGGGTAATTTAAGCCATTCAGGACGATTTGGCGAGGATCTATTTGCCATTTCCGAGGAGCATCCCCGTGCGAAACGACAAAAGCAGTCACGGTTTCTACAAAATGGAAACATCCGGGCGCCAGCGGTTTGACAAATTCTCCCCGGACCCGATCTGGAATCTTTTGGACCTTCGAAGGGGGCCTGAGCGGAGGATCAGCGGATCCGGATAGGGGAGGCAGGGCTCCGGGAGGAGTGGTCGTAAGCGTCATTGCCCCGGGGCGGCTGCCGCCGGAAGGCTGCCTCGGGGAACTTTGGATCCGCCTCACGGGGTGGGACTCTCCCCTCTTGTGAGGATCCCACAAGGTCCTGGCCTCGTTTGACTTGGGGAAGGGTGCCGGCTCGGTTGCCACCTTGGGCTGCCCGACCGTTCTATCTAACCCTTTGACCTAGACCTTCTCAGAAAATTCGAAAATTGGGCGTGTCTTTGGAGATGAATTAGGGATCGGCGGCAAAAACGGAATTTATTTTTAGGTGCAATGCATTAATTGCCGAATTCTGAATGTCTTGCCAGCAAAAGCCCCCGACTTCTACTTGCCACATCGGGGAGGAGGAAAGGCCAAACTCGGCTCAGTCGGTTCCCCTTGCTCCGTATTCACCGGCTGCTGCTTCTCGGCGAGGTCCCCAGTGCAGCAGACCCGGGGACTCGGCCCCAAAGCGTAAACCCTTCTAGAGCACGGCAGCCCACGGGGTTTTCGTTTGAGAGCCCTCTCCTTGTCCGGTCGGCGGGACCTTGCGCCCGTGTCTTGAAGTGGGTTTGGGGTGTTGGCCTTGAGGCGGACCTAAAATCCCTCGGGGCTGCTTGCCCCAAATTTCCTCTCCCCAAGGCCACGGGGCCGGACCGAGGCGACCTCCCTCTCGGGAATGCGATCGACTCTTGCCAATGGACTCCAGAAGCGTCGACATTGCCACAGGGGACCAAGTTCGATGGCAGAAGACCACCCGAACTCCAAGAAGCGCCAAAGTAGCTCACTTCCATCACACTCGTAGTCAATTGGCCCTAGGATGTGCATGCGGGGATCTTGTCGTGGAGGCGTGAGTGTTTCCTTCTTTCATAAAACCGGCCACCGTGTAACTTGCTCCCTAGGGTAATTTCGCCATTCAGGACGATTTGGCGGGGTCTATTTGCCATTCGGAACATCCCGGTGCCGAGCGACAAAAGCAGTCACGGTTTCTACAAAGGCGAGCCATCGGGGCCGCCCAGCGGTTTGACAAGTTCTCCCGGACCGATCACGGAATCTTTTGGACCTTCGAAGGGGCCCATGAGCGGAGGATCAACGGTCGGATAGGGGCACCGGGCTCGGGGAGGGTGGTCATTAAGCGTGCAGCCGGGGGCCCGGCCGGGGAAAGGGGCTGCCTCGGGGAACTTTTGGATCCGCCTCACGGGGTCCGGACTCTCCCCTTGTGAGGATCCACAAAGGTCTGGCCTCGTTTGACTTGGGGAAGGGTGCGGCTCGGTTGCCACAGCGGGCTGCCCGACCGTTCTATCTTAACCCTTTGACCTAGACCTTCTCCAGAAAATTCGAAAATTGGGCGTGTCTTTGGAGATGAATTAGGGATCCGTGGCAAAAAAACGGAATTTATTTTAGTGCAATGCATTAATTACGAATTCTGAATGTCTTGCCTGCTTTTAAAAGCCCCCCGACTTCTACTTGCCACATCGGGGAGGAGGAAAGGCCCCAAACTCCGCTCCGTCAGTTCCCCTTGCTCCAGTATTCTCGGTGCTTTGCTTCCGGCCCGGGTCCCAAGTGCAACAGACCGGGACTCGGCCCCAAAGCGTAAACCCTTCTAGGCGGCAACCCACGGGGTTTCGTTTTTGAGGCCCTCTCCTTGTCGGTCGGCGGGGACCTTTACCGTGTCTTGAAGTGGGGTTGGGGTGTTGGCCTTGAGGCCTTGCGGACCCTAAAATCCCTCGGGGCTGCTTGCCCCAAATTTCCTCTCCCCCAAGGCCACGAGGGGCCGGGCCAGGCGACCTCCCTCTCGGGAATCGTGATCGACTTCTGCCAATGGACTCGAACGTCGACATTGCCACAGGGACCAAGTTCCGTGGCGAAGACCACCCGAACTCCAAGCGCCAAAGTAGCTCACTTCCATCACACTGCGTGATCAATTGGCCTAGGATGTGCATCGCGGGATCTTGTCGTGGAGGCGTGAGTGTTTCCTTCTTTATAAAACCGGCCAGGTGTAACTTGCTCCCCTAGGGTAATTTCGCCATTCAGGACGATTTGGCGAGGGTCTATTGCCATTCCGGGAACATCCGGTGCCAACGACGACAAAAGCAGTGCGGTTTCTAAAAGGCGGAACATCGGGGCGCCCAGCGGTTTGACAAGTTCTCCCGGACGATCTGGAATCTTTTGGACCTTCCCAAGAGGGCCCGAGCGGAGGATCAGCGGTTGGGATAGGGGCCAGGAGCTCCGGGAGGTGGTCATTAGCGTCGACCAGGGGCCCGGCCGAGGAAGAGCTACCCTCGGGGAACTTTTGGATCCCACCTCACGGGGTCCGGACTCTCCCCTCTTGTGAGGGATCCACAAAAGGTCACAGCCTCGTTTGACTTGGGGAAGGTGCCAGCTTCGGTTGCCTACCACAGCGGGCTGCCCGACCGTTCTATCTTAACCCTTTGACCCTAGACCTTCTCAGAAAATTCCGAAAATTGGGCCGTGTGCTGGAGATGAATTAGGGATCGGCGGCATTTTAAAATGCATTATGGACTTTGTGGAGATGAATTAGGGATCGGCAAAAAACGGGAATTTTTTGCCGTGCAATGCATTAATTAATTCTGAATGTCTTGCCTTGCTGCAAAAGCCCCCCGACTTCTACTTGCCACACCTTGCCGGAGGAAAGGCCCAAACTCCACTCCCGTCGGTTCCCCTTGCTCCCATTATTCTCCATTGCTGCTTACCGGCCCGGTCCCAAGTGCAGCGGACCCGGACTGGCCCCAAAGCGTAAACCCTTCTAGAGCACGGCAGCCCGCGGGGTTTCACGTTTGACCCTCTCCTTGTCGGTCGGCGGGACCTTGCGTGTCGCTAAATGAGTTGGAGGGGTTGGCCTTGCCTTGACGGACCCTAAATCCTCGGGGCTGCTTGCCCCCAAATTTCCTCTCCCCAAGGCCACGGGGCCGGGCCAGGCGACCTCCCTCTCGAAATCGCGATCGACTCGCCAATGGACTCCGGAGCGTCAACATTGCCACAGGGGACCAAGTTCCGTGGCGAAGACCACCCGAACTCCAAGAAGCCAAAGTGGCTCACTTCCATCACACTTTCGTAGTCAATTGGCCTAGGATGTGCATGCGGGATCTTGTCGTGGAGGCGTGGAGTGTTTCCTTCTTTTCGCCAAAACCGGCCAGGTGGCTTGCTCCCTAGGTAATTTTGCCCATTCGGACGATTTGGCGGGGTCTATTTGCCATTCGAACATCCCGGTGCGAAACGACAAAACAGTCGCGGTTTCTACAAAGGCGGAATCCGGGGCGCCCCATGGTTTGACAAGTTCTCGGACCCGTCACGGAATCTTTTGGACCTTCGAAGAGGGGGCCTGACGGAGGGATCCAGCGGTTGGGATAGGGAACCGACTCCGGGAGGGTGGTCGTGGCGTCGACCAGAGGGCTTGGCCGGGAAGAGCTGCCTCGGGAACTTTTTTGGATCCCGCCTCTCACGGGGTCGGACTCTCCCTCTTGTGAGGATCCCCAAAGGTCGGCCTCGTTTGACTTGGGGAAGGTGCCGGCTTCGGTTGCCACAGCGGGCTGCCCGGCCGTTCTAATGCTAACCCTTTGACCTAGACCTTCTCGAAAATTCTGAAAATTGGGCGTGTCTTTGGAGATGAATTAGGGATCCAGCTGGCAAAAACCCGAATTTATTTTAGGTGCAATGCATTAATTGCGAATTCTGAATGTCTTGCCCTTTAAAAGTGCCCCGACTTCTACTTGCCACATCGGGAGGAGGAAAAGGCCCAAACTCCGCTCCGTCCGGTTCCCCTTGCTCCGTATTCTCGGTGTTTGCTTCCGGCGGTCGAAGTGCAGCGGGACGGGGACTGGGGCCCCAAAGCGTAAACCCTTCTAGAGCACGGCAGCCGCACCGGGTTTCGTTTGGAGGCCCTCTCCTTATCCGGTTAGGGGGACCTTTGCGTGTCTTGAAAGTGGAGTTGGGGTGTTGGCGCTTGAGGCGGACCCTAAATCCCTCGGGAGGCAGCTTGCCCCAAATTTCCTCTCCCAAGGCCACGGGGCGGGGCCAGGCGACCTCCCTCTCGGAATCGCTGATCGACTCGCCAATGGACTCGAGCGTCGACATTGCCACAGGGACCAAGTTCGATGGCGAGACCCACCCGAACTCAAAGCGCCAAAGTAGCTCACTTCCATCACACTCGTAGTCCAATTGGCCTTAGGATGTGCATGCGGGGATCTTGTCGTGGAGGCGTGAGTGTTTCCTTCTTTCATAAAAACCGGCCAGTGTAACTTGCTCCCTAGGGTATTTAGCCATTCGGGACGATTTGGCGGGGTCTATTTGCCATTAGGAGCATCCCGGTGCCCGGCGACAAAAGCGATCTTGGTTTCTAAAGCCCGAACTTCCGGGGGCCCTGGGTTTGACAAGTTCTCCCGGACCGATCTGGAATCTTTTGGACCTTCGAAGGGGCCCGAGCGGAGGATCAGCGGTGGATAGGGCAAGGGCTCGGGAGGGTGGTCATTAAAGCGTCTGCGGCCAGGGGGCGGGAAAAGGGCTGCCTCGGGAACTTTTTTTGGATCCGCCTCACGGGGTCAGGACTCTCCCCTCTTGAGGGATCCACAAAGGTCCCGGCCTCGTTTGACTTGGGGAAGGGTGCCAGCTGGTTTGCTAGCAGGGGCTGCCCCGGCAGTTCCTGCTTTTAACCCTTTGACCTAGACCTTCTCCGAAAATTCCGAAAATTGGGCCGTGTCTTTGGAGATGAATTAGGGATCCCGGCAAAAAACCGGAATTTATTTTTCGTGCAATGCATTAATTGCTTCTGAATGTCTTGCCCGAATGTTCTTACCCTTTCGGGAGGAGGAAAGGCCCAAACTCCGCTCGTCCCGTTCCCTTGCTCCGTATTCTCGGCTGCTTCTCGGCCGGTCCCAAGTGCAACGAGGGACGGGACGGCCCCCAAACCCTTCTAGAGCACGGCAGCCGGGGTTCGTTTTGGAGGAACCCTTGTCAATTCGGCGGGACCTTGCTGGCCAGTGTCTTGGAGATTGGGGTGTTGGCCTTGACGCGGACCCTAAATCCCTCGGAGGCGCTGCTTGCCCAAATTTCCTCTCCCCAAGGCCACGGGGGCCGGGCCAGTCTCGTATAGAATCAGCGATCTACATAATGGACTCGACGTGTTCGACATTACCTGCAGGGGACAGAGATTAGCGTGGCCAGAAGACCACCCGAACTCAAGCCGTAGCTCACTTCCATCACACTGCGTAGTCAATTGGCGCCCACTTTGGCTCGAAACCAGATTCGCGAACCAGTGGGTTATTGAGCCGAACTCCGGAAAAGTGCAGGCGGAACGCCGGTTGCTTTGGGCGGCGAAAGTCTGGCGAGCGGTGTCGGCGTGGCCTTCAGATTCGCTGGGCGGGCCGAACGGGGTTAGTTGCGGCTGGCGGTGCGGGCGGTGCGGCCGGCACGGCTACGGGTTGGCAGGCGAACCACGGTGCAAATGCGGCGTTTGCCTACCGAGGATACAGGCGGGCCGGTAGGGTGGCTGGCGGGCACCGGCGCTCAGCTCAGCCCCAGTCTGCCCGGTAACCCGGGGTTGGGGTTCGCTTGGGCCGGCCGGCAATAGTAATGAAGCATCGCCAGCCACTTTGTCGCGACTTGGAGTTTAGGGTTCGCTTGGGCGGGTGCTCAGGAGTTAACAGGCGAACCAGGTTGGACCACTTTCCTTTAGGGTGCCATTGAGATCGGTGTACAGGATGTGCATGGGGATGCGTGGTGGGCGTGAGTGTGTTTCCTTCTTTTAAAACCGGCCAGGTAACACGCTCCCCTAGGGTAATTTACCGTCCAGACGTTGGCGGTCTATTACCGATCCGAGACATCCCGGTGCGAGCGACAAAGCGATGCGGTTCCACAAGTGGGCAGCTCGGGCGTAGCGGTTTGACAAGTTCTCCCGGAGGACTGGTCTAGGTCTTTTGGACCTTCCAGAGGGCCCAGACGGAGGATCCAGCGGTCGGATAGAAGAACCGCGGGCTTTCCGGGAGGTGGTCATTAGCGTGCGACCAGGCCAGCGCGAGGCTGCCGTTTTGGTGGTCCGCCTCTTTGAGGTCGGACTCTCCCTGCGGATCACCAGATCACGGCTGGCTTCGTTTGACTTAGGGAGGGTGCTGGGTTGTGGTGCCTTGAACCGTTCTAATGCTAACCAGCCTGGACTGGCCTGGAAGGATTCTAGGGATTGGTGGTGTCTTTGGATGGTGGGGTCCATTTGACAGCGGGTTATTTTGGGTGCAATGCGATGATGCGGTTCACACAGATGTCTTTGCCAGGCTACCCGCCATCGGGAGGAAGGGCCCAAACTCAGCTGGTCAGGAGTTCCTTGCTCACACACGTATTCGGTCCCAGAGGTGCAGGACGGGACTCAAACCCTTCACTGGTTTCGTTTGGAGGCTCTCCTTGTCGGTCCGGTGGGACCTTCGCAGCCGTGTCTTGAAAGTGGTTGGGGTGTTTGCGGCGGACCCTAAAATCCCTGGGAGTTTCTCTCCCAGGCCAGGGCCGGGCGACCTCAAGCTCTCTCCCGGGTCAGCGATCACGACTGCGCCGTGGACTCGGGCGATGGAGCATTTTGCCACAAGTATTGAAGTTCCGTGGCCGGAGACCACCCGAACTCAGGCGCCAAAGTGGCTCACTTTCCATCACACTTTCGTGGAGATTGGCCCTGGGATGTGCATCACGGGGATCTTGTCGTGGAGGCGTGAGTGGCTCCTTCTTTCGCAAAACCGGTAGGTGTAACTGCTCCCTAAATTAATTTGCTTAGCCATTCCGAGACGAATTTAGCGAGGATCTGTGCGACGACAAAGCAGTCATGTTTCTAAAAGTAGGCTTGTCACGAGGGACGCCCGTAGTTTGACAAGTTCTCCCGGACCGATCACAGATCTTTTGGACCTTCAGAAGAGGGGCCCTGAGCGGAGGGATCCAGCGATTAGGATAGGGGCTCACGGGAGGATGGTCGTGGCAGCGATGCAGCCCGGGGCTGCTTCCAGGAAGGGCTGCCTCAGAGACTTTGGATCCGCCTCACGGGGTCAGGACTCTCCCCTCTTGTGAGGATCCACAGGTCACAGCTGCGTTTTGACGGGAAGGGTGCCCGACTCGGGGTTGCCACAGGCTTTGCCGGCAGATTCTAATCTTAACCCTTTGACCTAGACCTTCTCAGATTAGAAGGAATTGGTGGTGTCTTGGGATGAATTAGGGATCGGCGAAACCGAGATTTGTTGCGTTGCAATGCATTGGTGCAATTCTGAATATCTTGCTGCTTCTCGCCCAAACTTCTACTTGCCACATGGGAGGACCAAACTCTCACTTTCCGTCGGTTCACTCCAGTATTCTCGGTACAACGCTTCGGCGGTCAAGTGCAGACCCCGGGACTCGGCCCCAAAGCGTGAGCCCTTCTGGGCAGCCCCTTGGGGTTTCATGTCCGATTCGGTGGGACCTTCTTGGGTATCTTGAGGCAGGGTTGGGGTGTTGGCCTTCGGGCGGACCCTAGTGTCCCCTCGGGGTCTTTAAATTTCCTCCCAGGCCACAGGGGACGGACCCAGGCGATCTCAAGCTCTTTCCCGAGATCGCGTCCGATGGACTACGAGCGTCGACATTGCCACGGGGACCAGGATTAAAATGGCGGAACTCCAGAGCTGGCTCACTTCCATCACTCGTGAGGTCAGTTGGGCCCACACTTTGTTGGCTCCGAGCCAGGAGTTCGCAGACCAAGTGGGTTCGCCCAGGCGGGCTGGGAAGGTCGGCAGGCGAACCCACTTGGATTGGGCCGACTGGCGGGAGACTCGCGGGCGGGCGTGTCGGGCGTGGCCTTTCCCTGGGTGCTGGGCGGGCAGGGTTAGTTGCGGTGCGGGCGGGTGCAGGCGGGTTCCTTGGGCGGCGGGCTCCATTTCAGGAGTCTGGCGTTGCGAGGGCCTACCGAGGATTCACAGGCGGGCAGGTGGGGTGACCGGGCACCAGCGGCTCAGCGCTCAATCTTTGGAGGTAACGGGTTGGGGTTGGGCTGGTGACAGGCGACAATAAGTAGGCCCAGCCATGGCCACGTCTGCGACTTGGCTTGGGTTTGGGGTTCGCTTGGAGGCGGATTCCGGGGTCGCTTGGGCGAACCCGGTTGGGGTCCCTTTCGGGTGCCATTGAAGCAGGTCAGTGGCCTGGATATTGCATGCGGGGACATGGGTGGGCGTGGTGACCTTCTTTAAAACCAGCCATTATAACTTTGCTCCAACAATACATATGGCG